>CANXME010002502.1:0-207396 GCA_948144175.1 Closterium sp. NIES-65
TTCCCCTTGAGAGGCTCGAGCTCCTCCTTCATGAACCATATCGCCGCTGGCGAAAATGGTGCTCTCCTTGTCTGGCCATAAGCCCCACTCGACTGGTGCTGCCGCCCGTTCTTCCGCGGCTCCGGGCGTGCTGCAGGTTGCGCCGACTTGCCTTTGCCCTTATCGGACCCTGGTCCGCATGCGGCGCTCCGTCTCGGCGAGGAGTGCGACAGGCTGTGCTTCCTCCGGTGCGTCCTCCTCGGCATCCTCATCGTCGTCGTCGTCGTCGCTACGCGACATTCGCAAGGTCTCCTGGTTCCTCCTCCTCGTCTTCGGAGTCGACGCCTTCGTCGCGGTTGTCGTCGTCCAGCATCGTCATCGTCCTGCTCCACGACTGGCCGGTGCGTTGCTGCCGTCCTTGCAGGCTGACGGCGCACACGTGACGGGGCCGCTGAGGGCAGCTGTGCACTGGATCCCTGGCCGTCAAGCACGGGCGGCGCGGATAATCCCCTAGGATGGCGCACGTTGGCGATCTGCTGGTTCATCAAGCGGATGTACGGAATGTCGTTTAGATCCTTGGGGCAGTCGTTAAGGGTGTGCCCCTTACGCTTACGAGCCATGCTGGCGGCTAGAGGGTTCTAGATCTAGATCTAGAAGGAGCGGAGGCTGGGAGAAAATCACAGATTTGTACTTCAAAGATGGTGCACAAACTTGACCTCGTAAGGGAATGGGAGACGGAGGAGTTGTGGGGGGGGTGCACTGGAACTGGGGGAAGGCGTAATGGCGGGGGAGTGCGCGTCCCTGTCAATAAATTCTGGATGTGTCGTCTCGCCCAATTCACAACGCTGAGTACGCGTTGCTGGGGATAGAGGGTCACGCAAAATGTTGTCTAGATACATGCTGCATGAGATGACATTTGGCACTGCGTGCGATTGATGGGGTGTGTTGCAATTAGCTGGCGATTGTTCCGTGACTCACGCCACCCATGATAAATACATTCGGCGACAACCATGGGCGGCACGGCATTCCGACTGTTAAAATAACTAGCGTGACTTAGGCTTAGGAGCCATGGAAGCTTAGGAGAGAGTTCGAGTTTTAGGGTGTGAGATCAATGTCGAGAAAGTTGAAAGGAGAATGAGTGGTTTCACTAGCAAGAGTTGGGATACAAGTACAACACCCTAAATTGGGGTTGTACTCATTACAGAGTACCCCACTGCAGGCTAGACAGCAAATACATTCTGACACACCCCCCATAGCCAAAGTGGGGAGTAATCAGCACAATGAGCAAGCATAGGGCAAGAGTTCACAATAGGTAAGTAAGGCTAGAGCTAATCACAGAGGGCAAGTGAGGAGGAGGAGAGGACTCTGGGGGAGAGAAGATGGGAAGCGACTGCTGACAGCTGCAGACACACAGACAAGCTGCTGGCTCAGTGGCTACCGGACAGCGCTCCGGACTACTGGAGTAACTGGCCCCAGCGGCTAAAAGTAGCGGTAGACGAGCAACGGGACCCACTGGCGACTGGCGACTACCGGAGATTGTAGCCTCCGGACTGCTGCTGCTGCTGCAGACGACAAGGACTGCTGCCTCCACTCAACCTCCCCCAGCTGCCCAACACCCCTCTCACACACCCCCTGCTCAACCCTAGCCCTACACCCACAGCACCCCCGTAAACCCTAAACCCTAGACTCCCACATATCCACCCCCCTCAGCGAGAGCTGCAGCAGTGGGAGACGAAGGAGGAAGAGGAGGAGGGGACGGCACGCACAATCGACACCCCCACAACTATCACCCCCACACCCACCCCCCCACGGCTGCACCGGGTCCAAGAGTGGCTGCTGCAGGGGCCAGGGGAGGCGGTTGCTCCAGGGGCTGCTGCTGCTGGGGCGGCTGCTCCAGTGGCTGCTGCTGCTGGGGCTGCTGCTCCAGGGGCTGCTACTGGGGCGGCTGCTCCCGGGGCTGCTGCTGCTGGGGCGGCTCCAGGGGCTGCTGCTGCTGGGGTGGCTGCTCCAGGGCTGCTGCTGCTGGGGCGGCTGCTCCAGTGGCTGCTGCTGCTGGGGCTGCTGCTCCAGGGGCTGCTGCTGGGGCGGCTGCTCCCGGGGCTGCTGCTGCTGGGGCTGCTGCTGCTGCTCCAGGGGCTGCTGCTGCTGGGGTGGCTGCTGCAGTAGCGGCGGCTCCAGGGGCTGCTGCTGCTGGGGTGGCCGCTCCAGGGCAGCTGCTGCTGGGGTGGCTGCTCCAGTGGCTGCTGCTGCTGGGGGCTGCTGCTCCAGGGGCTGCTGCTGGGGCGGCTGCTCCCGGGGGCTGCTGCTGCTGGGGCGGCTCCAGGGGCTGCTGCTGCTGGGGCTGCTGCTCCAGGGGCTGCTGCTGGGGCGGCTGGTCCCGGGGCTGCTGCTGCTGGGGCTGCTGCTGCTGCTCCAGGGGCTGCTGCTGCTGGGGCGGGCTGCTGCAGTAGCGGCTGCTCCAGGGGCTGCTGCTGCTGGGGTGGCCGCTCCAGGGGCTGCTGCTGCTGGGGGCGGCTGGTCCCGGGGCTGCTGCTGCTGGGGCTGCTGCTGCTGCTCCAGGGGCTGCTGCTGCAGCGGCGGCTGCTCCAGGGGCGGCTGCTCCAGGGGCGGCTGCTGCAGCGGAAAGTAGGAGGGAGGGGAGGGGAAGGGCGCGGCCCCCATTGTGCCCTGAAGGGCGACGTGCGATGGAGCCCGCGCAGGTCCCGAAAGTGGCCTCGACGGCGACGAGAGGGGGGACCGCGCGCAGGCCCCTAAGGCGCCGCGACGAGGCAACGGGAGGGGCCGGCTCGCGGGCCCCAAAAGTGCCGCGACGAGGCGACGGGAGGGACATGCGTGCGGGCCCCCAAAACGCCGCGACGAGGCGACGGTCGGGGCCAGTGCGCGGGCCCCCAAGACACCGCGACGAGGTAGGAACCGCCGCGCGCCTCGGGGCGCACGGCGGGCAGAAAACCGCCGTGCGCCCCGAGCACACGGCGGGCAGAAAATCGCCGTGCGCGAGAACAATACGCCGCGCGCTCCGAGGCGCGCGCAAGACGATAGGCAGCGGAAGCAAGAAGGCAGCAGGAAGGCACCTGCCCTGAATACCATGTTAAAATAACTTGCGTGACTTAGGCCTAGGAGCCATGGAAGCTTAGGAGAGAGTTCGAGTTTTAGGGTGTGAGATCAATGTCGAGAAAGTTGAAAGGAGAATGAGTGGTTTCACTAGCAAGAGTTGGGATACAAGTACAACACCCTAAATTGGGTTGTACTCATTACAGAGTACCCCACTGCAGGCTAGACAGCAAATACATTCTGACACCGACACCTGGCTTCATATGCTGTACGTACGCGTCTCAATCGATTGGGACACATCGATTGGGACATATTCTACAGCGGAATGTACCCTTACCTTACCTCGTTTCAACAATCGTGCCACTTTTCTCGCCGCTGGCCGCTGGAGCTGCTGGCCTTGAGCATCTAGATGCGGTAAACACTTACGGTATTTATTGGTAGAAACCGGGGAAAAACAAAAACACTTTCTGTATGTATCAATATGGATATAAGAATCAATATCGTAAGCCCAACCATGATTTGCACTACAACTCTGCAAAATATTATTTTGAGCCATGGCTATGGAACAAACGTTGTAATAGCTTTGGTAAGTACATTATATCTAGGACATTGGTTAGAACTGCAAAAGCTAGCCTAGATCCTTGGAAAGGGAAACCCTCGGAAACGGTCAACATGCTCCCGCTGAAAGAGCACTAGTATACACTCTCCAGGTACCATACCAAAATTCCACAACCCAGCTCTACCGGCGGTGCCCGTTAGCAGATCGTAACATCTCCTTTCCCCCACTGCCTCCTCCCCCTCCCTCTCCGCTTGCTTGCTGCTTCCGCCCACTCGATCCTGCTCCTACAGGCGAGCCCCACTCACTGCCCCCTCCCCCAGGCCTCCCTCCTGTCGCCCCTCCCCTCTCCCCCCTCTCTCCCCCTCCCCTTGCTTCCCCTCCGCTCCCCATCGCCCCCCACTCCCCCTCCCCTGCTCCAGGCGATGGGTGAAACCCCCCTCTCCCCTTCCCCTCCGCCTGAAACCCCCCCATCCCCCCCCCTTCCCCCTGGGCCTCCCCCAGAAGGTGTGGGGGGACCAAGCCCCCCTCTATCCCCTCCCCCCCATCACCCCATTCTCCTTGCCTCCAGGCTCGTCCCACCCCATCCTTCCCCCATCCGAATCCCTCCTCCCCTCCGCCCTTCCCCCCGTCACTGCCTCTCCCCCCACCCCCCCTCCACATCTCCAGTGCAAAATGGTCCCTAGGGTCACGGGGGAGACCTGGGGCCCCACCATACATCCCCCCTCCCCCCCCAACAAACGGAATCCCCGGCCCAGGCCCCATCCCATACCCTCCGAACCCACCACCCATCCTCATTCCCGGGCCTATCCCAGGACCGGGCCCTCCCGGCCTAACCTCATGCCTGCCTCCCTCCACCCGTCCCTCCGCCAAACCTCATGCATGCCGCCTCTTCCAAACCCAGCTGCCGCTAGATGCTCCGGGCGGCGTAGCGCGGCAGCTTCCCGCAGGCTGTGCCTCCCCCGGATGGGCCCTCCCCCTCCCACATGCTCCCCCCCTCTCCTGTGCAACTCCACTAGCTCCTCCATCCCTCCAGCGCCCCCTCTCCCCCCTCCCATTCCCCCCAACGGCCCTCCCCTCATCCCCATCCCGCCAGCCGCCACCGCAGCTGCAGCAGCAGCAGAAGCACGGCGCGCCGCCAGGTGTCGTGGCCCCATTGGCGGTCCAATCCACCCTGCAGGCATCCCAGCAGCAGCGGCAGCAGCAGCAGCGGCAGCCATGACAGCGGGGCTCATAGGCCCCCCCACTGCTCCCCCAAACGCCCTGCCTGGCCCGGGGGGAAGGCCGCGGGGGGGAGGGTGAAGCCCCCCAGCGCCCCACCCGCCCCCTGCCCCCCCTACCCCTCCCGGCCCCAGGAAAAACTCCCTGTCGGGGCTCCTGCGCATGCCCCCTCCTGCACCTCCTCCTGACAGCCTGGGACTGGGGCCGTCTCGCCACGAAGCAGAAGCAGCGGCGGCGGCAGCGGAGGCAGCAGAGCGGGGGAGCAGCATGGGGTCGATGGGGAGGGGGAAGCCGTCGGGATCCAGAGGCGGGTCTAGCGGCCAATCGCTGAACCCTGTTTCGCGCCTCCCTTCCCGGCCTTCCCGCCCTTCTCTCCCCTCCCTGCCTTCTCTGGCGCTGTCTCTGTCTCGGCCGCTTTCTCTTGCATCTCTCCCATCCCTTCCATCCCACTCCTCCCTGGCCTCCTCCACTCCCTGGCTTCCCTCCCTTCCATCCCTTCTCTCCCCTCTCTTCCCTCTCTACCTTCTCTTCCCTCTCTCCAATCTCCTGCCTCCCTACCTTCCCTCCCCTCTCTCGTTCTCTCCTCTCCCTCCCTCCACAATCCACGTCCTCCCGAATTGCTTTCCCTTTCCCTCTCCTTCTCTCTCTCCCTCTCCCACCCGCTCGATCCCTCCCTCACTTCTCTCCCTCCTACCCCCCTCGCTCCTCCCTGCTCCCCCTACCAATCCCGCCCTCCTCACTGTCCTCCTCCCCTTCCACACTGCTCATCCGCCCCCTCCCCTTCTCCACGGCCCGTCTGCTCCCTTCCCTCCTCTCACTCCCTTCCCTCCTCTCACTTGCTTCCCTCCTCTCACTCCCTTCCCTCCGCTCATTCCCCTCCCTCCTTTCACTCCCTTCCCTCCTCTCGCTCCCCTCCCTCCTCTCGCTCCCCTCCCTCCTCTCGCTCCCCTCCCTCCTCTCGCTCCCCTCCCTTCTCTCACTCCCTGCCCGCCTGTCCACACTCTCAGCTCTCTTCTTCTCATCTTTCTTCCCCTCCTCCCCCTTACCCCTCTTGCTCTCTTCCCCCTTCTCTCTCTTGCTGTCCTCTCCCTTGCCTCTCCTGCTCTCTTCTTTTTCTCTCGTTTCCCTTCCTCTCCCTTTTCCCTCCTCCCCTCCCCCTTTTCCCTCCTGCCCTCCTCTCCCTTCTCCCGCCCTACATCAAAAGACGAACTCGAGTTCCTTCTGTGGACTCGTTCCTTCCTGTACCCCTCTCTCTCCCCTTCCTTCCTTCTCTCCCCTTCTCTCTTCTCTTCCTTCTTAACCTTCCCTTTCCCTTCCTCACTTCCACTATCACGCCCCTTTTCTCTCCCTTCTCTCTCCCCACCCTTCTCCTCTCCTCCCTTTCTCTTACCCGGAACCAGCTCTCCTTTACTCTCCTCCCCCGTTATCTCCTGATGCTCCCTCCGCTCCTGATCCTGCTCCCTCCGAACCTTTTGGCTAGGCCTGGTTGCCGAACCTGGAGTCAAAGAGGCCTTACTTGTTGAACCTGGGGATGAAAGCCCCTTGCTTGCCGAACCTAGAGCAGATGCAGCCGAACCTGGAGCCGAAGCTGCCTCCAAGTCTGGGAGCACATGAAGAGGAGAAATCTCATCCATAGCGTCAGGTTCGGAACCATCAGGCTCGGCAGCATCAGGTTCGGTGACATCAGAGAGTGCAGGCTTGAGTCGGCTCAATAACAGAGCATCCATTTCCATAGTTTCGGTTGCAGCAGCAGCTTCGGAACCACCCACTTCCGTCGTGTCAGGTTCGGAGGCATGAGGCCCCTTCTGGGGAGCCTCAAAGCTAGGCTCGGAGACTGCAGGTTCAGAAGTATCAGGTTCGGTGACATCAGAGAATGTGGGCTTGAGTCGACCGTGAGCATTGGAGGAATCACTCTGTAGGCCCACTTCAGGTTCAAACTCAGGTTCAGCTTGAGGTTGAGGTTGAGGTGAGGCTGGGCGCATAGGATATTCTTTGGAGGTCTCAGGCCCACTCTTGCCATGCTCCTCCACACCCTCCCCAACAGCACCACCATCACGCCTCCTCTCCTCACCGAACCTGCCCTCCCTGAGTGCAGCAGCAGAGCCTCCAGCGCCCATGCCATCAGCTTCGGCATCAGCTTCGGCAACAGCTTCGGCATTAGCTTCGGCATCAGCATCCTCACTCACATCTGACAGCGCATCATCGTTCCAACACACCAAGCCCTCCTCCCTCTCCATACCCTCTTCTCTCGCTATACCACCCTCCCTCACCATCCCCTCTTCTCTCACCGCTCCCTCTCCTCTCTCACCCCTCACCTCCTCCTCCACTGCCTCCTCTTTCATCCTTGCCTTTCCCATCCTCCCCTCTCCCATCCTCCCATCCCTAATCATCCCACTCTCCGACTTGGCCGTTCCTTCCTCCCATTTAACCACGTCGGCCTTCGCCCCACCCTCCTGCTCAACCACTACCCTCTCACCTGCACCTCCCTTCCCCTCCTTCACCTCCTCCTCCTCCGTCCCATTCCCCCCCTGCGCTCCCTTGGCCCCTATCGCCCCCATCTCTCCAATCTCTGCCTTCACCTCACTTCGCTCAGCCTCACGTGCCGCAGCCACCCCCGCCACCACCCCCAACAGAGCGGTTGCCTCTGCATCAACCCCTGCCCCTGCTTGCACTGCCTCTGCCTTTGCTGCCCCTGCCTTTGCTGTGCCCATATCCTGCGTTTCTGCTGTCCGCGGCCCAACCACCGACTCCAACGTTGCTGCCCTGCTCCTCGTAGCCTCAACCGCAGCACACTCCTCCTCTTCCTTCCCCCTCTCCCCGTCTTCCCCACCCCCTCTTCCCACTGGCCTAACTCCCTTCTCGGTCTTCACTTCTTCCCCCTTCACCCCTTCCCCTTTCTCCTTTCTCTCCCCCTTACGCCTCTTCTCCTTCTCTCCCTTGCCTCTCTTCTCTCCCTTTTCCCCTCGTCCTCTGTCCTTCCCCCTCTCTTCCCCTCTATCCCTTTTCTCCCGTTTCTCTCTCCTCTCGCCCCTCTCCCTCTTGTCCCGCTTCCTCTTCTCTCCTCTCTCTTTCCTCACACCCTCATCCACATTCCCCTCTCTCCCTCCCTCATCCCTCGCCACCCTCTCCGCCTTCACCTTGTCCTCTCGCTTCTCACTCTCCCCACCCTTCTCCCCACCCCCTGCCCTCCCACCCCCCTCCCCTTTCATCACATTCCTCTCCTTCTCCTCTCCTGCGCCCCACAACCCCTCCGCCCGCCACTGCTTCTCCGTAACTCCCCCCTTCTCCCGCATGCCTGCACTATGAAGGCCATCATCATCCGGGCCTGCGCCTGCAGAGCTGCACGACACCAGGAGAGGGGCGCTGGGACCCGCGCACTCCTGCTCATCCGCCCCCACCAGGTGCAGACGTGCAGCGTGAGGCTCTCCCGGGCGAGTCCCAGGATCCACACAAGCAGCTGGGCCACGCGCTTTGCTCTCACATGCAGCATCAGCATCAGTGCCGGCATCAGCACCAGCACGAGCGGCAGCACTAACACTGGCGCCAAGACCAGCACCGACACCTGCGCTGACACTGACACCGGCACCCCCGGCTATTACTAGAAGTGGTGCTGCTACCGCGGCTGCTGCCAGTGACGCGGGAGGAGCACTCGAAGCCGCCTCACAGCCTGCACCAGCTGCAGGCACCACCGTGACGGCTGTTGGCTGTGGGGGCGAAGGCTCAGATTCCCCGGCACGTGGGCTGTCAGCAGGCGCTGTGGCGGCTGCTGGGCGTGGGTGAGCGGCCTCTAGCTCCGCAGCACGTGCGCTGGCTGCTGCAGGCGCAAGAGCCGCTGCTGCTGGCAGCAATGGTGCCCCGTGAGGCACCGGGGCTGTAGCAACCGTGGCAGCTGCAACAGCTTTAGCCGCTGTAACAGCTGTAGCTACCGCTGCTGGGAGCACTGCTGCATGCGAGGGGGAAGTTCGGTCCGTTGCTGCACTCTCCACCGCCTCTCCCACCACCACCTCAGCCTCCTCCTCGTCCTCCTCTCGCCACGGCTCGTTCAAGTCCACTATCCTCGGCTTCGGCCTCCACGCCTCCTGCAACGCCTCCTGCAACGCCTTCCCTTGTGCTGGCCCTTCCTTTTGCAACCCTTCCCCTTGTAACCCTTTCTGTTGCAACCCTTCTGGTTGTAACTCTTCCTGTTGTAACCGCCCTTGCTGTAACCCTTCCCCTTGCAACCTTCCATGTGACCCTCCTTCGAACCACACCTGCAATCCATGCCAACCAACCCCTGTCTCCAAAACCCCAACCCCTCTCTCCCCCAACTCCTGCACCGCCCCTGCATGCCTCTCTGTGCCCGCTGTCTCTGAATCCCACTCCGCCTGCCCCAGCCCAGCAGCCTTCTCCATATCCCACCCCACTGCTCGCCCCACCTCACCCCTCGGCCTCTCCTCATGCTGCATTGCGCCCTGACTCGCGCCACACCCCCCACCCACACCTTCTGCTGTATCCACCCTACCTATATGCGCCAACCCTATATCCTCCCTTTCTAAATCCTCCCTCCCGCTAGTCTCCCTGTCTCCTGCCCTGCTGTCCCCCCTACAAGGCAGCATCGCTGCTTCTACTAGCGCCGCTAAAGACGGGCTTGCCGCCCGCTCGGGCTGCATACCCGATACAAGCAGCCTCACTGCAAGCACCTCCGCTGCCTCTGCTGCTATGAGGTCTAGCCCAGACAGACATTTGTCTTCGTCACTTCTACGCTCCTCGTTCACAACCTCTCCTCCTACTCCTGCTCCTGCTCCTCCTCCTCCTCCTCCTCCTCCTCCTCCTCCTCCTCCTCCTCCTCCTCCTCCTCCTCCTCCTCCTCCTCCTCCTCCTCCTCCTCCTCCTCCTACTGCTCCTGCTCCTTCTCTTGTTGCTCCTCGTCCTTCCTCTTCTACTTGTATTGCATTACCACCCGCAACGCCAACACCTGAGCTCCAAGCAGCATGGGAACTAGCTTCCCCGCCAGCACTCAACTGAGCAACACCCGCACTTAGCTGAACCAGTGCCGTGCCCGTGCCATCCCCAGCGCCACTCCGCCCCTCCTCTCTGGCCTCCACCCACGCTGCTCTCTGCCGCCCTAGCGAATCCTCATGGACACGTGGCTGTGCATCTGAAAGTAACGCGAGCCGATCCAACGGTGTAGATTCCACCACAGGCCCACCCGTCTCTCTCCCATCCCTCCTCCCTTCTTTCCCCCAACGCTGCTTCTTCCTGTGTCTCCTGCTGCCGCTGCGGCTGCTGCTGCTACCACCGCTGTCACTTCCCTCTCCTCCTCCCTCGTCCTCCTCCTCCTTGCTTGCCTGCCCACCCGCCTCCGCAGCAGCAGCGGCAGCGGCAAACATGTCTAGAGCCAGGGCTGCTGCTTCCGCAGCAGTGGCATGCGGGGAAGGATCCGCAGGCAGAGGAACAGAGCAGTGGGCGGAAGGCCGCGGAGCAGTGGCAAGAGAGTGGTGAGCGTCGTGGTTAATGGTCGCATGTCCTGGTGAACGGAGGACGCTGTCAGATTGGGTTTGGAGTGGTGGGGTTTGGTGTGGTAGGGTTTGCCTCTTTGTGTGGGTACCTGGAGGGGAAAGAGGGGCAGCAGTCGGCAGTTGGCACACGGGGAGAGAAGCAGCAGCGGGAGGGGATGTGGGCACGGGGGGATGTGGGCACGGGGGGATGTGGGCACGGGGGCATGTGGGCACGGGGGGATGTGGGCACGGGGGGATGTGGGCACGGGGGGATGTGGGCACGGGGGGATGTGGGCACGGGGGGATGTGGGCACGGGGGGATGTGGGCACGGGGGGATGTGGGCACGGGGGGATGTGGGCACGGGGGGATGTGGGCACGGGGGCAGGGCAGCAGGAACAGGCGGATGGGAGGGAAGGGCTGAGACTTTGGAGTGCAGTAGCAGGTGAGACATCAGACAGCACGATGCAAAGGCGGTTGCTCGCATGGAAATAACGGAGACGAAGCGAGACGGTGGGAGGTTGTTTGCTTGTCCCATACCTCCCACGTCAAGACATGACAAGGAGGAAAGACAGCCGGGAAGCACAGCAATGACAAATCTATGATCGTTGCAATGTTGCAACGGGAAGACGGTCACGGACCATTGCAGAGCCAAGCACCGAGCACCAGCCACGCATCAAGCACCCACGCAGCCTCACCTTCGCCCCACGATGACGCAGTGCTGCTGGGCGCCACACCTCGCCCTGTGGGACTCGTGCACGCACGAAACGCCTCCCTCTCGCCCCCACCACTGCCACTCTCTGCTTTCTTCACTCTGACCCTAGGCGGCGACATAGGTCCCCCAAATCCGTCCCCACTCCTGCGGCCCCCACTTTCATCCGCGCTCCTATGCCCTGCTGTTCTGTCCGCGTTCCTCTGTGCTGTAAACGCGTCTGCGCTTCTCGCCCTGGGTACGACTGGTGCTCTTCCCATCCGCTCCACGCCCCCCATTGGCTCTCCTCCTCCCGTCACCCCTCCTGCCACTGCTGCTCCTCCCATCGAACCCCCACCTGCTGCTGCTGCTCCTGGTACTGCGAAATCTGCCCCAGCGGCGTCAGTGTGGTTACAGGCGTGTGGATGGTTACTAGCCTGAGCGGGAATACCTGCGTGCATGTGGTTACCAGCAGCATGAACGTTGTTACCACCGTGCCTGTGGTTACCAGGGTGAGCAACGTTACTAGCCGGCACATGGTTACCACCAGCGTGACAGGATACCGCACGCACCGCAGCAGAACCATCCGAGAAACTTCTCTCCGCACTGCGCTTGCGCTTACAGCTTGCCGTCAAGCCACCATTACCACTGGGAGGCACGCTGAGAGGCACATCAGTCTCCCCAACACCCTTGACCACACCCCTCTCCGCATCCCTCTCCCTCTCCCTCTCTCTTTCCCTCTCCTCCTTCTCCTTCTCTCCCTTACCCTTCACCTTCCCTTTCTCCTTTCCTTCAGCACCTTTCGCAGAATTCTCCTTCCTGATCCCCTCCTTAGTGTCACGATCCCTAAGATCCTCTAAGAGCACATCCTCTATAGTGTCCTGCTCTACAGCACTCCGCGCCCGGCCCGCCACAATACCCTTCTTCCGCCATCGCTTCCCCTCCACCTGCGGAGCTACAGTAGCACGAGCCAGTAACGAAGGCACTAACGAGTGTGACACTAGCGAATGTGGCCCTACCCCGTCCCGCTGCTGCTTCCCACCCACAAAGCCCTCAGACTTGTCTTTTCTCTTCGGCTCGACCATCCATGCCTCTCCACCCTCTCCGCTCCTTACTAACACGTGGTTATCCCGCCCCTTGCCCCTTCCCTTCTCACTCTTCCGCTCCTCCTGCTTGCTCTTCTCCGCCCTCTCAATATCCCCCACATCCTTGAGTCGTCCTCGGATGTTCTCTTTGTCCTTGACTCTCTCAACCGCTTCGTATCGCTCATCACCCTCTGGCCTCTCCGAAACCGCCCGACCTTTCTCCCTCTCGTCCCCCAACCCTCCCTCCTTGCCGCCTTCTCTTCCCTTACTCCTCCCCAAGTCTCCCAAGTGATCCCTCCCTCTCTCGCTTGCCCTTCCCCACGCCATGCCCCCACTCGCATCCTTCCCTTCTTTAAGCTTCGCTCTGCTCTCTGCCTCCCTCTCCGCAAACCCAGCCTTGGCGCCTCTCTCCCGCTCCTTCTCCCACTCGCCGCTCCCCACCGGTTCTGCCTTCCCCTTGCTTTTCCCCGCCCCCCACTCACTCATTCTGTCAGCCACCACTCCCCACTCCTCTGCAACGCTTCGTTCTCTTGATTTCTCCTTCTCCCGCTTCTTCTGCTTCTCCATCCCGCCACCCTTGTCCCTCTGCTTCTGTATAAAACCCTCGACCTCACTCATCCTCACCCCCTCTTTCTCTTTCTCCCAAGCCCTTTTGATCCTCTCCCCTCCATACTCCTCCCCCAACCCATTCCGCCTCTTATCTCGCTTCTCCCCTTCCTTCTCCCTCACCAACCCCTTCACCTTCTCCCATCCGCTTTCCTTCACCTTCCCCTCGCCCTTCCCCTCCTTACCCTCCTCACCACCCTCGCCTTCCACTATCCCCGCTAAAGCCAGCTTCGGGAACCGCCTCGGGTGACAAACCAGCTGCGAACGCGGCTGCCGAGCTTCTTTCGAAGGTACGGGAATGACGGGAGACGTGTCTCCGCCCAAAATCGCCCCCTCTGACGCCCGGCCGCTGCCCCTGTGGTGGTTCACTCGCAAACCTGCTTTGGCTCCGCCACCCTCCTGACCCGCCTCACTCGCCCACGCCCCCCCACCCCCCACGTCCGGACTCCCCTCCCGCTCCGTCTCCTTCTCCCTTTCTCTCTCCCTCTCCCTCTCCCTTTCCCCCCTGCCGCTAGGGGCCGAACCTCCGCTGCCTTTGTCGCGGCTGCCCTTCCCGCCGTTCTCGTCCCACCGCCCCCACGAGCCTCGCCTGCCACCCTGCGCACTTCGAGCCCCGCTCAAGCTCCTTCGCTGCTTCCTCTGCGCCTTCTGCTCCACACCTTCCTTCTCCTCCTCCTCCTCATCTTCCTCCTCTTCCTCTTCCTCCTCGTCTTCCTCCTCATCCTCTCCCTCCTCTTCCTCCTCCTCCCCTTCCCTGTCGCTGCTCCCGCTGCTGCCATTGCTGCTGCCGTCGCGACTGCTGGCGATGCTGCTGCGCCTGGGGCTGCTCTCATCATCTGAACCGTCCATTTCTCCATCATCCTCCTCCTCCTCCTCATCTTCCTCCCCCTCGTCCTCCTCACGGTTACTCAAGCTATCATCGCTGCTGCTGCTGCCAACATTCCCATTCCTCCCATTCCCACTAGTCTCTCTGGTGCTGCCTCTCCTCTCACACCTCTTGCCGTTGCCCGCCTTCCTCCCTCCCTTCCGCCCTCTGTCCTCCTCCTCTTCCTCCTCACTAGCAACATCCCCCGCCCTCCCTCCACTCCCTCCCCCTCCCCCTCCGCCGCCCTCTCTTCCGCCATCCCCGGCACCACCAGTGCCCCCCCCTGCACCGCCCCCCGCCCCATTCCCACCCCCACCCCCTCCGCCTGCTGCCCCTCCCCTCCCATTACTACCCGCCTTACCCCCTCCACAGCTTCCGCCACCCCCCCATCCCCCTGCGCCACCTCCCCCTGACCCTCCTCCCCCCCCACCCCCTCGCTTCCGCACACGGCCCTCTTCCGCGCCCCGACCATTCAATACTAACCCCCCACTCCCACCACCTCCCGTCCCACCATCCCCCGGGGTCACATCCGAAACCCTAATCGCCTGCCCATCTACCCGCCCGCCAGCCTGCCCGTCCATCTGCCCGTTCGTCTGCCCGCGGCCCGCTCCAGCCTTCTCCCCATTCTCCTGTTTTGCCGCCCCTCTGCCTGCCTCAGTCTCAGCAACAGCCAACTTGGGACAGAGATCTTTCTTAGGGCTGACGTCACCTGCGCGGGGTAAGTGGGCTACATCAAGGAAGGCGAGGGAAATGGGGCGGGGTTTGGTGCAAGAGGGGCCGACAGGGGGAGTGGGGCAGGGCGGAGAGGCAGGGGGAGTGGCGCAGGGCGGAGCGGCAGGGGGAGTGGCGCAGGGTGGAGCGGCAGGGGGAGTGGCGCAGGGCGGGAGGGGGGCCTCGGCAGATGATGGGGGCGGCAAGTGAGACGGGGGAGTGCAGGATGAGCCCGCGGCAGCGGCAGGAGGAGGGGGGGAAGGAAGAAGAGAAGGAAGGGGCGGGAGAGGCGGAGCACGAGAAGCTGCAGCAGCAGAAGCAGCCACAGGGGTGGGTCCGCCAGTTGGAGTGTCACTCGGCGGAGCTTTACACCTATCAGCATTACCAACACCACCACCACCGATAACAACACCAATAACACCAGCAGCACCAGCAACACCAGAACCCACACCTTCAACCTCACGGTCCTCCTTAACTTGGGCCCTATCCACATTTCCAGCAGCCTTCCCATCCTTATCGCTGCCCTCTCCTACCTTCGCCGCCCCATCTCTCCTTACTGCCACCTTCCCCCATACCTCTGCTTTCCCCGCAGCCTCTCCTCTCCCCTTCGCCTCCCCCGCACTCCCCCGTCCTGTCTTCCCAGACACCCCAAGAGCAACAGGCGCAGGATTAGCCACAGCAGGCGCAGAAGCAGGCGCAGCAGCGGGCGCGGCAGCGGGTGCAGCGGGGTGGCGGGGGTTGCGGGAGCGTTTGGGCGTGGGCGCGAGGACGGCGAGGATGCGCGGGGAGCTGTTGAAGGCGCGGTGCAGCTGCCGCGCCAGCCTCTCGTCGTCTGACGGGCAGCGCTGTCGCGGAGTGCCCGCGCCCGCTGCTGCCGCACTGCCTGGCGACGCAGCAGCAGCAGAAGGGGCAACAGCAGCAGCTGCAGGGGCGACAGCGGCAGCAGGCGGGGCAGCAGCAGCAGCAGCAGCAGCAGCAACAGCGGCGGCAGCAGCAGCTGCAGGAGCAACAGGAGCAGCACGCGGAGCAGCAGGGGCAGCAGTGGCAGAGGCAGCAACAGTCACGGTAGTGACACCACAGGTAGCGACGGCAGTGGTAGAGGGAGCAGCGGCAGATGCAGCAGAGGCATCTGCGGTAGTGACACTAGAGGCAGCAACGGCAGTGGCAGTGCCAGCAGCAGCAGTGGCGGCCGCGGCAGTGGTACGAGGGGAGCTGTTAAAGGGTTGGCGCTGCTTCTGTGCTGGCTTCTCATCCTCGCACGGGCGAGGGACAGTCGGGCCAGTGGTGACAGTGGGGGCAGCAGCAGCAGTGGGTGCAGTGGCGGCAGTGGGTGCAGTGGCGGCAGTGGCGGCAGTGGGGGCAGTGGCGGCAGTGGGGGCAGCGGCGGCAGTGGCGGCAGTGGCGGCAGTGGGGGCACTGGGGGCAGCGGGGGCAGAGGGGGTGGCAGTGGGGGCAGCGGGGGGAGCGGGACTCATTGCTGGGCGAGTACCCAGGGAACCAGCACTGGCAGTGATGGTGGCGGCAGTGGTGCAAGGAGCAGCAACAGCACAGGCAGTGGCACCAGCTGCAGTGTTCGCAGGCGTGGAAGTGGCGGGAAGAGCGGGAGGAACAGCGGCGTCTGCAGCTCTTGCAGCAGTGGCGTCAGCATCAGAAGCAGCAGCAGCAGCATCATTATCAGACGCAACAGCAGCAGCGGCAGCACCCGCAGCAGCACTTGCAGATTCTGTCCCCTCCTTGGCTCCACCAATCTCCTTCTCCTCTCCTACTACAGTCCCTCCGCCCACACCTCCGGCCGCACCCGCTGATGCACAGGCCACTGCCCCTGTGCGTCGCCCCACGCCCACGATCCCGATGTTGTGCCCTCCAACGCCCTGTCCACCCTCATCCCCACAAAACTCGGTCGCCTGTGCCTTCCTCCCACCACCTGCATCACCAGCATCAGTGACAATGACAGCACCACCACCACCACCACCATTCCGTCCTGCGCACTTCTCAGCATCCCTCTCCCCACCCGTTGCTGCCGACCCCTCGCCACACGCCTGACCGCCCTCCTGCCTCACTTCTCGCACGCTCTTCTCCTCATCACCGTCCCCAACCACACCCGGGTCAGAACAGCACGCAGTGGCATGGTGGTTGCAAGCCGTCGCGGGGACGCTGGCTCCTGCATGAATGCTCGATACATCTGCGGTATTAGCTGACACAGCATTGCCACCTGCTGACACAGAATTGCCACCTGCTGAAGCAGCATTGCCATCTGCGGACGGAAAACCGCTGTTAGCGGCAGCATTGCAGAAGCCCCCGTGGCGGGGCATCAGCTGTCGCGTCTCGTCCCCACTGCACGCTACTGCTGACGCGTAACCCTCGCGCTGCTCCCCCAAGTCGCCACACCCGTGCTGCCCTCGCCTCTCGCAACCTGCCTTGATTGAAACCCTCGCATCTGAAGCTTGAGTCGACTCAACAGCCACCGCCGCGCCTGCCAGCCCATCTGGGCGGTCACGCGGGCTGAATCCGCGGCTGCGCCCCTGGCTGCTGCCACTCCCAGCCTTGGAATGCCACTGCTTGCCATGTTCACGTTCACCCTCATCCGGCTTGCGGTGCTCGGCGTCACCGAGCTTGCAGTGCGCTGCACCAAATGGCAGCGGCGGCGGTCGTGGCTGCTTGTACTCTTCACTCTCCCGTGAAACAGGCGGCAGATGCAGCTCCTCCATCTCAACCGCTCCCTCCTCCTCTTCCTGCTCCTCCTCCTCCTCCTGCTCCTCTTCCTCTTCCTCCGCTTCCCGCCGCCCCTTCCGTCTCTCTACCCTTCCTTTCTCTCTTGCAGCCTGCCCGGCTCCCTCTCTCCCATCAGCACCACCCACGTAACACCCGTCACTGCCGTCTTGCCCCTGAGACGAGCGGCCCAGGCCCATCACCAGGTCCACGGACACACACCGCCGTACCTCGCCGCTTTGCACCCCCGCCTCATTCCCCTCTGCCGTCTCATCACCCCACGCCAAGCACCGTTCTCGTGAAGCCAACCCCCTTTCCTTCTCCCCACGGGTCGTCTCCTCTTCCTTGACTGCCAGCGCTAGGGCAGAATCAGCGACGTCAGGTCTACTCAGGTGGAGGTCCAGCGTGTTATGAGCGCCCTGCGGAATCTCAAAGCCCCCGCTCTTTCCTGCAGACGGATTGAGCCCGAGCGGAATCTCAGAGCCACCACTCCCCCCACTCTCGCCTCTCCCCCTGAAACCCGTAGCAGTCTCACCAACTCCCCGCTCTTCCCCTTGCTCGCACTCCTCGGGCTTTGCACCTGCCGTCACGGCTCTCCCGCCTGTCTCGCTATCAGCAGCTGCTGCTCCTGTACGCGTTAGAAGCCATTCACAGCGCGCCTCTAGCTCCGACAAGGCCTGCCGCCACCTCGAAGAAAACCGCACTGCACCGTTCCTGGACACGTCTGTACCGTCCAGCTCCCCTCCCGCCACTAAATCGCCCGTCCCCACAGCATCAGCCCCCAGATACCCATTTACACCGTTGACTGGGCAGCTATGGCTCGCTTCCTCTCCTGCTGCCCGTTCGTGCTTCTCCGCGTGAATCACCGCCGCTACCGCCTCCTTCGCCTTCGCAGCTGCCCGTAAAGCCGCTCGCGCTTTTCTGACGGCGAATGCGCGTGCTTCTACGGCTGCCCGAGCGGCTGAGACGGCTCGAAGGCGGGCGGCAGTCGCGGAATCGTCAAGCGAGAGTTCCCCCTCCGGCGTGATCGGAGAAAACGACAGAGGGCCTTCCAGAAGCGAGAAGGACGGAGTAGCGGGGGGAATGGGCGTGCTGGGACGGGCGGGCTGACTCTCCCCTGATAAGCCATTGTGCTTATCAGCGCGAGGCGTGGTCACAGACAGCGGGGCGGGTGGCGATTCACGCTCGGTATTGCGGTCTTGCAAGGACAGGCTCAACGACAGGTTCGGTTCCGAGCCTGTGCAGCACGGAGGTTCGGCCAGGCCTTGTAGTCGGCTCACGTTGGGCTTGCGAAACTTGGGTTCCCTGGTGGCTCGAGCCTTCTTGAACGGAGGGTAGAGAAAATTCCCGCAGTCCATCAGCGCATGACTGACCAGTGGTAACCCTGTTCGCCTGGAAATGTCGTTATCGGCGAGTAATTGATCTGATGGTGTGATTGATTTCGCTTTGAAGACCAGCTCGTGAACCACTGCTGCCGCTGGAGAGTTTTCTGCCGCCGTGGGGTCAGGTAATAAGCTGCTGTGAAAGGATATCCGCTCTGCTGCTGTCCCTGCGTTACCAATCTGCACAAAAGCACAGGAGAACAAGATGTTAGTCGCACAAACGCGTAGAAAAAGAAAAAAAGAAAGAAAGAAAGAAAGAAAAAAGTGCGCGACTGCATCCAGCGAAAAAAAAAAAATCACACACAAAAAAAAGGGAGGTCGGTTTTTGCGTCTCACCAACTGCTGCTCAGACGAGGCTCCAGAAGCCTGATAACCTCGAGTCTTCCCCTGGCTTGCTTTGGCCTTCAGATCTGCAACAGATAACGACAGACAACTCCCACGCTCGCCCTTGGCACCTTCACCAGTCCCCATACCCGTGTCCCCTGTCCCTGCGTCCTCTGCGGGTAATCGCCCGTCACATTGCTGCTGCTGGAATCGCTGCCCTCGCGGAAACGAGTTATCCCCGTCTATCGCCTTTCGCTGCTCTGACTCACAACGGTTAACGTCAGAATGCGGCTTTGTACTCTCTACTAACTCCGCGCCCTGCAATTCTCGCTCCTGATGCGTGACATGAGACTCCCTGTGCGAATGCCCGTGCAAATCCTTGTACGACTCCTGCGAAACTTTATCCGACTCCTTGTGCGACACCCTGCCATGAACATGCGGGCTGCGACTGCGCGCGTCCTTCCGTCCGTCGTCGCTCTTCGACGCGTCTCCGATGCTCACGTCTCTACCTCCTGCCTGCGCTACCGCCTCGCCATGCTTTCTCTGCGACCGCTGCCGGTGGCGAGAAGGCGAGAGCAAGCGACTAGAGAACCCCAGACTCGGCGGTGCATCCTTCACCGTCGAATCTTGACGGATGCTCTGAAGGCTGGAGGACTCCTCACCAGGACGAACGCTACAGCGAAACGAGTCGGGTCCTTTTAACGAGTCGGGTTCTTTGAACGAATCAGACCCTCTATCGGAAGCACTCGTCTGGAATGCCAGGCGATTCGCTCGCTCGGCGGCGCTGCGGCTGCACGAAAGAACCACCGGCTGTAAACCTAACGCCGTCGCCGCTGCTGCGAGATCCCCCGAATGCACTCCGCTATGCGTTCCGTTAGCCGTCCCGTTAACGCCGCCGTTGCGGCTGCGACTGGAAAAAGCTGAGTCGCTCCGAGCAGACGCTCCCGAGAAGGACAGAGTCGCTCCGGACGCGTCAGAAACGGAAAACCATCCGTTCTGTTTCGGGCCGGCAAGCAGCCGCTTCTGCGGTAATATCGAGGCTCCCATGACGCCTCTGGACGAATGCAAGAACAGCCGGCCGCCGTCTGCCAGAACGTCCGATACCGAGACGGGCCGCGAGCACGGCACGCCGAGGGGAGGCGCCTGGAAACGACCTGACGAGATTTCCGCGGACCCCTCCCCGCGATGCAACTCCATCTCGCACACACGAGACCCAAGGCCTCCCTTCAACTCCCTGACGCCTCCATGGAACCCTAGACGACCGAGAATAGCCTACGCCTGACGATACCATAAACAGAAATCGAATACAATAACCTACATCCAAAAGGAAATGAAAGAAGCGACGACAGTCACGTTATTCGGGGGAAAGAAACTGAGGGAACCTAACCTAAAAGTCCATCTAGGGTTTCGTGCGTGGTCTGAGCCATTGCGTAGAAACAGAAAACAGGCAAAGGCAAAGACGGGCATCAATTTTAGGTTTTCAAGAAGTCAAACCAACTCCGCCTGGTGGTTCCTGAATCCAGCAACACAGACAGAAAACCTGACGGCCGTCAGTAACTTGACGGTGAACTTACCGATTATCGTCTGCGGTGTAGCTCAGTTAGGGTTTCATCCGAACGAGCAGACGGATGGTTCGGATGGTGCTTCGATGTCCACATGGATCCCAGGTGGTGATCCACATGGCCTCTTGGAGTCCGTCACCTCCACCGAGGCACTCCCATAGGTCTGGATTCCCATCAGAGCGCCAGTGCAATGGGATTATAGCTAAGCAGTGTCCCAGAACAATGTACGGTACCTTCTGTAAGAATAATAGTGATTAGGGTTGTTGAATTTGTTTAGCATAATAATAACATTCTTTCTTGAATGCGGTAAATAACAAAAATACCTGCCTCTAGGCTTGACAGAACATACGTATCAATTTTTTTGTCCTACGTCTGCCTGAAGCACGGTACCCCTACGTGCGCAACTCCCTTTCTTATCACATTCGTGGTCCAATTTGTCAAATGTTATTCATTATGTTGAGGCTATAGTGAGTAGGGCTGTAGGGAGTACAACACTGTCTGACGCATGGAAAGCTTGCGTCGCGCTGCTAGGTTATAACTACCCGTAGCGCGCTGCCCTGAGGCAGCACTGTTCGTTTTTCCCCACGGGTGCCGTTAGTGCTGCCGCATGCGCTGTTCTACGTGCTGCCCCTCTAGCGCGATTGCGCTGTCCTGCCCCACCCGCAATCGCGCGCTGCCCTGCCCTGCCCGCAATCACGCTGCCAGCTGCCTAACGCATTGCCCGCCCGCGAGCGCTTTGCCTGCCCGCAAGCGCCACTGCGCCCCTGCCCGCGAGCGCCACTGCGCCCCTGCCCGCTCGCACTGCCCGCCAGCAGCCTGCGCCCGGCCTACGCCCTGCCCGCGCACACCCCACCCGCACTCACGCGCACCCTGCCTGCGCCCTGCCCATCCGTGCTGATGCGCGCTGCTGGTGCTGCTGCTGCTGCTGCTGCTGCTGCTGCTGCTGCTGCTGCTGCTGCTGTCCCTTATGAAGCTGCTACTGCTGCATGCGCTGCTGCTGCTACTAAGCGCTGCTGCTGTTGCTAAGCGTGCTGCTTCTACTGCTGCTGCTACATGCACTGCTAACGCTACATGAGCTGCTGCTGCTGCTACATGCGCTGCTGCTGCTGCTAAGCACTGCTGCTACAGCTGCTGCTACACGCGCTATTGCACCTGCACTCTGCCCTGCCGAGCCCCTGCTACCACATGTGCTGCTGCTGCCACCTGTGTTGCTGATGCTGCACTGCTTCTGCTGCTAGGCTGCTGATGCCACCTGTGCTCGTGCTGCTAAGATGCTGCTGCGGGCTGCGCTGTTGCTACTGCTGAGCTGCTGCTGCTGCCACCTGTGCTGTTGCTGCTGCACTGCTGCCGCTGCTAAGATGTTGCTGCCGGCTGCGCTGCTGCTACTGCTGAGCTGCTGCTGCTGCTAGGCTGCTGCTGCTGCTGCTGCTGCTGCTGCTGCTGCTAGGCTGCTGCTGCTGCTAGGCTGCTGCTGCCACCTGTGCTGCTGCTGCTGCACTGCTGCTGCTGCTAAGCTGCTGCTGCTAGGCTGCTGCTGCTGCTAAGTTGCTGCTGCTGCTAGGCTGCTGCTGCCGCCTGAGCCGCGCTGCCCTACCCTGCCCTGCAGCCCACGCGCTGCACTGCCCTGCCCTTAGGCCCGCGCGTCGCCCTGCCCTTAGAGCCGCTCTGCCCTGCTCTGCAGCCCGCGATCTGCGCTGTTCTGCCCTTAGGCTCGCACGCCGCCCTGCTCTGCAACCCGCGAGCCGTGCTGCCCTGCCCTTCGGCCCGCGCTGCTCTGCCCTGCAGCCGCTAGCGTTACTACTGCTACTGCTGCCACTGCTGCTGTTACTGCGCTAGCCCGTCCCCTGCTGCCCACGCACCCTACTGGCCTCCAGAGCCACTGCAACTGTCGCTTCTACTGTTAAAGCCACAGCGACCACCGCTACTGCTACAGCTGCAGCTACTGCTACAGTTGCAGCTACAACAGTCGCTAATACCGCCCTTGCGCCGCTGCTACTGACGGCCACTGCCTATCATGGCCACTGTCATAGTCGTAGCAGCGTCTAGGGGTGGACAACAGCAGCCACTGCCTCACCCGGACACTGTATCATAGTAGCAGCTTCGCGAGTGGGTTATTCAGCGAGGTCGTCTTGGTGGTGGAGGTTATCGTGCTGGAGGTGCTGGACAGTAGCGACAGCCCGCGCACCTGGACACTCTCTCACCACAGCAGACTCGTGAGTGGATCGTTCAGCGAGGCCATCCTGGTGGTGGAGGTTATGATTTTATATGGTCTAGACAACGGCGGCAGCAGGAGACCTTCTCCCTGCAGCGGCTTCGCGACTGTGTTTCTCAGCGAGGCGTCCCTTGTTGTGTAGAGGCTCTGCTCTAGGTGCTAGTGAGTCTGCTGCTGCTCTAGGTGCTAGTGAGTCTGCTGCAGCTCTAGGTGGTAGTGAGTCTACTGCCACTGGTCCTGCCTCAGGTGAGGCATTGCACACTTTTACACTTGACTCAGGAGCGTCACGTTGCTTCTTTCGTGATTGAACCGCAGTCATACCGCTCGCAGCACCTGTCCCAGCATCACTGGCTGACCCCACTGGGGGCCCAGTAGTAGCGCGAGCCTCCACTGTCCTCCCGTGTCTGGCAGTCCCCTAGGGCTCTCTTTCAGGCCTCCACCTCCCCTCGTTCTCGACGAACTTGGTGAGCAACACAGTCCTTCAAGATGTTTGGGTTGATACCTTTATCCCTAGAGGGCAGCGTGTGGCGATCTGTACGTCCTCCCAAACTGGACGTCACCTTGATACGTTCACTCGGCAGCCTGGGTCCAGTCTGTACACCCTGACCACTACGTCTGCACAGGTGGCTGCGTCAGGTCAGGTGGATGCGTCGAGTCAGGTGTGTGCGTCTGGTCAGCTTGTAGCGTCTTGCTCGTGTCATGTACTTTCCCACTAGACTCTCCTCTGGAACCACCGACTCGGTCACCCCTCTCTGCTGCGTCTGCGCAGCATGCACTCCCGTCTTCTTTTCTCAGGCCTTCTCAGGTTACTGCCCCCACTCCCGCGCTCGCCTGCCCCGCCGTGCTTTCCATGCGCCGAGGGGCGGTAGCGCGCCGCTCCTCATTGCTCCGAGTTTCCTCCGACCACTGCTCCTCTGCAGACTCTCCAGATTGACGTAAGGAGCCCAGCCCGCGTCAGTGGGACGAACAAGGAGCGCTACTTTTTGCTGGTCGTTGACGACTACTTGCGCTACACCACGGTCTTCCCCTTGCGCAGCAAGGCGGACGTCACTGGTGTTTTGATCCCCTGGATCCGCGCTGCTCGTCTCCACCTGCACGAGCAGTTTCGGCAGGACCTTCCAGTCCTACGTCTGCACTCTGACAGGGGCGGTGAGTTCTCTTATGGCCTCCTTGCGAATCTCTGTCGAGACCAGGGCATCCGCCAGACGTTCATGCTTCCGGCCTCTCCACATCCGAATGGGGCTGCAGAGCGCCGCATTGGCTTGGTGATGGAGGTTGCTCGCACCTCCATCATCCATGCGACTGCTCCCCATTTTCTGTGGCCGTTTGCGGTCCGATACGCCGCACATCACCTCAAAATCTGGCCCCGTGTCTCTTTGCCAGAGACCCGCCCACACTCCGTTGGACGGGAAAGGTTGGCGATGCGTCGGCGTTTCGGGTCTGGGGCGCGCTCTCCCTTGTTTGCGATACCACCGCGAGCAAGCTCTCTCCTTGCACTCTCCGCTGCGACTTCCTTGGCTTCCCCACCGACGCCCCGTCGTGGGAGTTTTACCACCCTTGTGACCGTCGCGTGTTCTCCTCCCAGGACGTCACCTTTGACGAGTCGGTCTGCTTCTACAGGCTCCAACCGCACGCGTCCCACCCGGTCCCCCTGGCGCCTCTCTTCCTGGTACCAGTTCCCCCCCCGGTAGACCCCCTCCCCCCACAGGGTCCTGCTCCCATAGGTGTGACTCACGTAGACCCACCCCCCTTGGTTGAGCCTTTGGAGATCTCTTCTGACTCCTTTGGCCCGTCTGAGGGGGGTGACCCCGCCGCTGTCGAGACGGTGGCCACTCGCCACTCTCCTCGCTTGGAGACCCCCTCCTGGTTTTCCGCCTCGGCCGTCTTCGCCGCCTCCACAACCTGCTGCTGTGGACTTTGGTGCTACTGCAGGTGGTGACACTGGTGGTGCGGGTTCTGGGGGTGCTTAGGGGGTGCGGGTTTTGGAGGTACTAGTGGTGCTGCTGGTGCTGGAGGTGCTGGAGGTGCTGCTGGAGGTGCTGGAGGTACTGGAGCTGCTGGTACTGGAGGTACTAGTGCTACTGGTGCTCGAGCTGCTGGAGCTGCTGGTCCTGGAGGTGCTCGTAGAGGTACTGGAGCTGTTGGAGCTGCTGGTGCTGGAGGTCCTTGAGGTGCTGCTGGAGGTGCTAGAGGTACTGGAGCTGCTGGCACTGGAGGTGCTAGTGCTACTGGTGCTGGAGCTGCTGGAGCTACTGGTCCTGGAGGTGCTCGTACTTGAGGTGCTGGAGCTGCCAGAGCTGGTGGTGCTGCTGGTGCTGGAGGTGCTACTGGAGCTGCTGGCATTGGAGGTGCTGCTGGTGCTGGAGGCGCTGGAGCTGGAGGTACCGGAGGTGCTAGAGCTGCTGGTCCTGAAGGTGCTCGTACTGGAGGTGCTGGAGCTGTCGAAGCTGGTGGTGCTACTGGTGCTGGAGGTGCTGGAGGTGCTGCTGGAGGTGCTACTGGAGCTGTTGGCACTGGAAGTGCTGGTGCTGCTGGTGCTGGAGGTGCTAGAGGTGCTGCTGGTACTGGAGGCGTTAGAGCTGGAGGTACTGGAGCTGCTGACGGTACGGGTACTGCGCCACGCTGACCGTTTTTCTACCCGTAGCCGCAGTCGTCCCTTTCACCGTCTGACTCAGCCCTTTGCCAAAGTTCTTAGTCTCCCGTCTTCCACTGGCCTCACTCCATCTCTCCTATGTCCACCGACAGACCAGTCTCAGCAACAGCTACTGCCTGGCTCCCCGCTACCTGCTCCTACTCCTCACGCTGAGGTGACTGAGTCCTTAACTGAGTGTCGTGAGCCTAAGACTCTTGCTTCCACACCTGTTCGTACTCGTCGTTTTGCCCGTCCTCGTCCTCCTGCTGTCCAAGGCACTCACGGTATGGCACTTCGTCCTTCTTCTGTTCCAGAGCGTGTTGTCCTGCCTGAGCCTCCCACGTCCTCTCTTCTGCACGTTCTTGATCCTGAGTCGGACCTTCCTCGTGCTGTCAGTCCTACTGTCACTCGTCTCCTCGCTACTGTAGTCACTGATACTATCTTTGAGTCTACTGCTGCCTTTGCCCTAGTCACTGAGCTAGTCGACTTTGCAGCTAGGACTCGTCTCGACAACGTGGCGAGTCTTCTTACTGAGTCTAAGTCTGTCTGTCCTCCGTCCGTCGAGGGAGAGCTTGCCCTTGGCAGTGACATCCTTGAGGACAGGCAGTTTGAGCTTGAGTGTCTTGCGGCCGTTTTACCTCGTTTCGCATCCATGCTAGTTTGCCCTAAGGGAGACTCGGATGCACTGGACATCCTGACCCCGCGCTCTTACGCTGAGGCGATCGCATGTGAGTACTCCTCTCAGTGGCAGATAGCGATGGACACAGATATGGCTTCCTGGAAGTCCACAGGCACCTACGTCGACAAGGTTCCTCCTCCTGGGGCGAATATAGTCGATGGCATGTGGATCTTCAGAGTGAAGCGGCCGCTGGGTTCTCCGCTTGCCTTCAAGGCGTGTTACGTTGCTCGAGGCTTCAGTCAGCAACACGGGGTCGACTACTTCCAGACCTTCTCCCCCACCCCAAAGATGACTACTCTTCGGGTGTTGCTGCACGTTGCAGCACGTTGCAGCACAGCGCGACTACGAGCTGTAATCCCTTGACTTCTCCACAACTTTCTTGCAGGGCAGCCTTCACGAGGAGATCTGGTTGCGCCGCCCACTTGGCTTCACAGGGTCGTTTCCTGCAGGTACCCAGTGGAGCCTCCGATGGCCAGTCTACAGTCTCCGCCAGGTGCCCCACGAGTGGCACGACACACTGAGGACTACACCTGCGGCTCTTGGGTTTGCTCCTCCCTCTACTGACCCGTCGCTGATTCTACGCACTGACACTATCTTGTCGCCGTTCTCCGTTCTCGTGTACGTCAACCACTTGGATTTTGCTACTGCTGACATTGAGGCGCTAGCCCTAGTGAAGGCAGAGCTGCAAGAGAGTCACACCTGCACTGATCTGGGTGAGCTGCATAGATATCTTGGCTTGCAGATCACCCGGGATAGCGCACGACGCATCATCATCTTGTCTCAGTCACACATGGTGCACCAGGTCGTTCAGCGCTTCGGCTTCCAGTACTCTTCGCCACAGCCCATTCCTCTGCCAACTGGCCACTCGCTCTCAGCTCCACCTTCGGACGAATTCGTAGAGCCGAGTGGTCCGTATTTAGAGCTTACGGGCTGTCTCATGTACCTGATGGCGTGCACACGACCTGACCTCACGTACCCTCTCAGCCTCCTGGCTCGCTACGTAGCTCCCGGTCGACACCGAAAGGTGCATAGGGATGCTGCAAAGAGGGTACTGCGTTTACTTGTGCGGTACATCGGGCATGGGGCTCGTGCTTGGAGGACAGGGTTCAGTGGTACTCACAGGACACTCTGACGCTTCTTGGGCCGACGACCAGGCGACTCAGCGTTCGTCACAGGGTTACACCTTCAGTCTTGGCTCTGGTTCTGTCTCATGGAGGTCCACTCGTTCTTCTTCTATGCTTGGTTCCAGCTGTGAGGCCAAGATCTATGCTGTGGCTATGGCAGCACAGGAGTTACGCTGGCTGACCTACCTGTTGACCAACTTGGAGAAGCGGCCTTGTTCTCCTCCAGTTCTGTCGTCGACAACAGAGCCATGCTGGCCTTGTGTTAGGAGTAGAGATTGGAGCACGGAATGAAGCACATTGCTCTTTCTTGCTTGAGAGCTGCAGCAGCGTGGTCGGCTTCGCCTTTCCTACGTGGCCTCTCGGGCCAACACTACAGATGTCTTCACCAAGGCTCTTGGGTCTGGTGATCATCTGCGCCTTTGCACTGCTCTTGGGCTTCTACCTGTTCTACCTCACATACTGGTTGCTTGACTTGTCTTGTATTGTGATCTATATATATATTCCTGCATGCTTGCTCTTGCTAGGTTGTGATCACTGTACTGCATGTGCTTTTATAACTCGGCATGTGAACTGGCCTTGTGGCCGCTTGTTTGTGCTCAGACTGCGTGGTGATCTTGAGGTCCAACCTGAGCTTTGTTTTGTTTGCTTCTCCTGACTGGTCTTGTGACCAATGTTTGGCTTGGCCATCCCCTACTTCACATGTGGGGGTGTTTTAAAACATTATCTATATTTCTAGGCTGTGTAGGAGTTATCCTTAGAGGGTACAACACATTCCTCGACACTCTTGTGTCAGAATTTATATATGTAACTGCCTGTAGCTGTAGTTTAGTGTAGTTATTATAAACTATTGGTGGTGCACCTTCTTTGCATGCTCTGTTTACTATATGTACCCTAGCACTATAGTGAACATTCACCTTTCCCAACTTTCTCGACACTCTCCCTTGGCACAAACCACTCGATATCCCCTAGGCCTAGGCTACTAAGCCTAGGCCTACTTAACTCTCAATTACTCTTAGAGCTCGCTATTTGAAATGGCATTAGAGCGTGTTTCGTCCTGGCATGTGGGCCCGCCTTATGCTTCCGCTGCTGTTTTTCCGGTCGCGCGCCTAGGGCGCGTGGCAATTTTCGTCTTGTCCCGCCCCCGGGTGGCGAGTGACACCTTCTCTGCCCGCCACGCGCCCCGTGGCACGCGACGGTGCCCTAAACTTGCCCGTCGTGCGCCCCGTGGCACGCGACGGTGCCCTGCTCGTCGTGCGCCCCGAGGCACACGACGGTGCTCTAAACTTGAACTTGCCCGTCGTGCGCCCTGTGGCACGCGACGGTGCCCTGCTCGTCGTGCGCCCCGTGGCATGCGCGACGGTGCCCTTGAGCCGCCGCGGAACCGCCCCTGGCGCCTGCGACGGTGTCCTGAACCGCCAAGTACCCGCCCCTGGCGCACTCGGCGGTGCCTCTGCTTCACCCCGCGCCTGCACTCCCTGCAGCCGCCCCTGATCTACCTGTGCCGACACTATGTAGCCGCTCTGCGGCTTTCTTCCCTCCCACCCCCTCCTCCTTTGTCTCCCTGCAGCCGTGGGGGGGAGGGTATGGGGATGGCGGGTGTTGGAGTGTTGGGTAGTGTGCTTCCCTTCCCCTCCTCCTCCTTTCGTTCCCACTGCTGCAGCTGCCGCTGGGGGGGAGGGTGTGAGGGTGTGGGGGAGCTGGGGGAGTGGCACTGGGGTGGCGGGTGTGAGACCATCCAGCAGCCGTCCCTCCACCTCTCCTCTCTTCCCCCCTCTGCTGCTCCTGCAGCAGTGTGGGGGGGAGGGGGAGGGGGAGGGTGAGGAGATGGAGGGGGTGACCAGCCAGAGCCAGCCCGCCTCCTCACTCTCCCTGCTGCCCCTCCTGTGGTTGGGGGGGAGAGGGTAAGGGGGTGGCAGGAATTGCTTGCTGTACCTTTGCTGCTGTACCTACTCTGTTACCGTACCTGCTGTTGCTGTTGCTTGTGTACCCCTGCAGGTTGTGTTCTGCACAAACTCCTGCTGCAGGCAGTTATGGGGGAGTGTCAGAATTTATATATGTAACTGCCTGTAGCTGTAGTTTAGTGTAGTTATTATAAACTGTTGGTGGTGCACCTTCTTTGCATGCTCTGTTTACTATATGTACCCTAGCACTATAGTGAACATTCACCTTTCCCAACTTTCTCGACACTCTCCCTTGGCAAAAACCACTCAATATCCCCTAGGCCTAGGCTACTAAGCCTAGGCCTACTTAACTCTCAATTACTCTTAGAGCTCGTTATTTGAAATCTTGTACCCCCCCCCCCCCTTTACCTAATCCATCACTTTCTCGCTACTTTTAACATCCCCGTCATGAATCCTCCCCACCGTCCTCCTCCCCCCTCCCCCCCAGCTCTTCTCCCCTCCGACTCCTCCGACGACATCCTTACCCCCCACCACCCCCCCCCCCCCCCTCCCCCTCTCACTCCACTGACTCACCTTCAACATTATGCAACCAGCTCTGGGTATTGGTTTTTTGGGAATGGAATTTTCTTGATCACAAAGGGTAATAGTTTATGCCACACTGATGACCTAGTGTAAATTTTCCCTTAACGGACATTTCCTTGATAAAGCGTACTAAGCACCCCCCCCCCCCCCCCCCATCTTCTTCTTGAAACTCGACTTATCGAGATAATGTTTCTTAGAAGTTTCGTTCCGATACACCCATCTCCATAATAACGCACTACAGCACCAGCACGTGACTAGAGTGCGCAGTCCATGTCACACTAATATGTCAAACATATATGCTGCTTATAGGGTACAACCCAATTAGGGTTTCCTACTTGTACCCATCTTGTTCATAGTTCATTCATTTCTCGTTCGTAATTCTGACATGGTTTCAGAGCAGGTCCTAGCCTAGGACCGTTTCCTTAGGGCCCACCGAGTAGCGCTACCCCACCCGTCGCGCCACCGTGATCGCGCCGCCCGCCGCTGCGCGCCCTGCCCTGCCCGCGCGCCGCCTGCCGCAGCGCGCCCTGCCCTGCCTGCACGCCGCCCGCCGCCGAGCGCCCTGCCTTGCCCGTGCGCTGCGCCGCCGAGTGTCCTGCCCTGCCCGTGCGCTGCCCGCTGCTGCGCGCCCTGCCCTGCCCGCGCGCCGCCTGCCGGAGCGCGCCCTGCCCTGCCTGTGCGCCGCGCGCCGCCAAGCGCCCTGCCCTGCCCGCACGCCGTGCCGCCGAGCGCCCTGCCCTGCCCGCACGCCGCGCCGCCGCGCACCCTGCCCTGCCCGCGCGCGCAGCTGCGCGCCTTGCCCTGCCGCGCGCCCTGCCGCCGCACCGTCCTGCCCTTGCCCGCGCGGCGCGCCGCCTCGCAACCTGCCCTGCCGCGCGCCCTGCTTTGCCGCGCGCCGCTTGTTGCTGCGTCGCCCTGCGCCGCCCCGCCTTGCCTTGCCTGCGCGCTGCTCTGCTGATAGCGCGCTAGCCTGCCTAGCCCTGCCTGCGTGCTGCTTTGCTGTTAGCGCGCCCGGCCTCTCTGCCCGCTATGGCCACGCTCAGTGTCCTCACGTTCGATCCGGAGGGCCGCCCGATAGAGTTCGATGCGTGGCTCGACGACTTACAACTGTTCTTACTGAGCGATTGCAAGGACGGAGTCTCACTGTTTGACCTCACTTCTGGCGCCTCTGACGCCCTTGCCTCCACAGCTGACAGTGTAGCTCGCTCCCAGTGGCTTACTTGTTACGCTGCAGCTGGCCTACCCGTTCGCAACCACCTGCTGTTAGCCGAACGCGCTCACTTTGGACACCACAAGACTGCTAAAGTACTCTACGACGCTGTAGTCGTTCGTTACTCCTCCCCTGCCACTGCTGCTCTAGGCCGCCTTCTTCTGCCCTACCTGTTCCCAGATTTGTCTGCCTTTGCCACAGTAGCCGACCTCCTCACTCACCTTCGCACTAGTCACACTCGCTACCGTGCTATGCTTCCCGCCGAGTTTCTCACAAAGAACCCCCCTCCCATGTACATCACTCTCTACTTCATAGTCACCCGCCTCCCTGACTCTCTTAGTGCTGTCAGGGACCTCCTTCTAGCCGTTGACCCCACCACCCTCACTAAAGACCTGCTCGAGAAGCACCTCCTTACAGCTGAGACTAGCATAGTCGCTTTAGGTGCTTCTCGTGGCACTCCCCGCACTCCCTTCTTTGAGGGGTGTTCGCCCTCCCCCCTTCTCCCCTTAGTCGCCTTTGCTGCAGCTGTTGACTACCTTCGTGCTGAGGAGGTAGGAGCTGCATCTACCTCTAGTGGGAGGCGCCGCAGCGGCAGGGGCAGGGGAGGCAAGGGCGGTGGGGGCGGTAGAGGTGGGGGCGGTGGTGGAGGCGGTGGAGGCGCTGGAGGGGGCGGCGGTGGCGGAGGGAGTGGTGGTGCGGGTGGAGGCAGTGGTGGTGGCGGCAGTGGTGGCGGTAGTGGGAGTGGAGGCGGTGGCAGTGGTGGCGGCCGGGGTGGTACCAGTCAGAGGGGAGGCCTTGGTGGTGGTTAGAGGCAGCAGCAGTAGCGTCAGCTTTCGCCCGAGGAGCTATGTGAGTGGTTTGCTCAGCGTGGGGCGGCTGGGGGTAGTGGTCCCTACCCGTATGTCATTCGCACAAGTGACCGCACTGGCCAGACATGCGGCAAGCTCCACACCCAGTACCGCTGCTTCTCTCGTCTTACCGATGCCTTTCGCACAGAGTTTCTCGACGCGGCTGAGCTCCCCCGCTGGGTAGAGCTGCTTAAGCAGGGTGTAGACATATTTGCACTTGATTATGATGCTATCCTTTCTGCCATGTATGCATTGACAACTACCTGTGTATGCCGCCAGACTCAGGTATAGAGGCAGCTGCTCTAGGTGCTAGTGAGTGTTGGATGCACGTCATTCTGAGTGCATGTCATCCTAACGTCCTGCCGAATGCTCGTGCTATTCATGCCGTTGCTGGACGTTTTTACTTGGTTCTCACTCTCTAGACCATCTTAACGACTGATTCAACTTGGAGATGGTAGCTAAGCCTAAGGCGCAACTTCCTACTGAGCGGCTTTGCGTTTAGTTGAGTATTGAGTTCGTCGTAAGTTCTCAAAGTGACGGATCCTGAACAACAAGTGGTATCAGAGCGGGTAGTCGACTTTGAGACGACGAATTGTCGTGAATTCTCAACCAATGAGAACCGCGAGAGAGACCATTTTCTAGTAGCTGTGCTCGCAAACTCTCGATTGGTGGTCAGACCGCGTTCTAATTCGAAGTATTCAGTCCGGGACGGCGATTTTCGTAGAATTAAAATTTCTGGCAGAATTCTCTCCAAACGATTTCTCAAGTTTCCACCGTTCATAAGGCCTCAATATGGTTGGTACGAACTCCGGAGGTGCTAGTGGCGAGATGGATAGAAGTAGAGAGGCTGGAGAGCAAGGGGGAGTTGCTGGTGGAGGAGTGGGGACTCACCAACCAGCCAACCCTACGCTACCCTCAACTTCTACACCATCTCCTACAACCGTGGATCCTGTGAAAGCTTTCTCTATTGAGAAATTCATGGGGGAGGACTACGAGCACTGGAGCTTCCGCATGAGGCTGATGTACACCCAATACAAGCTATTGGATCTGGTGGAGGGGAAGGAGAAGATGCCGGAGGCCGCGGAGCTGAAAGGAGCGTGGATGAAGCGATCGTTCGACGCGTACATGCTCATGGTGCAAGCGGTTGGCGGGCGACAACTTGACCACATCAAGGACCTCTTGGGTGATCCAGAGTGTGGCCCCAAGGCTTGGAGGAAGCTTCTGGATGTGCACTCACCGACACATGCTACCGGCATCGTGCTACTCGCGCGGCGGCTGCGCGACATCAAGTTCGTTGATGGAGAGCCGATGCAACCGGTGTTGGATGAGATGCGGGACATCTTCACGAAGCTACAAGGCGGCGGTGTGGTGTACCCGGAGCTCGTGCAATGCGTGGAGATCGTGATACGGCTGCCGGAGTCGTAGTCTGCCCTTGCGATCAACCTCAACTCTCAACAGCCCCAGTGGAGCGTGGATTACATTCGCGCGCGCATCCTAGAGGAGGACTTGCGGCGGCGGAGTGTGGAGCGCTCGGAGGAGGGGGCTGGCTATGGAGTTGGAGGTGGAAAGAGTGGCTTCAAGAAGAAGTGGAAGGGCAAGAACAAGGACAACCCTAAGGAGGATGGCGGCGGGGGTCAAGGGGAGGTGTGCTTATACTGCAAGAAGCGCGGGCATCATTGGCGGAAGTGCTACCAACGACCCAAGGATTGGACCCCGCCTTCATCAAGCAACCAGCGTGGTGGCACGAGGAGGGGAGTCATGGGAGCTAGTGGAGAGGAGGAGGAGGAGAAAGGCGGCAAATCTGAGGAGCGGAAGGCCGGGTTCTTCTTCTTTGTGAACGAAGGCGCAACCAACCTCGCTATGGCAGCCAAGGTTCTCCTACACCCCCTCACCCATTGGGTGATTGACTCCGGAAGCTCTTGGCACATGACTCCTCGTGCGGACCCGCTTGATGAGATTCAGCCCGCACCTATCTCCATAGTCACATCCGCAACGGGCGCCAAGGCCAAGGTCATGGGCATGGGGTGCGCCAAGTTCATGGGAGCGGATGGAGAGCTCGTGGGGCTGAAGAATGTGCTGTGGGTGCCGGACTTGTGCGCGAACCTGATTTCTACCGGCCGTTTGGGAGATGCGGGTGTGAACACCAAGACAATTGGCTCGGAGCGCTATCGTGCCTACAACGACGAGCAACTGATTTGGGACCTGCAGTGGAAGGGAGATGTCCACTAGCGCATGTGGCAGATCCCGGTCCTCCCTTGGCAGAAATCGGGCAAGGCGGCAGCTGCGGCATCAATGAAGGAGAGCGTCACCGAGGAGGAGCAGCAAGGTGTGCAAGGAGAGGAGCTGATTGGAGGAAGTGCGGCGGTGAAGGCGTCGGCTACCTCGGGCCAAGTGGATTGGGAGACTTGGCATCGGCGACTCGCACATGTGGCTGTTTCTACACTGGAGGTGATGCACAAGGAGAAGTGCGTGCATCGGCTGCAACTGCAAGGAGATGGCGCTTACTATGGCAGCTGCGAGGCATGCATGCAAAACAAGTTTGCACGGTTCCTGTTTCCACGTGCGGAGGGATCGGCGAAGGCACCCCTGGAGGTGGTGCACATGGACCTGGTGGGTCCTATGAGGACTGAGGGGGCTGGGGGAGTGTTGTACTTCCTCACCATGGTGGACGAATGGAGCCGTTTCACGTGGGCACGTCCCTTGTCCAAGAAGAGCGATGCTGCAGCGGCGATCAAGGAGGATTGGTTGCCGATGGTGGAGCGGAAAGCGATGCGGTTGGTGAAGGTGCTGAGGAGCGACCGTTGTGAGGAGTTCCTTGGAGCGGAATCCACCAAGTTTCTCAAGAGGAACAGCATCCGACACCAGCTGACCTGCCCAGGAACACCGCAGCAGAACGGCATTGCTGAGCGTGCCAACCGGACCATTGGCAAGGCGGCTAAGACCTTGTTGGGGGCTGCTGGGATGCCCTACAAGTTCTGGCCTGATGTCGTTCGCCATGTCATCACGGTCAAGAACAGGGTCTTGACTCGTGTTGGCGACAAGCATTGGGTGCCGTACGAGCGTTGGCTTGGGAAGAAGCCATCCATTGACATCCTGCGGATGTGGGGCTGCATGGGGCTTGTGATGGTGCTAAAGGAGCAGAGGCACAAGCTGGAAGTTGCTGCTGTGTGGGCTGTCCATCTTGGGATGGCTCCTGATTCTAAGGGGTGGCGGATGTGGGACCCCAAGAGCAAGAGGACGCTGGTCAGTCGTGACGTCAAGTTTGTGGAGGACGTCATGTACAAGGATTGGCAGCAGCAGCAGCAGCAGGTGCAGATTGGCTTGCGTCTGCAGGAGTTTGAGCGGTCTGCAGTTGAGGAGGTTCAGCTGCACCTTGATGAACTCCATGGGTCAGAGCTGACCAGTGACCACAGTGGCGGTGGTGAGCAGCAAGTTTCTGGTCCTGCTGGAGAGGAGGGGTTGGAGGATGAGTCTGCACGTGTGGACTCACCAACTCAGCCCGGGCATGCTGCAAATGCCAAGGTCACCAAGAGGAGTGTGCTAAGAGGAGCTTCACCACATGGGCAGCAGACTGCAACCCGCGAGAAGAGAGTGGCAGCAGCACCCTCAAGGCTGAAGTATAGCCGTTTGGGAGGACCCAAGCAAGGTGTCATGGCAGTTCAGGCGGATGGGGGAGATGATGAGGAGATGGCGTTCTGTTTCTTCACACCTCTGCCTAGAGAACTAGCCACATTGGAGGAGGCACTGAGTGGACCCCAAAAGGAGGAGTGGAAGGCTGCCATGGATGCGGAGTTCAACAGTCTCATTGAGAATGGGACTTGGGAGCTTGTTGAGTTACCCGAGGGGCGACGGCCGATCAGCAGCAAGTGGGTCTTCAAGGTAAAGAGTGCTGCTGATGGTGCGTTGGAGTGGTTCAAGAGCCGTTTGGTCACCAAGGGGTTTCAGCAGAAAGAGAAGGTCGACTTTGGTGAGATCTTCGCTCCCGTTGCTAAGCCAGTGACACTGAGGACTTTGATGGCTGGCGCAGCTGTGAAGGGATGGCACGTGAAGCAGATGGATATCACCACCGCGTTCCTCAATAGAGTGCTGCTGGAGGATATCTACATGGCGCAGTCGGACGGCTATGAGGATGGGACCAGCTGGGTATGCAAGCTTAAGAAGGCCATCTATGGCCTTCAGCAAGCGCCCAGGTGTTGGTACGAGAAGCTGGAGGAGGTGCTGCTGGGTGGAGGCTTCAAGACGTCCCAGGCGGATCACAACTTATTTCTGCTTGGAGGGGGGGAGCAGTTGCTTTTGCTGCTGGTGTATGTCGATGACATACTGCTGTTCTCACCTTCCATGGAGCAGATCGAGAGGACACAGAAGCTGCTGATGGACAACTTCAAGTGCAAGATGCTGGGGGATGTCCACTACTACTTGGGGCTGCAGATTGAGAGGGATGTTGAGAGGAGGTGGCTAAAGGTGCATCAGTCACACTACATCTCTGGTGTGATGGAGCGGTATGGTGTGACTGGGGGTCACACTGTGATGACACCGTTCCTTGCGGGCTTCAAACTGAAGAAGGCAGCTGAGGAGGATGATGTACTCGAGGATGAGCAGCAGAACGAGTACCAGTCACTCATTGGGAATGTGATGTATGCAGCTGTGCATACGCGACCTGATGCTTCATTCGGAGTGGGGCAGCTAGCCAGAGTTGTGTAGCGGCCCACTGAGGAGCAGTTAGAGGTGGCAAAGCGCTTGGTGCGCTACCTCGGATCAACGACATCTGCTGGTGTTCAGTTTTCAACTGGCGGCCAGCTGAAACAGATTGGAGCAGATGGGGTCATGCCTGGAACCTTGAAGTTGTCGTGCTTCACCGATGCCACATGGGCCTCAGAGGATGAGGATCAATCATCGGTTGGCGGCTTTGTGTGCATTGTCGGAGGTGGACCAGTGAGCTGGAGGTCCAGAAGCAGAGTGAGATTGCTCTATCTTCCGGAGAGGCAGAGTACATGGCAATGTACCATGCCATCAAGGAGATCGTGCTCCTGAGGAAGTTGCTGGAGGACATGGGAGCTGAACAGCAGGGACCTACACCGCTTTTCTCCGACAGCGAGGCTGCTATTGGCATGACCAATAATCCTATCCTGAATGGGCTGAATAAGCACATGAAGATTAAGTGGCACTGGGTGAGGCAGATGGTGAAGGAGGGGATTGTTGAGCTTCACCATATGAAGGCTAGCAAGCAGGCGGCAGATTTTCTCACCAAGAGACTTCCCGAGAGCGCACATTGGAAGTGTGCTAAGATGTGTGGCATGGCATTACACTAGTGTGGGCAGCAGTGTCATGAGTGCATGTGTGATTGTGTGCATGAGAGTTTGCATGTGTGTGAGTGTGTGTGCATGCAGTCCGTTAGTCTGAGGGGGAGTTAGTTGAATGCACGTCATTCTGAGTGCATGTCATCCTAACGTCCTGCCGAATGCTCATGCTATTCATGCGGCTGCTGGACGTTTTTCCTTGGTTCTCACTCTCTAGACTATCTTAACGACTGATTCAACTTGGAGATGGTAGCTAAGCCTAAGGCGCAACTTCCTACCGAGCGGATTTGCGTTTAGTTGAGTATTGAATTCGTCGTAAGTTCTCAAAGTGACGGATCCTGAACAACAGTGAGTCTGCTGCTCTAGGTGCTGGTGAGTCTGCTCTCTCTGGCACTGCGTCTGCTGCAGCCTTGCACACCTTCACACTTGACTCAGGTGCTTCCCGCTGTTTCTTTCGCGCCAGTACCATAGTCGGTGTTCCGAATCTGGGGATGTCATGCTTTTGTCCGCGATACTTCCACGGACAAGCTCTCCTTCCGCACCGTTCCCTGCGTCTTTCTTGGCTTTCCCCCTGACACGCCTGGCTAGCAGATTTACCACCCCACCTCGCGCCGTGTCCTGCCCTCTTTCGACGTCGCGTTTGACGAGTCAGTTCCCTTTTACCGTCTCTTCCCCTACAGCACTGCCCCTCTCCCTCCCCCGCCGCTCTTCCTCGCACCAGGTCCTCCTCCGGTAGAACCCCTCCCCCATCAGGGTCCTGCTCCCTCAGGTGTGTCCCAGGTAGACCCTGTCGAGCTTGTCGAGGTAGCTGTCGACTATGGTGCTGCTAGGGGTCCTGCGTCTGGGGGTGGTGAGCCTGCGGGTACGGGGCCTAGGGGTGTTGGGCCGGATTGTGCGAAGCCTGGGGGTGTTGAGCTTGGGCGTGCAAGGCCTAGGGGTACCGAGTCTGGGGTTGCTGAGTCTCGGGGTGCTGAGCCTGAACGTGCACAGCCTGGAGGTGCTGTGCCTAGGGGTGCTGAGCTCGAGTGTGCTGAGCCTGGAGGTCCTTCAGTTGTCATGTCACGGCCAGAGTCTCTCTCTCCACTTCAGCTGCGCGAGTGGCTTGCTCCGCACTGGAGCCTCCAGAGTGGTGCTGCTGGAGCTGAAAGACCAACCGCTGGAGGCCCTGGAGCTGGAGGTGCTACTAGAGCTTGAGCTGCTGGAGGTGCTGGAGCCGCTGGTCCAGGAGGTGCTCGTACTGGAGGTACTGGAGCTGCTGGAGCTGGAGGTGCTGCTGGAGGTGCTGGAGCCGCTGGTTCCAGAGGTGCTCGTACTGGAGGTACTGGAGTTGCTGGAGCTGGAGGTGCTGCTGGAGCTGGAGGTGCTGCTGGAGCTGGAGCTGCTGGAGGTACTGGAGCTGCTGGTCCCGGAGGTGCTTGTACTGGAGGTACTTGAGCTGCTAGAGCTGGGGGTGCTGCTGGAGCTGGAGGTGCTGGAGCTTGGGGTGCTACTCGAGCTGGAGCTGCTGGAGGTACTGGAGCTGATGATCCTGCAGTCGTTGGAGCTACTGGAGGCCTTGGAGCTGGAGGTGCTGGCCCTTGGGGTGCTGGTGCTGTCGGAGCTGGTTCTGGAGGCGCTGTGGAGCTGCGACCATACTTCGTTCCACTGCTTCAGCAGGCTCTTTGGCTCCCGCCTTCTACTGGCCTTACTCCTCCCTTACTGTGTCCACCGCCTGACCAGTCACAGCCTCAGCTACTACCAGCCTCCCCACTGCCAGCTCCTTCTCTTTACACTTAGCAGCCGTGAGGTCTTACAGAGCGTCGTGAGCATGCGTCTCGTCCTGCATCGCCTGTTCGCGCTGTTCGCACTGGTCGTTGTGTTCTGCGTCAGCGTCCTCCTTCCGTCCCCGGCACGCACCAGATGGCACTTCGTCCTTCCTCTGTTCTAGTGCATGTCCCTCTGCCGTCTCCTCTTGCGTCCTCTCTTACTGACGGACCGGACCCTGAGTTTGACTCACTTCGTGCTGCTAGTCCTACTGTCACACGTCTTCTGGCCACTGTTGTCACTGACCCTTCCTTTGAGTCCACTGTTGCGTCTGCCCTAGTTGCTGAGCTTGTTGACTTTGCTGCCCCCTCTCACCTAGACTACGCCACTAGTCTTGTTGCTGAGTCTGAGTCTGTCTGTCCTCTGTCCGTCAGGGGTGAGTGTGCTCTTGGCACGGATGTCATTGAGGTCAGGCAGGAGGACTTTGAGTGTTTTGAGGCTGCTGTACCTCATCTCGTGTCCATGCTAATTGCACCTGAGGGAGACCCGGATGCACCAGACATCCCGACCCTGCGCTCTTACGCAGAGGCGATAGAAGGTCCCTACTCCTCTTAGTGGCATCCTGGAAGTCCACAGGCACTTACGTCGACGAGGTTCCCCCACCTGGGGCGAACATCGTTAGTGGCATGTGGATTTTCAGGGTGAAGCGGCCGCTGGGTTCTCCGCCTGTCTTCAAGGCGCGTTACCTTGCCCGAGGCTTCACTCAGCGACATGGACTTGAATTCTTCCAGACCTTCTCCCCTACCCCGAAGATGACCACTCTTCAAGTTCTGCTGTACGTCGCCGCTCAGCATGACTACGAGCTTCACTCTCTTGACTTCAGCTCTGCTTTCCTAAAGGGCAGCCTACACGAGGAGACATGGCTGCGCCGCCCACCTGGCTTCACTGGGTCGTTTCCTGCAGGTAACCAGTGGAGCCTCCGGCGACCAGTCCACGGTCTCCGCCAGGCGCCTCGTGAGTGGCACGACACACTGAGGACGACGCTTGCGGCTCTTGGGTTTGCTCCTTCTACTGCTGACCCGTCGCTATTTCTGCGCACCGACACTTCACTGCCGCCGTTCTACATCCTCGTGTACGTCGACGACTTGGTCTTTGCCACTGCTGAAACTGCTGGACTGGCCCACGTGAAGTCGGAGCTGCAGAAGAGACACACGTGCACAGACCTGGGTGAGCTGCGCAGCTATCTTGGTTTGCAGATCACCCAGGACAGAGCACAGCACACCATTACCTTGACTCGGTCACACATGGTGCAGTAGGTCCTTCAGCGCTTTGACTTCCAGTACTCCTTGCCAGAATCCACTCCTCTGCCTACCGGTCGCTCGCTCTCAGCTCTACCTTCGGATGAGTCCATAGAGCCGAGTGGCCCATATCCAGAGTTTGTGGGCTGCCTCATGTACCTGATGACCTGCACTCGACCTGACCTTGCTTACCCTCTTAGCATCCTGGCATGCTACGTTGCGCTCGGGAGACACCGGCCAGAGCACTGGAAGGCCGCTAAGAGGGTGATGCGCTACTTGTGCAGTACGTCGGGCATCGGGCTCGTGCTTGGAGGACGGGCTCGAGTTGTCCTCACTTGGAGTTACATACAACCATAACAGATCTGGTTGCAGAATGTTGAAGTGTTAAGTTAAATGAAGTAAAAAATACATTTTAGCGGATCCCACTGCGAATTGGCGCGGAAAAAACTGACGCAATCGCCCCATATGTAAGAGATTCTCGAGTGATCAGTGTTTTTTTTTTTTTTTTTGCAAATTTTCGGAATTTGCAGAACCCCAAGAATCTCTCTCTCAAGACTATATCGAAAACAACCCACAACCACCACCGAAACCAGATCATCGCTCTAATTCTCTCCACTTGCACCCAAAGAAGCTTTCCCCTGCCACTTGAACACTACAGTACCAGGCCAAACCAAACCCCCTCGCCAACCTACATTCCCCCCCACCTCGGTGTCTTCTTGCAGTCCACGCGCGTTACTGTTTATCTCGCGTGAAAAAAGACGGGAATTGTGCTCTGGTCTGCTGCGAGCACATATTGAACTGCCTATAGTGAAGTCATGGTAAAAAAAACACATACACTGTTGACGAAGTTTTTTTTTTTTTTTTTTTTCCCCAAAAACAATGTTACACTGACTGTTAAAAGTAAGCGTCAAACCTTAGGCTGATAATCAGGGTTTCTGAAAAGGCTACACTGAAAATGAGAGATGTCAAAATCCAAACATAGACCATGTTCCTGCTGCGATTTCTTCGTATTTATAATAAACCCAGCGCATCCCAAATCATCCAAGATGATCAAGCGGTTGCAAAGATTCTCTGGTATGTGTCAGAACATATAGCTTGTGCTTATTGTGTAGGCTATTGTCAGTAGATCTGCACTGTGGATGCCCGATTGATCCTACGGGGGGTTACAGCCGCGTTTGCCTGGGGGGTTATGGGCGCACTCTGACCCGCTACTTAACAAGCCCTTTTATCCCAATGGTCTAGTGGTTGGGATTCTGACATGGTATCAGAGCGGTCTCGGGCTCGAATCCCAGTGTGTGCACTTCGGGCATCCCAGTGCGGGGGAGTGTCAGAGATCTGCACTGTGGATGCCCGATTGATCCTGGAGAGGGTTACAGGCGCGTTCGCCTGGGGGGTTATGGGCGCACTGACCCGCTACTGAAACAAGCCCTTTTATCCTAGTGGTCTAGTGACTGGGATTCTGACATGGTGTTAGAGTGGTCTCGGGTTCGACTCCCGGTGTATGCACATGTAGGCCGTTGCCGCAGTGCTCAGTCCTGGGCCTCCCAGTGTGGGGGGATGTCAGTAGATCTGCACTGTGGATGCCCGATTGATCCTACGGGGGGTTACAGGCGCGTTTGCCTGGGGGGTTATGGGCGCACTCTGACCCGCTACTTAACAAGCCCTTTTATCCCAATGGTCTAGTGGTTGGGATTCTGAGAGCTAGAGTGGGGTAGCCCATAAGGGGTACAACCCAATTAGGGTCAGTACTTGTACTCAGTTCATTCATAGTTCATTCATTCTCGTTTCTACTTTCTCATGGTATCGAGCAGGTTCCCTCGTGGGAACTGTGCCTAGGGCCCACCAAGTCATTTTTTTTTTTCCTGCCCGAGTCGCGCTCCCCTCTCTGACTTCGTCGAGCCGCCTTAGCGGCCCCTGATTCGTCACCCTACGGCCCCGGCCCCGTCGCCCTACCTGCGCCCTGGCCCCGTCGCCCTACCTGCGCCTCGGCCCCGTCGCCCTACCTGCGCCCCGGCCCCGTCGCCCTACCTGCGCCTCGGCCCCGTCGCCCTACCTGCGCCCCGGCCCCGTCGCCCTACCTGCGCCTCGGCCCCGTTGCCCTACCTGCGCCCCGGCCCCGTCTCCCTACCTGCGCCCTGGCCCCGTCGCCCTACCTACGACCCGGCCTCGGCCCCGTCGCCCTACCTTCGACCCGGCCCCGTCGCCCTACTTGCGGCCCGGCCCTGGCCCCGTCGCCCTACCTGCGCACCGGCCTCGTCGCCCTACCTTCGACCCGGCCCCGGCCCCGTCGCCCTACCTACGACCCGGCCCCGGCCCCGTCGCCCTACCTTCGACCCGGCCCTGGCCCCGTCGCCCTACCTACGGCCCGGCCCCGGCCCCGTCGCCTTACCTTCGCACCGGCCCCGTCGCCCTACCTTTCGACCCGACCCCGCCGTCCTACCTACGGCCCCGCCCGAACGCCTACGCAGCCGAGCCGCACGCGCCGCTACGCCGCCCGAGCCGCCCGAGCCGCCCAAGCCGCCTGAGCAGCTGAGGAGCCGAGCCGCGGGTGCCGCCGAGCTGCAGTTGCTGCCGAGCCAGCCGAGCTGCCCGAACCGCCCTGTCTGGTGAGCGCAGCGCCTCTGTCACCGCATTGCCCCTGCTCTACAGTTAGCGCTGCTAGTCTACTGCTGTCATGGCTACCCCCAGTGTTCTCACTTTTGACGCTGAGGGTCGGGCCATTGACTTTGACGTCTGGGTAGATGACCTGCAGCTTTTCTTACAGTGCGATAGGGCAGACGGTCTCTCCCTCGTTGACCTCACCTCTGGTGCTTCCCCTGCCCCTGCTGCCGATGCCGACGCCACCGTTCGCTCACAGTGGGCCACTCGCGATGCTGGTGCACGTCTTGCTGTGCGTCGCCACCTTCCTACCACTGAGCGCACGCACTTTAGTCAGTACAAGAGTGCTCAGACCTTGTACGACGCTGTAGTTGCGCGCTACTCTTCCCCTGCCACTGCTGCACAGAGCCGCCTCATGCTACCGTACCTCTTCCCTGACCTTGCTGCCTTTCCCACAGTCGCTGACCTCATTACGCACCTCCGCACTAGTGACACTCGCTACCGCGCTGCGCTTCCTGCTGACTTCTGCGCCAAGAACCCCCCCCCCCATGTACATCACTCTCTACTACTTCGTCACTCGCCTCCCTGACTCCCTTCGCGTAGTCAGGGACCACTTCCTCTCAGTCTGTCCCACCACTCTCACTCTTGACCTCCTCGAGAAGTCCCTCCTAGCGGCCGAAAAGAGCATAGTCGCTGTAGGGGCCTCTCGTGGTGACCCGCGCACCCCCATCTTTGAGGGGTGTTCCCCCTCCCCCCTTCTGCCCTCCGTTGCCTCTGCTGCTGCGGCCGACCTCCTTGGTCTTGAGTCGGTCGGTGCGGCGTCTGTCCCTAGCGGGAGACGCCGCTCTGGCAAGGGCAAGGGGGGCAGGGGCGCAGGAGGAGCGAGCGGGGGCGGTGGAGGTGGAGGTGGAGGCGGCGGGGGGAGTGGGGGTGGTGGTGGGAGTGGAGGTGGGGGTGGAGGTGTCGGTGGCGGCAGTGGAGGCGGAGGCGGCGGCGGCGGTGGCGGTGGGAGTGGAGGTGGCGGAGGTGGTGGCGGTGGAGGAGGCGGCGGAGGCGGCGATAGTAGCGGAGGCGGCGGAGGCGGCGGAGGCGGCGGGGGTGGCGGTCGAGCTGGTCGCGGGTCTACGCAGAGGAGTGGCTCCGGTGGTGGTCCGCGCCAGCAGCAGCAGCGCGGCCGTGAGGCCACAGAGATCCCTCGCTGGGGCGAGCTGTCTAGGGCGGGAGTTGCCATCTATGATCTTGATTTTGATGCTATCCTTTCTGCCATGTATGCTGTGTCTATTAGTGATGAGGGTGACTGTTACCGGTGTTTCCCGCCTGATCCGGGCATTGAGACTGCTGCTCTAGGTACTGGTGAGGCTGCTGCCCTAGGTGCTTGCGACGCTGCTGCTCTAGGTGCTAGTGCGTCTGCGCCCTCAGGTACTGGTGAGTCTGCGCTCTCAGGTACTGCGTCGGCTTCGGCCTCCCTCACCTTCACCCTTGACTCTGGGGCTTCTCGCTCCTTCTTTCGGGACCGCACCACACTCACGCCGCTTAGTCGGCCGGTTGCGGTGTCTCTGGCTGACCCCTCTGGGGGTCCTGTCCTGTCTCACTTCTCCACTGTCCTCCCGTGTCCGGCGGCTACCTCTGGCATCCTGTCTGGTCTCTACCTCCCCTCGTTCTCTACGAACCTGGTGAGTGGTGCTTGTTGAGGTACTAGGAAGGCTTAGGAGCCATAGCTAGTAGGTCGAGTAGTTCACTTCGAGTGAGTTTGGGTGAGTGGAGAATATTGCAACAAAAGAGTGGTTTCACTGTAGAGCGAGCAGTACAAATAGGCAAGAATGAAGAAAGGTGCACCACCAAACAGAAAGTTAGATGACTACAGTAGTCTACACTACAAGCAGTTACAAAACAATATATAGAATTATATATTATTATGACAGTGCTGACCTACAGGATGGGGAAGTACACCAGTTCACTCCTGCGCGTCAGCGGGTGACGCACTGCACAGAGGCTAGCACAGGCCGACACCTGGCTACGTTTACCCGTCGGCCGGGGTCGAGCCTGTACACACTGACCACTGCGTCTCCTCCGGTTGCTGCGTCTAGTAGGGTAGCTGCGTCGGGTCAGGTGTTTGCTGCAGTGTCCAGGTCTGGTCCTGAGTCTGCCCCCTGTTCGTGTCGTCTCCTGTCTCACGAGACTCTCCTCTGGCACCACCGCCTTGGTCACCCCTCTCTGCTTCGGCTCAGAGGCATGGCCTCCCGTCTTCTTGTTTCTGGACTCCCTCGGTCCCTTCCTCCCCTTCCTCAGGGCCCTAGCCCTACCTGTGTCCCCTGTGTCGAGGGGCGCCAACGGGCTGCCCCTCACTCCTCCCAGTTTCCTCCGACAGAGGCCCCGTTGCAGACGCTTCATATGGACGTGTGGGGCCCAGCCCGCGTCCGTGGACAGGGTCACGAGCGCTACTTCCTGCTCGTTGTTGACGACTACTCGCGTTACACCGCAGTCTTCCCCTTGCGCAGCAAGGGTGATGTTACTGAGGTGCTGATCGACTGGATCCGCGCAGCTCGTCTCCAGCTCAGGCAGAGCTTTGGCTCGGACTTTCCTGTTCTGCGTCTGCACTCGGACAGAGGCGGAGAGTTTTCTTCTGGCCTTCTGAGAGCCTACTGTCGCGCACGAGGAATCCGTCAGACCTTCACGCTTCCGGACTCCCCGCAGCAAAATGGGATTGCTGAGCGCCACATTGGCATGGTCATGGACGTCGCTCGTACGTCTATGATGCATGCGGCTGCTCCCCATTTTCTGTGGCCGTTTGCGGTGAGGTACGCGGCGCATCAGATCAACCAACACCCTAGGGTCTCCATGCCTGAGACCTCCCCAGCCTTGCTGTGGGCGGGGAAGGTTGGCGATGCGTCGGCGTTCCGGGTCTGGGGATCTCGGGCGTTTGTCCGCGACTTGTCTGCGGACAAGCTGTCCCCTCGTGCTGCTCCTTGCGTCTTCCTGGGGTTCCCCCCTGAGGCGCCTGGGTGGCAGTTTTCCCACCCCACCTCTCGCCGTGTTCTGTCCTCCCAGGACGTCACGTTTGACGAGTCGGTCCCCTACTACCGCCTCTTCCCCTACCGCACTCCGTCCCTCCCCCCGCCGCCGCTCTTCCTTCTACCATGTCCCCCTCCGATAGACCCTCTCCCCCCTCGGGGTCCGTCCCCTTCAGGTGTGTCCCAGGTAGACGCGGTCGAGCCTATCGAGGTCACTGGTGACTCTGGTGCTGCTGAGGGTGCTGAGCCTGGGGGTGCAGACTCTGGGGGTGCTGAGCCTGGGGGTGCTGCGACTTGGGGTGCTGAGCCTGGGGGTGCTGAGCCTGAGTGTACTGAGACTAGGGGTGCTGAGCTTGGGGGTGCTGAGTCTGGGGGTGCTGCGCCTGGGGATGCTGAGCCTGGGGGTGCTGAGCCTGGGGGTGCTAAGCCTGGGTGTGCTGAGCATGGGGGTGCTGCGCCTGGGGATGCTGAGCCTGGGGGTGCTGAGCCTGGGGGTGCTGAGCCTGGGTGTGCTGAGCCTGGGGGTGCTGAGCTTGGAGGTGCTCCGCCTTGATGTTCTCCAGGTGCTTCGTCTCTGCGGGAGCCACTCTCTCCACGGGAACTGCGCGAGTGGTTTGCCCGGCGCTAGAGGCATGCTGCTGGTGCTGGAGGTTCTTCGGCTACTAAGGGTGCTGCTGTCGCGGGTCCCGGCCGTGCTCGTACTGGGAGTACTGGAGCTCTGGGCCTGCGGGTTCGACTGGAGCTGGTGCTTCTAAGGGTGTTGGAGCTGAGACTACTGCTGGAGGTTCTGGCGCTGCTGGTGGTGCAGCTGGAGCGGGTGCTCCTGCTGGGGGTACTGGTGCTGTACCCGCTGTGTCTAGCGTGGCCGCGCGGCCTCGACCGTACTTTGTTCCACTCCTGCAGCAGGTTCTTGGACTTCCGCCTTCTACTGGTCCTCCTCCTTCTTTAGAGTGTCCACAGCCAGTCCCGTCACAGGTACAGTTGCAGCCTACCTCCCCTGTGCCTGCTCCTTCTCCCTACACTGGTCCTACTGGAGGTCTTACTGAGCGTCGTGAGCCTGCGTCTCGCCCTGCGTCACCTGTCCGTGCTGCTCGCGCTAGTGGTCGTGGTTCGCGTCAGCGTCCTCCTCCTGTCCCTGGCACGCACCGGATGTCTCTGCGTCCGTCCACTGCTCCTCTGCGTGCCCCTTTGCCTTCTCCTCCTGAGTCCTCTCTTCCTGCACTTCCCGACCCGGAGTCGGACTCTCTTCGTGCTGCCAGTCCTACTGTCACGCGTCTCCTGGCTACTTTCGTCACTGACCCTTCTTTCGAGTCCACTGCTGCGTCTGCCCTAGTTGCTGAGCTCGTCGACTTTGCTGCTCGCTGTCGCCTAGACTTCGCTGCTAGTCTTGTCGCTGAGTCTGAGTCTGTCTGTCCTCCGTCAGTCGGGGGTGAGTGTGCCCTTGGCACGGACGTCCTTGAGGACAGGCAGGAGGAGATCCTGTGCTTAGCCGCTGCTTCACCTCATCTCGTGTCCGTACTGCTTACCCTTGAGGGAGACCCGGATGCACTTGACATCCCGACTCCGCGCTCTTACGCGGAGGCGATAGAGGGTCCCTACTCTTCTCAGTGGCAGGCAGCTATGGATGCAGAGATGGCTTCCTGGAAGTCCACAGGCACCTACGTTGACGCTGTCCCCCCTCCTGGGGCGAACATCGTCAGTGGCATGTGGATCTTCAGGGTGAAGCGGCCGCCGGGTTCTCCGCCTGTCTTCAAGGCGCGTTACGTGGCTCGTGGCTTCAGTCAGCGGCAGGGAGTTGACTACTTTCAGACCTTCTCTCCCACCCTGAAGATGACCACTCTTCGAGTACTGCTGCACGTTGCTGCTCACCGTGACTACGAGCTGCACTCTCTCGACTTTAGCACAGCTTTCTTGCAGGGCAGCCTGCACGAGGAGATCTGGCTGCGCCGCCCACCTGGCTTCACTGGGTCTTTCCCTCCTGGTACCCAGTGGAGTCTCCGGCGTCCAGTCTACGGTCCCCGCCAGGCGCCATGTGAGTGGCACGACACACTGAGGACTACGCTTGCGGCTCTTGGGTTTGCTCCTTCTACTGCCGACCCGTCGCTGTTTCTTGCGCACCGACACTTCTCTGCCGCCGTTCTACATCCTCGTGTACGTCCACGACTTGGTCTTGGCCACAGCTGACACTGCTGGACTCGCCTACGTGAAGTCCGAGCTGCAGAAGAGACACACGTGCACAGACCTGGGTGAACTGCACAGCTACCTAGGCTTGCAGATCACCCGGGACAGAGCACGCCGCACCATTACCCTGACTCAGTCACACATGGTGCAGCAGGTCCTTTAGTGCTTCGGCTTCACGTACACCTCGCCTCAGGCCACTCCTCTGTCTACTCGCCACTCGCTCTCAGCTCTGCCTTCGGATGAGTCCGTAGAGTCGAGTGGCCCGTATCCAGAGCTTGTTGGCTGCCTCATGTACCTGATGACCTGCACACGACCTGACCTTGCATACCCTCTTAGCATTCTCGCACGCTATGTTGCTCCTGGGAGACACCGACCAGAGCACATGGCTGCAGCGAAGAGGGTGTTGCGCTACTTGTGCAGTACGTCGGGCATGGGGCTAGTGCTTGGAGGGCGGAGTCCAGTAGTCCTCACTGGGCACGCAGACGCTTCTTGGGCTGACGACCAGGCTACGCAGCGGTCGTCACAGGGTTACACCTTCAGCCTTGGTTCCGGCTCTGTTTCGTGGCGGGCTACTCTAGTTGTGAGGCTGAGATCTACGCCGGGGCCATGGCTGCACAGGAGCTTCGCTGGCTCACCTACCTGCTGACCGACCTTGGAGAGTCGCCTCGTTCTCCTCCAGTCCTGTACGTAGACAACAAGGCCATGCTGGCCTTGTGTCGAGAGCAGAGACTGGAGCACAGAACAAAGCACATTGCTCTTCGCTACTTCCTTGCTCGTGAGCTACAGCAGCGTGGTCAGTTGCGGCTTGCGTACGTGGCCTCTGAGGCCAACATTGCTGATGTCTTCACCAAGGCACTTGCGCCTTGTGATCATCAGAGCTTCTGCACCCAGCTGGGTCTTGTACCTGTCTTGCCTCACTTGCTCACCTCTTGACCTTGCTTGTACTGTTACATATATATATATATACCTGCTCTTGCTTGTCTAGCCTTATATATATATGTGTACTCCTGCAGGTGAACTGGCCTTGTGGCCTTGAACTTGTGCTCGGAATGTGTGGTGACTTTGTGATCCACCCTGAGCTTGCTTTGCTTTGCTTTGCTTGACTGGTCTTGTGACCCCTTGTTCTCCCCCACTTTGCCTATGGGGGTGTGTCAGAACATATAGCTTGTGCTGATTGTGTAGGCTATAGTGGGGTAGCCCATAAGGGGTACAACCCAATTAGGGTCAGTACTTGTACTCAGTTCATTCATAGTTCATTCATTCTCGTTTCTACTTTCTCAGTATGAGTGGCACTAATATCTTGAATATTGTCCACATATGGAATCAACCGGATCACGCGGCTACGCCAATGTTTTGCAAGTTGCTTAATCAGCTGGGTGAAAACAAACAGCGTGGTGGCTAACCCGAATAGAAGGGATAGAAAATGGTAGTTACATCTTGGGAGGTGAAGCCAAGGAACCTCCAACCTGACGGGTTTCGACTTTAAATAGATCGTGAATAACCATTCGTATTTCAGTACCAAATTGGGTACCTGACTAAGCACATCGCAATGAAACCCAGGGACAGAAGAAACAAGTTTAAATGACGGAGGTCCAATATGAGTCTCCTTTTTTAAGGCTGGACGTTCACGTTCAATGGGCTAATGCATATAATTGGCGGTGATGAACGTACCGCTCACGTCGCACCCGTTGCCAAAAGCTCAGCCACCGCATCGGCCAAAAGTGGTAAAGTGTGCCGCGCCAGCATGATTTGCTGCATAACGTGCTATGTTGGATCTGACGAGTCTAGAGTCTTGGATGTCAGCGTCCAAACCCACCTGTCGGACGTCCCCCGGACGCTGGTCCAGGAAGGGGTAAAAAAAATTCCCTGTGCATCCTTTAAAAAATCAGAGAAGAGGAGGGGGAGGTGGAGATTTGGCAGCAGCAAGCACAAAACACGCTTTTTCACAATAATAATAAATTATCCATTAAAATCACATGCAAAGTCTTCCACAAGGTTCACAAAAACATGTTTAGCGATAAATATATATATATATATCACCAATATGTATCAAATAGGACCTTCAGCCCAATTATGACGTCCTCCCCCACCCCGTCTCCATCTACCTCCTCCACAATGTAGCCCTCGGGGATGGGGGGGCAAGGGGGGGCAGGGATTTTCCATGAATGATCTTCCCCACTCCGCCCCGTCCACCTCGACTCTTGTGATAGCTATGAGCCATGGTCCAGTTGTGAGCCAGGTAAACCAAGTCACAACACGTATCTGATCCCAGCCTGTTGCGGCGTGCCGTGTGCACTGCCTCCCACACTGCCCAGCGTCGCTAGCATGAAGAGGTAGACACGGACTGGGCCAGCATACGACGAGCCACATCTGCAAGATCATCAAGGAAGTTGCAACCGTACCACTGCCACCAGTTCAGCATATCCCCCTTCCCCGCCTTGATCGCCTCTCAATCCACCCTCGCTTCCTACCGAAGCTCCCCTCACTGTTAATATACGTAAGCATACCAGTCTTTGAGCTTCCAGCTCCGCCCTTCCTATTCTGTTCAATGAAGTTCTTGGTGCGTGTCAAAAATCCCTTCATCACCCACGTGCACTCTCCATCTCTGAGCAAGATGCCCTCTTCTTGTTTGGCCAGATTGAGATTTCGGCCAGCCACATGAGAAAACTGAAACGAGAAAAATGGATGAACTATGAATGAAGTGGGTACAATTACTAACCCTAATTGGGTTGTACCCCTTATGGGATACCCCACTACAGCCTACACAGAAGCATAAGCTATAATGTTCTGACACACCCCCATAGGCAAAGTGGGGGAGAACAGGGGGTCACAAGACCAGTCAAGCAAAGCAAAACAAAGCAAATCTCAGGGTGGATCACAAAGTCACCACACATTCCGAGCACAAGTACAAGGCCATAAGGCCAGTTCACATGCAGGATTACATATATATATAAGGCTAGACAAGCAAGAGCAGGTATATATATATGTAACAGTACAAGCAAGGTCAAGAGGTGAGCAAGTGAGGCAAGACAGGGACAAGACCCAACTGAGTGCAGAAGCGCTGATGATCACAAGGCGGAAGTGCCTTGGTGAAAACATCAGCAGTGTTGGCCTCAGAGGCCACGTACGCAAGCCGCAACTGTCCACGCTGCTGTAGCTCACGAGCAAGGAAGTAGTGGAGAGCAATGTGCTTTGTTCTGTGCTCCAGTCGCTGCTCGCGACACAAGGCCAGCATGGCCTTGTTATCTACGTACAGCACTGGAGGAGAACGAGGCGGCTCTCCGAGGTCAGTCAGCAGGTAGGTGAGCCAGCGAAGCTCCTGTGCAGCCATGGCCCCAGCGTAGATCTCAGCCTCACAACTGGAGCGGAGAACAGAAGATGAGCGAGTAGCCCGCCACGAGACAGAGCCGGAACCAAGGCTGAAGGTGTAACCCTGTGACGACCGCTGCGTAGCCTGGTCGTCAGCCCAAGAAGCGTCTGCGTACCCAATGAGGACCACTGGACTGCGCCCTCCAAGCACTAGCCCCATGCCCGACGTACTGCATAAGTAGCGCAACACCCTCTTCGCTGCAGCCATGTGCTCTGGTCTGTGTCTCCCAGGAGCAACATAGCGTGCGAGAATGCTAAGAGGGTATGCAAGGTCAGGTCGTGTGCAGGTCATCAGGTACATGAGGCAGCCAACAAGCTCTGGATTTGGGCCACTCGACTCTACGGACTCATCCGAAGGCAGAGCTGAGAGTGAGTGGCGAGTAGGCAGAGGAGTGGCCTAAGGCGAGGAGTACTAAAGCCGAAGCGCTGAAGGACCTGCTGCACCATGTGTGACTGAGTCAGGGTAATGGTGCGGCGTGCTCTGTCCCGGGTGATCCGCAAGCCAAGGTAGCTGCGCAGTTCACCCAGGTCTGTGCACGTGTGTCTCTTCTGCAGCTCTGACTTCACGTAGGCGAGTCCAGTAGTGTCAGCTGTGGCAAAGACCAAGTCGTCGACGTACACGAGGATGTAGAACGGCGGCAGAGAGGTGTCGGTGCGTAGAAACAGCGACGGGTCGGCAGTAGAAGGAGCAAACCCAAGAGCCGCAAGTGTAGTCCTCAGTGTGTCGTGCCACTCACGTGGTGCCTGGCGGAGACCGTAAACTGGAAGCCGGAGGCTCCACAAGGTACCAGGAGGGAACGACCCAGTGAAGCCAGGTGGGCGGCGCAGCCAGATCTCCTCGTGCAGGCTGCCCTGCAAGAAAGCTGTGCTAAAGTCGAGAGAGTGCAGCTCGTAGTCACGGTGAGCAGCAACGTGCAGCAGTACCCGAAGAGTGGTCATCTTCGGGGTGGGAGAGAAGGTCTGAAAGTAGTCAACTCCCTGCCGCTGACTGAAGCCACGAGCCACGTAACGTGCCTTGAAGACAGGCGGAGAACCCGGCGGCCGCTTCACTCTGAAGATCCACATGCCACTAACGATGTTTGCCCAAGGCGGGGGAACCTCGTCAACGTAGGTGCCTGTGGACTTCCAGGAAGCCATCTCTGCATCCATAGCTGCCTGCCATTGAGAGGAGTAGGGACCCTCTATCGCTTCTGCGTAGGAGCGCGGAGTCGGGATGTCAAGTGCATCCGGGTCTCCCTCAAGGGTAAACAGTACGGACACGAGATGAGGTGAAGCAGCTGCCAGACACTGAAACTCCTCCTGCCTGTCCTCAAGGACGTCCGTGCCAAGGGCACACTCACCCCCGACGGACGGAGGACAGACAGACTCAGACTCAGCGACAAGACTAGCAGCGTAGTCTAGGCGACAGCGAGTAGCAAAGTCGACGAGCTCAGCAACTAGGGCAGACGCAGCAGTGGACTCGAAAGAAGGGTCAGTGACGACAGTAGCCAGGAGACGCGTGACAGTAGGACTGGCAGCACGAAGAGAGTCCGAATCCGGGTCGGGAAGTGCAGGAAGAGAGGACTCAGGAGGAGAAGGCAAAGGGGCACGCAGAGGAGCAGTGGACGGACGCAGAGACATCCGGTGCGTGCCAGGGACAGGAGGAGGACGCTGACGCGAACCACGACCACTAGCGCGAGCAGGACGGATAGGGGACGTAGGGCGAGACGCAGGCTCACGACGCTCAGCAAGACCTCCAGTAGGACCAGTGTAGGGAGAAGGAGCAGGCAAACGGGAGGTAGGCTGCAACTGTAACTGTGACGGGACAGGCTATGGACACTCTAAGGGAGGAGGAGGACTAGTAGAAGGTGGAAGACCAAGAACCTGCTGCAGGAGTAGAACGAAGTACGGTCGAGGCCGCGTGGCGACGCCAGACACAACAGGGACAGCACCAGTACCCCCAGCAGGAGCACCCGCTCCAGCAGCACCTCCAGTAGCTCCAAAACCTCCAGCAGCACCTGGAGTACCCCCAGCAGGACCGCCAGCGGTAGTCTCAGCGCCAACACCCTCAGCAGCACCAGCTCCAGTCGAACCCGCAGGCCCAGCAGCTCCAGTACTCCCAGTACGAGCACCTCCGGGACCCGCGACAGCAGCACCCTCAGTAGCAGAAGAACCTCCAGCACCAGCAGCACGGCTCCAGCGCCGAGCAAACCACTCGCGCAGCTCCTGTGGAGAGAGTGGCTCCCGCAGAGACGAAGCAACCGGAGAACCTCCAGGCGTAGCACCTCCAAGCTCAGCACCCCTAGGCTCAGCACCTCTAGGTGTAGCACCCCCAGGCACAGCACCCCCAGGCGTAGCACCCCCAGGCACAGCACCCCCACGCTCAGCACCCCCAGGCTCAGCACCCCCAGGCTCAGCACCCCCAGGCTTAGCACTCCCAAGCTCAGCACCCCCAGGCTCAGCACCCCAAGTCTCAGCACCCCCAGGCTCAGTACCCTCAGCAGCACCAGAGTCACCAGTAACCTCGACAGGCTCGACTGCGTCTACCTAGGACACACCTGAAGGGGTAGGACCCTAAGGGGGGAGGGGGTCTACCGGGGGGGGACCTGGTACAAGGAAGAGCGGGGGGGGGGGGAGGGACGGAGTGCAGTAGGGGAAGAGGCGGTAGTAGGGGACCGACTCGTCAAACGTGACGTCCTGGGAGGACAGAACACGGCGAGAGGTGGGGTGGTAGAACTGCCACCCAGGCGCGTCAAGGGGGAACCCCAGGAAGACGCAAAGAGCAGCACGAGGGGACAGCTTGTCCGCAGACAAGTCGCGGACAAACGCCCGAGATCCCCAGACCCGGAACGCCGACGCATCACCAACCTTCCCCGTCCACAGCAAGGCTGGGGAGGTATCCGGCCTGGAGACCCTAGGGTGTTGGTTGATCTTATGCGCCGCGTACCTCACCGCAAACGGCCACAGAAAATGGGGAGCAGCCGCATGCATCATAGACGTACGAGCGACGTCCATGACCATGCCAATGCGGCGCTCAGCAATCCCATTTTGCTGCGGGGAGTCCGGAAGCGTGAAGGTCTGACGGATGCCTCGTGCGTGACAGTAGGCTCTCAGAAGGCCAAAGGAAAACTCTCCGCCTCTGTCCGAGTGCAGACGCAGAACAGGAAAGTCCGAGCCAAAGCTCTGCCTGAGCTGGAGACAAGCTGCGCGGATCCAGTCGATCAGCACCTCAGTGACATCACCCTTGCTGCGCAAGGGGAAGACTGCGGTGTAACGCGAGTAGTCGTCAACAACGAGCAGGAAGTAGCGCTCGTGACCCTTTCCACGGACGCGGGCTGGGCCCCAAACGTCCATGTGAAGCGTCTGCAACAAGGCCTCTGTCGGAGGAAACTGGGAGGAATGAGGGGCAGCCCGCTGGCGCCCCTCGACATAGGGGACACAGGTAGGGCCAGGGCCCTGAGGAAGGGGAGGGAGGGACCGGGGGAGACCAGAAACAAGAAGACGGGAGGCCATGCCTTTGAGCCGAAGCAGAGAGGGGTGACCAAGGCGGTGGTGCCAGAGGAGAGTCTCGTGAGACAGGAGACGACACGAACAGGGGGCATACTCAAGACCAGACCTGGACGCTGCAGCAAACACCTGACCCGACGCAGCTACCCTACCAGACTCAGCAACTGGAGGAGACGCAGTGGTCAGTGTGTACAGGCTCGACCCCGGCTGACGTGTAAACGTAGCCAGGTGTCGGCCTGTGCTAGCCTCTGTGCAGTGCGTCACCCGCTGACGCGCAGGAGTGAACTGGTGTACTCCCCCATCCTGTAGGTCAGCACCACTCACCAGGTTTGTAGAGAACGAGGGGAGGTAGAGATCAGACAGGATGCCAGAGGGAGCCGCCGGACACGGGAGGACTGTGGAGAAGTGAGACAGGACAGGACCCCCAGAGGGGTCAGCCAGAGACACCGCAACCGGCCGACTAAGCGGCGTGAGTGTGGTGCGGTCCCGAAAGAAGGAGCGAGAAGCCCCAGAGTCAAGGGTGAAGGTGAGGGAGGCCGAAGCCGACGCAGTACATGAGAGCGCAGACTCACCAGTACCTGAGGACGCAGACGCACTAGCACCTAGAGCAGCAGCGTCGCAAGCACCTAGGGCAGCAGCCTCACCAGTACCTAGAGCAGCAGTCTCAGTGCCGGGATCGGGCGGGAAACACCGGTAACAGTCACCCTCATCACTAATAGACACAGCATACATGGCAGAAAGGATAGCATCAAAATCAAGATCATAGATGGCAACTCCCGCCCTAAAGAGCTCGCCCCAGCGAGGGATCTCCGTGGCCTCCGGGAACTGGTGACGCCACGCGTCCGTCAGGCGGCCAAAGCAGCGCTGGGTGGGGTGCGCACCCCCACACTGCACACCCGCACGGTCGCCGGTGCGCAGGACGTAGGTGCACGGACCAAAACCCCCACCCCGCTGGCGTGCAGTGTACCACTCACGGAGCTGCTGAGGGGACAGGGTCTCACGACCGCGCTGCTGCTGCTGGCGCGGACCACCACCGGAGCCACTCCTCTGCGTAGACCCGCGACCAGCTCCACCGCCACCCCCGCCGCCTCCGCCGCCTCTGCCGCCTCCGCTACTACCGCCGCCTCCGCCGCCTCCTCCACCGCCACCACCTCCGCCACCTCCGCTCCCACCGCCACCGCCGCCGCCGCCTCCGCCTCCACTGCCGCCACCGACACCTCCACCCCCACCTCCACTCCCACCGCCACCCCCACTCCCCCCGCCGCCTCCACCTCCACCTCCACCGCCCCCGCTCGCTCCTCCAGCGCCCCTGCCCCCCTTGCCCTTGCCAGAGCGGCGTCTCCCGCTAGGGGCAGACGCCGCACTGACCGACTCAAGACCAAGGAGGTCGGCCGCAGCAGCAGAGGCAACAGAGGGCAGAAGGGGGGAGGGGGAACACCCCTCAAAGATGGGGGTGCGAGGGTCACCACGAGAGGCCCCTACAGGGACTATGCTCTTCTCGGCCGCTAGGAGGGACTTCTCGAGGAGGTCAACAGTGAGAGTGGTGGGACAGACTGAGAGGAAGTGGTCCCTGACTACGCGAAGGGAGTCAGGGAGGCGAGTGACTATGTAGTAGAGAGTGATGTACATGGGGGGGGGGGTTCTTGGCGCAGAAGTCAGCAGGAAGCGCAGCGCGGTAGCGAGTGTCACTAGTGCGGAGGTGCGTAATGAGGTCAGCGACTGTGGGAAAGGCAGCAAGGTCAGGGAAGAGGTACGGTAGCATGAGACGGCTCAGTGCAGTAGTGGCAGGGGAGGAGTAGCGTGCAACTACAGCGTCGTACAAGGGCTGAGCACTCTTGTACTGACTAAAGTGCGCACGCTCAGAGGTAGGGAGGTGGCGACGCACAGTAAGACGTGCAGCAGCATCGCGCGTGGCCCACTGTGAGCAAACAGTGGCGTCAGCATCAGCAGCAGGAGCAGGAGAGGCACCAGAGGTGAGGTCAAAGAGGGAGAGACCGTCTGCCCTATCGCACTGTAAGAACAGCTGCAGGTCATCTACCCAGACGTCAAAGTCAATGGCTCGACCCTCGGCGTCAAAAGCGAGGACACTAGGGGTAGCCATGACAGCAGTAGACTAGCAGCGCACACAGTAGGGAAAGGGCAGTGCAGTGACAGAGGCACTGTGCTTACCGGACGGGGCTGCTCGGGCGGCTCGGAGGTAGGGCGGCTCGGCGGCTCGGTGGTCCGGCTGCACGGCGGCTCGGCTGCAGGGCGGCTCGGCTGCTTGGCGGCTCGGGTGCAGGGCGGCTCAGCTGCTCGGCTGCTGGGCGGCTCGGCTGCAGGGCGGCTCGGCTGCTCGGCTGTCCGGCTGCTCAGCTGTTGGGCGGCTCGGTTGTGCTGCTGCACGGCGGCTCGGCGGTCGGCTGCTCGGCTAGGTGAGGGGGCTCGAGCGGCTTGGGTGGCGGGCGGCGCAGGAGCAGGTGACGAGGCCGCAGGGAAGGCGGTAGGGCCGCAAGTGAGGGCGGCGGGGACCGCAAGTAAGGGCGGCGGGGACCGCAGGTAAGGGCGGCGGGGACTGCAGGTGAGGGCGGGGGGGCCGCAGGTAGGGCGGCGGGGCCGCAGGTAGGGCGGCTGGGCTACAGGTAGGGCGGCGGGGCGGGGCCGTAGGTAGGGCGACGGGGCCGGGTCGAAGGTAGGGCGACGGGGCCGGTACGCAGGTAGGGCGACGGGGCCGGGGCGCAGGTAGGGCGACGGGGCCGGGGTCGGAGGTGGGGTGACGGGGCCGGGGTCGCAAGCAGGGCGACGGGGCCGGGGCGCAGGTAGGGCGACGGGGCTAGGGCCGAGGCCGTAGGTATGGCGACGGGGCCAGGGTCGCAGGTGGGGCGACGGGGCCGGGGTCGCAGGTAGGGCGACGGGGCCGGGGCGCAGGTAGGGCGACGGGGCCGGGGCGCAGGGAGGGCGACGGGGCCGGGGCGCAGGTAGGGCGACGGGGCCGAGGTGCAGGTAGGGCGACGGGGCCGGGGCGTAGGTAGGGCGACGGGGTCGCTAGGGCGACGAATCAGGGGCCGCTAAGGCGGCACGACTTGGCCGCTAGGGCGGCTCGACGAAGTCAGAGAGGGGAGCGCAACTCGGGCTGAGCGCGCTCCGGGCAGGAAAAAAAAACTTTCGACTTGGTGGGCCCTAGGCACAGTTCCCACGAGGGAACCTGCTCGATACCATGAGAAAACTGAAACGAGAAAAATGGATGAACTATGAATGAAGTGGGTACAAGTACTAACCCTAATTGGGTTGTACCCCTTATGGGATACCCCACTACAGCCTACACAAAAGCATAAGCTATAATGTTCTGACACCACATGGAGAGGGCATGCGAGGTTGTTTCCACACCTCTTCTTCAAGAACTCCTCAATCTTTTTTTTTGTCCTGTGGAGTGTAAAGCAGTGCCACAAAGAGACACGGCGTCTTTTGAGTCGTAGCAAAAACACACCAGCACACCATTCAAGCACTCCTGTGGGGTGCAAAGCAACGCCACAGAGAGACACGGCGTCTTTTGAGTCGACATAAAAACACACCAGCGCACCGTTCAAACACTTATGTGGGGGGCAAAGAAGCGCCACAGAGAGACACGACGTCTTCTGAGTCGACACAAAAACACACTAGCGCTCCGTTCAAACACTTTTGAGGGGGGCAAAGTAGCGCCACAGAGAGTAACTGTTACTACCTAAACGCACTAAACTAGCTACTAACAGCCTTAGTAGTCACTAAACTCTCTCCTCAGGGTCACCTCCGAGGGTCCTTGGGTGCCTGACCGAGGTCAGCCCTTATCCAAGGGTCCGATTGTGTAGAGAGAGAGTTGCAGTGATGGCTGAGGTGCAGTAGCATTCGTCGTTCCTTGGCGTTGTCAATGAGGTAGCTTGTGGCAACTTACTTGCAGCAAGCGTAGGAAAACAACTTCACTCAAGTTATATGTTGGAACAACAAGAACAATCAGTTTTATACTAAGCTAAATCATTCTACTCCTTCCTTGATCTAGGTGTTTCAAATTCACACCTCGTAGTGCGAGCAGATTTTCAGGTTCCCTCCCATTCCCTTCATGACCTGGCGCGCACTCGATGCGTTTCCGAAATATTTCGTCTTTCGCGTGCGAACATAGTTGATGGTGCCAATCTGATAATTTCACTTCGCGCCAATCTCGAACGGCTGCGATGAAGTCCGTTCAAAACTCGAACGAGTCAAAATGTCGGTGGCGATCAGCATTGCATTCGATCGCTCAACTGCTACTCGGCACATGCCCTCGTTCCGAACTTACTTTTGATCCGAACGGTCATTGCTGCTAAAAAACGTGAGGAACCGAACTTATTCGAAATTTCGGTGATCTACCCACCTGCACTGAAAAACGATTCGCGAGCATATGACGCTCGTGCTACTAAATGTTAAGGCGAAGCCCTGCACGCGCCTGGTTTAGCGTGTAGTAGCCCTATGCGGAGAAGCGAGACTTCGCATACCGCATACCGGTTTTACATGTGTTGCGGTATTCGCCAAGTACACTCCAATCTGTGCACTTCGGTATGCGCATTTCAACATTGGACCAGTGAACTGACAACATTGCACAAATGCGTATGTGCAACTGTTAGTGTTGCGAGAACCAGCGCAACTACTCCTGGACAGGTAGAAATACACCTGACGGTATTTTCACCTGATGGGGTTTCCACCTGGCGGTGCCAACATGGAACCGCATACTAGACTAGGTGCTTGCACGTTCTCCTTGAACAACGTTCTTCATGAAAAACGTTCTCGTAGAACGTTCTTGCACACGTAACTATGCTTCCCTATAAGGTTCATGTTGAATCTATTGTAATTTAATCAATTAATGAAGCTCTTTCTTTCCGTTACTGCATACCAAGTTGGCATCAGCATCCGGTTCCCTCAAGTCAGTATTCGGTTTACAAGCATCCGCTTTGCAACTCTATAAGATTGTGTATGCGCGGAATGGTGTATTTCTTTCGTTTTTCAGTGTTTGGTAGTCGATGCACATCCGTAAACTATCGTCCGGCTTTAGAGTGAAGGGAGTTGGTGCGCCATAGGGAGAGGTGGATGGGCGGATTAGTCGTGTCCAATAGGTATTCAATCTGTTTCTTTATGCCTGTCAATTCGGTCGGACTAAGGTGGTATGGTGCACGGGAGACGGGTTTCGAACCTGGTGTGAAGAATGAGGAATGAATGAACTAGCACAAGGTTGGGTACAAGTAGGAAACCCTAGGAAACTGTACCCCATAGTGTCTACCCCACTATAGCCTACACAAGCTATATGATATAAGTTTGACACACCCCCATAGGCAAAGTGGGGGAGAACAAGAGGTCACGAGACCAGTCAAGCAAAGCAAAGCAAGCTCAGGGTGGATCACAACGTCACCACACAGTCCGAGCACAAGAGCAAGGCCAAAGGCCAGTTCACATGCAAGATCATATATAAAGGTAAACAAGCAAGTGCAGGTATAGAAAGATCACAATACAAACAAGTTCAAGAAGTGAGCAAGTGAGGCCAAGTAGGCACAAGACCTAGCATCGTACAGAAGCGCTGATGATCACAAGGCGGAAGTGCCTTGGTAAAGATATCAGCAGTGTTGGCCTCAGAGGCCACGTAAGCAAGGTGCAGCTGACCACGCTATTGCAGCTCACGAGCAAGGAAGTAGCGAAGAGCAATGTGCTTCGTTCTGTGCTCCAGTCTGTGCTCCCGACACAAGGCCAGTATGGCCTTGTTGTCTACGTACAGAGCTGGAGGAGAACGAGGCTGCTCTCCTAGGTCAGTGAGCAGGTAGGTGAGCCAGCGTAGCTCCTGTGCAGCCATGGCCCCCGCGTAGATCTCAGCCTCACAGCTGGAGCCGAGAACAGAAGACGAGCGGGTAGACCGCCACGAAACAGAGCCGGAGCCAAGGCTGAAGGTGTAACCCTGTGACGACCGCTGCGTAGCCTGGTCGTCAGCCCAAGAAGCGTCTGCGTGACCTGTGAGGACCACTCGACGTCGCCCTCCAAGCATTAGCCCCATGCCCGCTCATCAGCGGCATCAGCCTGTGTTCATCAGCCTGTGTTCATCTTTCGTACTCTCTCGTTACTCTAGAGCCCGCTCCCATAGCGGCAGCATTGCTATCCTTCCCGAAGTGTCCATGACTCTTTCCCGAATGGATTTCTTCAGGGTCTTCAACCCAGCATTTCGTGAAGCAGAGTTATCAGTTGGCTTGAAGGAGCATAGCTTTGAATTCGCCTTATCGCGACGAAGCGATTGGTACACTTTTAATGTTCATCACGCGAACATCGTATCATCAGCTTCTCGGGATCTGCTGTTTCGCTTCTTTAATCCAAGCAATCTCAAGGCTTCATCAGCTGACACCCTGTCATTGATTCAATATGCTTCACGAGAGTTTACCAAAGGGATTCCTGATTGGCTATTCATATTTCATGGCGTTTCCAAGGCTATTGATGATCACCCACAGGTCTTATCAGCAACAAATCAGCACTTGCATCAAGAACACTGGTCTGATGGGAAGTCGCCAAGACTATATTATACTGGGCTCAGACTCTTCGCAGCTCAGGCATTTCGAGCCTTTCTTAACCAACTGCTGCTGTTTTTTGCTCATCATCGCCCTATGGCGCGTCCACCCCCCAAGGAACGTGCTCCGATCATGCCGAAGCGTGCCGCTGCTGGTAGTGCTGTTTTGGATCCTGAAGGCAAGGGGAAACAAGTGGAGGAGAATGAGCCGACCACCCCAGTTGCTGGAAGTTCAGGCTTATCATTGGAGGAAAAACTGGCTGCACTCACCTCTGCGCATGATATCGACAATGACGATGACTTCACAGACGATGACTCGGACACAGAGTTAGAGTTCGAGATATCCAGTGACTCTGCTGCAAAGCTTCGCTACACGGCGATCCTGCTTCTGCCTCTCGCGCTGCAACCGGAAATCGCCTTGGTCATCGTCACTGCGCGGATGCTGTTGAAGCGTGTTTGGTCTTCATTGCTTTCTGATGGAGCTAACACAAAGGTTGACTTTCAGGACATTCATCCTGCGTACGTCGCAAAAACCAAGTACAGTCGCCTGCAGCTATCATTCCACAAAGAAGAGGATGCCATTAAAGTGCGGCAATCGGCTCTGGAGTATCAGAAGCCGAACGGCACATCATACCCGCTGCATTGGCTTTATACTGAAAACGCGGCCTTCGCTAAGGAGAAAGCTACAAACCCACGAGTTATCGAAGTGGTTTTCAAGGACATACCTGCGAACATTACACCGGAGGCTGTTGAGGAGCTGTTGGTGAAGTACAAGTTGAAGGTCCGGTAGGTCACGCCTTTCCTGGAGAGCCATTGCTTCCACCGGGTTGTGCATCCTGTCTCTGGAGCTAACACGGGGGTTCCGCATCCGGAGGAGAAGAAGAGGCGTTGGATTCATCAGGTCAATCACCCGCAGGAGAAGGGCAAGACACTCTTGGTTCATTACCCTGTGCTCTCCTGTCGGCTCTGTGGGGGATGGCACTATGATAAGTATCATGATGCCTTCATCACAGACCGACAACATAACATAGGGAAATGGAGCTTGAGTTTAGGTCGTGTGCACGGGATTAACGGTAACAGTGCAGCTGCTGGGTTTCATGATCTTATTCCTCTTACTTGTTCTTCGAATACTAACCACTCCGCCGCTTGTCGCAGCTTCCTCAATAACTGCAACAAGTCTTGTTTGTCCGATCCTGCTCGACCAGGCGATTGTGTTGATCTCCACCGGAAGTTCCAGGGAGGAATGGATCTGCACTCAGATCTGCTGCGGGAAAGCACACGGGAAGCTGTTTGTCGCTGCTGCAGAGCATGTCACCTCGGCACGCCATCTGCACGGTCAGGGAGAGCTTGGTGCTGTTACTCGGCTAACGAGGGAGAAAGAGAATCTTCACACTGTCCGCAAGGAGTATGGGATTTAATGGCTCCAGAGAAACTTACCCTGGCGATAGCAGCTGGTTCGGCGTTGACTGCTCTGTTCTGTATCACCTGCCTGTGGATGCGTAGAGGCGATCAAGGAGTTATTAAATGAGTACACGAAACACCCTGTCGCTTGCGGGCCTGAATGTTAACGGCCTGGGAGATTTCACAAAGTGGAAACGTACAACGACATGGATTAATAGCAGAAAAAAAGCAGATGTAATGGTTTTTTCAGATACGCGAATAGCAGATGATCACACTTACTAGCCTTCTCTTAACCTCACCTCTCGAGCTGTCACCTCGTCTGTGACACGAGCTGGTGGTGTTGCAGTCCTGAGCCGGCGACCAGATCTATCTTTTCACAACCCATTAGCTCACCCCTTCGGACGTCTAGTTAAGGTGGAAGTCCACTGCTCGAACCTTCGCCTTACTTTAATAGCCACTTACCTTCCTGCAGACAAAGCCGAAAAAAGAGCCTTCATTAGATTAGTACTTGGTCTGGTTATTAACCACATCCAGTCAGGCACTCACTTGCTCATCCTAGGAGATTTAAACACCATAGAAAATCCACTGCTTGACAAGACCTCCCGCCATGGATCAACAAGAGAAAACGACTTCCTCTATCATCACTGCAGAGATTTTGCTATCGCAGATGCTTTCCGCTTTCTCCACCCAAATGATCGAGAATTTACCTTCTATTCGCAGGCGCATCAGGAGAGCACACGGATTGATCGAGCTCTGGTTTCTCAATCCCTGCTCCCATGCCTGATGTCGGCTGAGCATGTTTCACCAGACGAGCAAGTCTCCGACCATGGTTTTGCCATCCGTGCAGTTTTCAAGCTTAAGTCGCAGTTGAAGTTGGGTCCGGGTGTTTGGCGTCTTCACCCTTCCCTGTTGGGGAGACCAGGGGCTAAAAAGAAAATCGAGGAAGTGGAGCGATTGATCACACAGAATGGAGGGGGGTTTGCGTCTCTCATCTCTCGCCTGAGCAACAGTCTGCGATCATATGCAAAAGAGGAAAGCAGGAGAATAAGGGCGACCATCAACCATCTCACTACAACGGTGGCTGCATTGCGTCAGGAGGTCATGCAGAACCCCAAAGATCAAGCCCTGAAGAAACAGTTGGGGAGACGGGAGCAGCAACTTAAGGAATACTTCGCATGTCGGCAGGAGAGAATGCATACAATGGCTGGGATGGAGCTTGCACTGTTAGGGGAAGTCCCCTCGCCACATCTGTCAGCACGCATAAAGACACGGAAGGTCAAAACGTAGATAGCGGAGATATCGGTGCCAGGAGGGGTGGTGACAGAACCAAAGGGGATTCTGGAAGCAGCTGCAGGGTACTTCCGTAGCCTCTTCGGGGAGGACAAGCGGACAATGTCTTCAGATTGGTGTCCAGCGGCTGGGAAGAAGCTGCTGTATTCGGATGTGGAAAATCTACAGGCGGATTGGTCAGAAAAGGAAGTCAGGCAAGCGCTGAAGGAGATGGCAAGTAACAAGACGCCTGGGAAAGATGGGTTACCGAAGGAGGTGTTTGAGCTGCATTGGGACACGCTAGGGAAGCATGTTATGGGGCTGGCTCGAGACTTCGCTCTCACCTCTATACTCCCGACCAGTGTGAAGGATGCGGTGACGATACTCCTGCACAAGAAAGGAGCAAAGGACCAGTTGGATAACTATCGTCCTATCATGCTCCTCAACATCAGCTACAAAGTGTTGGCGCGAGTCCTGGCGAGCAGAATTAAAAAATTTCTTCACAGAGTGATCTCACCGGAGCAGTTCGGTTTTATTCCGGGGCGACGAATGTCAGATGCAGTGGGGCTGGTCGCTGATATCATTGATGCGGCCAAGAATGGGAGAGAAGACTGGTATATGCTGCTGGTTGACTTCAAGAAGGCGTTTGACTCGGTGTCCCGCGACTTCATTTTTGACGTGATGGGGAAAATGGGTTTCCCGGCTCGGTTCGTCGGTTGGGTAAGAGGCCTGCGCACAAACACACGGACAAACCTCTTGATCAACGGCTGGATGGGAGATGCAGTGGAGGTGGTTTCAGGAGTAAGGCAGGGTTGCCCCTTAGCACCCTACCTCTTCCTCTGTGCGGTGGAGCCTCTGGCGCAGAAAGTGATAAAGCGGAAGATTGGAATCTCGCTCACCAGCTGCGTCGGTCAGAGGCTGGGCTACATTGGTTATGCAGATGACACGACTCTCCTGCTACAAGGAAAACAACAAATTGGGAAGGCGGAGGAGGTGTTAGAGGAGTTTAAAGAAATCTCGGGATTAGAGACGAACAAGGGGAAGTCAGTGGTGATGCCTTTGGGAGCTAACTTGGGGAAAACGATTTGGCGGACCAACGGGTTTCGTTGGGCAGACGCTGACGAAGCTGAGAGACTCCTTGGGGTGTGGATTACACCGAACGGAAGTTGTCACCCGACGTGGGATAAGGCGCTGCAAAAAATTGCTGGGAAAATGACGCTGTGGCAGCCGCAATTCCTCCCGATTAAGGCTCGGACAGCGGTGATGGACGGGTACATACTGCCGATTGCTTGGTCCCAGGCTCAGGTTTATCCGCCGCCTGCGCAAACCTGGAGAGAGATCACGAAAATGACGCAGAATTTCATGTCAGCAAACAAGGTCTCATCGGAGAAATGCTTCAACCTCTCGAGCAAGGAACTCCTGTTTACACCGGTACTGGAAGGGGGAGTGGGAGCGAAGAATCCTGAAGCGATGCTCACCTGCTTGACGGCGAGGAGGATTGGACTGATACTCACGGAGACGGATCAATTAAAGAGAGAGCTGATGCGGCAGGCGGCTGACCTGCCAAGAGGACTGGAAACATTCATGGCACATGAGAAGTTGTTGAAGGCATGGGAAGGGAAAAGCGAGCGCTGGAAGCTAGCTTGCGCAAATTTCATGCGGTCCCCGCTGGCAAAAACCACGGAGGAGCGAGAGGTTAAGGAGCTGCTGCTGGAGAGGATCACGTTTAACAGACATATTCTCATGAACGGAACAACGCCAGTAGGAGGGCAGAAAGCGGCGACAAGGCTTCTGAACGTCAGACTTGGAGATCTTGTCGGGAGAGATGCAGAAGGGAAAGGGGTGCTGAAGAGCCTTGAAACCCTAGAGAGAGAGAGCTGCGGGGGAAGGACTCGGCAAACCTTGCGCTCAAGGCTTTTGCGGCTGCGCCAGAATCGTGGAAGAACCGGCTCATCTCGGCTGATCTTCCGAACATGAGTTTTGTGAACGAGTATGAGGTGAGAAGAGGCGGCCCTTTGCAGCTCCGGAGGAAGCTGTTGGCGGATGGAATACCGGTTCCGTTGCGGTCGCTCCGGAAACACTGGAAACATGGCAACGGTGGAAAGAACAAGCGGGAGAAATGGGCAAGTCGGTGGGGCGACACCATTGATTCGGAAAGGGCAGTCCGGATTCGTGAGTCGCTGGTCACCCCAAGTCGACCGAGGGACGTCCTGCTGCGAATACACTGCCTCAACCTACAAGTGGGGGAAAGACTGGAATTCTCAGTAGCAAACCAGTCTGCCCGCATTGTGGGGGGTTTGAGACACTGGAGCACTGTCTTGTGGAGTGCCCGAAAATTCAGGGGGTGGTTTCGGCGGTCTAAAAAGCATTGCGGGTGATCAACCCTGGAAGGAAAGGAGACACACTTGGCGAGTGGCTGTTTGGCAAGGAGGGGTCCCAGTCAGCATTTCCCGAGGCCTCATTGGTTGCGATTGCCCTGCACAAGTTGTGGGCGGAAAGATGTGAGGGAGCCTTCAGGGGCTGTAAATTCTGCATGCGGAGAGTCCTCCTGAGGATTGAGTCTGCCCTTCGCATGCATGTTAACGTTTACGTGCGTGCCTCGGCAACAAGGATGCAGCAGCGAGGGAAAGTTCAGCAGGCCAGGTGGCAGAAAGTGACGGGGCAAGAACGTGATCTTCTCAATCGCATCAGAGTACTGGACGGCAGAAGTTGGAAGTGGTCAAACAGTTTCGCGGCAATTTGGGGCAAACCTCGCAGGCCCCGGATCCATGTCTGAGGACAGAATTCTCTGAGGCGGGACTTCCTGTCTCCAATGCACAGTTACGACTGTTTATGCGTTGTACACTTGTGTTCTGCTGTATAATTCATATAAGCAAAAAAAAAAAAAAAAAAATAACTAGCCCCATGCCCGACGTACTGCACAGGTAGCGCAACACCCTCTTCGCTGCAGCCATGTGCTCTGGTCGGTGTCTCCCAGGAGCAACATAGCGTGCCAAGATGCTAAGAGGGTATGCTCGGTCAGGTCGTGTGCAGGTCATCAGGTACATGAGGCAGCCAACAAGCTCTGGGTACGGGCCACTCGGCTCTACGGACTCATCCGAAGGCAGAGCTGAGAGCGAGTGGCGAGTAGACAGAGGAGTGGCCTGAGGCGAGGAGTACGTGAAGCCGAAGCGGTGAAGGACCTGCTGCACCATGTGTGACTGAGTCAGGGTAATGGTGCGCTGTGCTCTGTCCCGGGTGATCTGCAAGCCAAGGTAGCTGCGCAGTTCACCCAGGTCTGTGCACTTGTGTCTCTTCTGCAGCTCGAACTTCACGTGGGCGAGTCCAGCAGTGTCAGCTGTGGCAAAGACCAAGTCGTCGACGTACACGAGGATGTAGAACGGCGGCAAAGAGGTGTCGGTGCGCAGCAAAGTCGACAAGCTCAGCAACTAAGGCAGACGCAGCAGTGGACTCAAAGGAAGGGTCAGTGACAACAGTAGCCAGGAGACGCGTGACAGTAGGACTGGCAGCACAAAGAGAGTCAGACTCCGGGTCAGCAAGAACAGGAAGAGAGGACTCAGGAGGAGACGGCAACGGGACACGCAGAGGAGCAGTGGAAGGACGCAGTGCCATCTGGTGTGTGCCTGGGACAGCAGGAGGACGCGGACGCGGAACACGACTACTAGTGGGAGCAGCACGAACAGGTGACGCAGGACGAGAGGCAGGCTCACGACGCTCAGCAAGACCTCCAGTAGGACCAGTTTAGGGAGAAGGAGCAGGTAGGGGAGAGGCGGGGTGTAACAGTGACCGCGACTGGACAGGCTGTGGACACTCTAAGGGAGGAGCAGGACCAGTAGAGGGCGGGAGACCAGGAACTTGCTCAAGGAGCGGAACGAAGTATAGCCTCGGCCGCGCAGCGCCTCCAGAATCAGCAGGGACAGCACCAGTACCCCCAGCAGCAGCACCATCGCCAGCAGCACCTCCAGCTCCAACAGCGCCAACTCCATCACCCTCAGAAGCACCAGCGCCAGCAGCACCACCAGCGCCAACACCCCCAGCAGCTCCAGCTCCAGCAGCTCCAGCAGCACCAACTCCAGGAGCTCCAGCAGCACCAACTCCAGCAGGACCGTCAGCTCCAGTAGCACCCCCACTCCCAGTAGCTCCAGTACTGCCAGTACGAGCACCTCCATAACCAGGGGCTCCAGTAACTCTAGTGCCGACCCCAGGGTCAGAAGTAACAGCATCACCTCCAGCTCCAGCAGCACGGCTCCAGCGCTGGGCAAACCACTCGCGCAGCTCCTGCGGAGAGAGTAGCTCCCACCTCGACGAAGCACCACCAGAGGCCACACGAGTAGACCCAGCACCCCCAGGCTCCGCACCCCCAGGCTCAGCACCCCCAGGCTCAGCACCTCCAGGCTCCGCACCCCAAGGCTCCGCACCCCTTGGCTCAGCACCCCCAGACTCAGCACCCCCAGGCTCCGCACCCCCAGGCTCAGCACCCCCAGACTTAGCACCCCCAGGCTCAGCACCCCTAGCAGCACCAGAGTTAACAGCTACCTTGACAGGCTCGACTGCGTCTGCCTGGGACACACCTGACGCGGCAGGACCCTGAGGGGGAAGGGGGTCGACCAGGGGAGGACCTGGCGCAAGGAAGAGCGGCGGCGGGGGGAGGGGCGCAGTGCGGTAGGGGAAGAGACGATAGTAAGGCACCGACTCGTCAAACGTGACGTCCTGGGAGGACAGAACACGACGCGAGGTGGGGTGGTAAAACTGCCAACCAGGCGCGTCAGGGGGGAAGCCAAGGAAGATGCAGGGAACAGCACGGGGGGACAGCTTGTCCGCAGACAAGTCGCGGACAAACGCCCGAGATCCCTAGACACGGAACGCAGACGCATCGCCAACCTTCCCCGTCCACCTCAGGGTGGGGGAGGTCTCCGGCAAGGAGAATCGGGGCTGAAGGTTGATATGATGCGCTGCGTACCGAACCATAAACGGCCACAGAAAATGGGAAGTTGCCGCATGGATCATGGACGTACGAGCGACGTCCATGACCATGCCAATGCGGCGCTCAGCAATCCCATTTTTCTGTGGAGAGGCCGGAAGCGTGAAGGTCTGGCGGATGCCATGTGCACGACAGAAGGCTCCCAGAAGGGAAGAGGAAAACTCTCCGCCTCTGTCAGAGTGCAGACGCAGAACAGGAAAGTCCGAGCCGAAACTCTCTCTGAGCTGGAGACGAGCTGCGCGGATCCAGTCGATCAACACCTCAGTGACGTCACCCTTGCTGCGCAACGGGGACACCGTGGTGTAACGCGAGTAGTCGTCAACCACCAACAGGAAGTAACGCTCGTGACCCTGGCCACGGACGCGGGCGGGGCCCCACACGTCCATGTGAAGAGGCTACAGTGGAGCCTCTGTCGGAGGAAACTCGGAGGAGTGAGGGGCGGCGCGCTGTCGCCCCTCGACGCAGGGAACGCAGGTCGGGGCAGGCCCCGGAGGGAGGGGAGGGAGGGACCGGGGGAGACCAGAGACAAGGACACGGGAGGCCATGCCTCGGTGACGAGGCAGGGAGGGGTGACCAAGGCGGTGGTGCCAAAGGAGAGTCTGGTGGGACAGGAGACGACACGAGCAGGGAGCAGACTCAAGGCCAGACCTGGACGCTGCAGCAAACACCTGACTCGACGCAGCTACCTAACCAGACTCAGCAACCGGAGGAGACTCAGTAGTCAGAGTGTACAGGCTTGACCCCGGCCGACGGGTAAACGTGGCCAAGTGTCGGCCCGTCCGAGCACACGTACAGTGGGTCACCCGCTGACTCGCAGGAGTGAACTGGTCAACTCCCCTATCCTGTAGATCAGCTTCACTCACCAAGTTAGTAGAGAATGAGGGGAGATAGAGACCTGACAGGGTGCCAGAGGGGGCTGCCGGACACGGTAAGACAGTGGAGAAACGAGCAAGGACAGGACCCCCAGAGGGCTCCGCCAGGGAGACTGCAACCGGCCGACTAAGCGGCGTAAGCGTGGTGCGGTCTCGAAAGAAGGAGCGGGAAGCACCCAAGTCAAGGGTGAAGGTGTGTAAGGCCTGAGCCGACGTGGTACCTGAGAGAGCAGACTCACCAGCACCTGGAGCAGCAGACGCACTAGCACCTAGAGCAGCAGCCTCGCTAGCACCTAGAGCAGCAGCCTCAATGCTCGGGTCAGGCGGAACAGACAGGTAACAGTCACCCTCATCACTAGTAGACGTAGCATACATGGCAGCAAGAATAGCATCATAGTCAAGATCAAAGATAGCAACCCCCGCCCTAGACAGCTCTCCCCAGCGAGGGATCTCAGTGGCGTCAGGGAACTGGTGACGCCAAGCGTCCGTCAGGCGGCCGAAGCAGCGCTGGGTGTAGTGCGAGCCCCCGCACTTCTCACCAGCGCGGTCGCCGGTACGGAGGACGTAGGTCCAGGGATCAGTACCCCCACCTCACTGACGCCCAGCGTACCACTCACGAAGCTGCTGGGGGGACGGGGTCTCACGAGTGCGCTGCTGCCGCTGGCGCTGACCACCACCTAAGCGGCCCCGCTGCGCAGAGCCACCCCGAATAGCTCCACCTCCTCCGCCGCCACCTCCGCCACCGCCGCCACCGCCTCCTCCTCCGCTCCCACCGCCACCGCCGCTGCCGCCTCCGCCGCCAACGCCGCCACCAAAGCCCCCCCCCCCGCCACCACTCGCACCACCACCGCCACTCCCTCCGCCTCCTCCACCTCCACCTCCACCGCCCCCGCCAGCCCCTCCAGTGCCCTTGCCTCCCTTGCCCTTGCCGGTGCGGCGTCGCTCGTCAGGGGCAGACGCAGCGCCGACCGACTCGATGCCAACGAAGTCGACGGTAGCACAAGAGGCAATAGAGGGCAAAAGGGGGGAGGGGGAGCACCCCTCAAAGACAGGGGCACGGGGGTCACCTCTAGAGGCTCCTACAGCGAGTATACTCTTCTCAGCTGCCAGGAGGCGCTCCTCAAGGAGATCAACGGTGAGTGTGGTGGGGCAAACAGAGAGGAAGTGGTCCCTGACCGAGCGAAGGGAGTCAGGGAGCCGGGTGACTATGTAGTAGAGGGTGATGTACATGGGGGGGGGGGTTCTTGGCGTAGAACTCAGCAGGAAGCGCAGCGCGGTAGCGGGTGTCACAAGTGCGAAGGTGCGTAACGAGGTCAGCGACTGTGGGAAAGGCGGCGAGGTCACGAAACAGGTACGGCAGTATGAGACGGCTAAGAGCAGCAGTGGCAGGGGAAGAGTAGCGTGCAACTACAGCGTCGTACAAGGTCTTAGCACTCTTGTACTGACTAAAGTGTGAACGCTCAGCGGTCGGTAAGTGGCGACGCACAGCAAGACGAGCAGCAGCATCGCGCGTGGCCCACTGTGAGCGAACACTGCTGTCACCATCAGCAGGCGGGGCAGGAGAGGCACCAGAGGTGAGATCGAGCAGGGAGAGTCCGTCTGCCCTATCGCACTGTAGGAAAAGCTGTAGGATATCGACCCAGACCTCGAAGTCAACAGCACGACCCTCAGCATCAAAGGTAAGGACACGGGGGGTAGCCATGACAGCAGTGGTCTAGTAGGGAGGGCTCTCACCAGTCCGGGTGGGTAGGGCCGGGGCGCGCCGGGAGGAACAGGGCTGCAACAGCGGTGGCAGCGGCTCGGCTGTGGCAGTGGCGGCTCGACGGCGGCCTCGGCGGCTCGGCGGCTCGGCTGCAGGCGGCTCGAAGGCGGCCTCGACGGCTCGACGGCGGCCTCGGCGGCTTGGCGGCTCGGCTGCTGGGCGGCTCGGCGGTTCGGCGGTTCGGCGGCTCGGCTTCTCGGCGGCTCTGCTGCTCGGCGGCTCGGCTGCTCGGTTGTTCGGGTGCTTGGCGGCTCGGTAGTGAAGGGGCCAGGGAGGGGCCGAAAGGGGGCTGCGACGGGGCCGCAAGGGGCGGCGACGGGGCCGCTAAGGGCGGCGACGAGGCCGCTAGAGGGTGGCGACGGGGCCGGGAAGGGCGGCGACAGGGGCCGCTAGGGGCGGCGACGGGGCCGCGAAGTTGGGCGACAGGGCCGCGAGGGGCGGCGACGGGGCCACGAGGGGCGGCGACGGGGCCGCGAAGGGGCCGCGAGGGGCCTGGAAGGGCGGCGACGGGGCCGCTAGGGGCGGCGACGGGGCTGCGAAGGGGCCACGAGGGGCCTGGAAGGGCGGCGACGGGGCCGCTAGGGGCGGCGACGTGGCCGCGAAGGGGCCGCGAGGGGCCTGGAAGGGCGGCAACGTGGCCGGTAGGGGCGGTGACGGGGCCGCGAAGGGGCCTCGAGGGGCCTAGAAGGGCGGCGACGGGGCCGCTAGGGGTGGCTACGGGGCCGCTAAGGGTGGCGCGAGGGGCCGTGAGAGGGGGCCTCTAGGAGGGCTCGACAAGAGGGCGGCCCACGGGGCGCGCCTCGGGCAGGGGCGACTCGCGCTCCGGTCAGAAAAAAAAGTCGATTTTCAGTGGTGGGCCCTAGGAAGTTCCCACTAGGGAACCTGCTCTATACCATTTGAGAATTGAGGAATGAATCAACTAGGAAAGAGGCGGGTACAAGTAGGAAAACCTAGAAATGTTGTACCCCATATTGTCTACCCCACTAGAGCCTACACAGACTATAGCATATACGTTTGACATTCTTCGCACTGAACATGCTAATTAACACGCTAATGAACACACTCACAAACACGCTAACGAATACGCTAATAACAAGCTCACGAACAGGCTAACGAACACGCCGCATAAGCAAGGACCAATCTCGCTCCTGGCAGCGCGAGAAGCCACTCGCTCGAACTCATGAGCAACTGCCATTTCGAATGGCAGCCAATCAGAAACTCCAAAACAGCTCGCTCAAAACCAAAAAGTCAGACTCACTCCTTGAACGCCACCAACCGCTCCCAATGGTCAAGACCAGCCTATACTTCACATCGGTTGTACCAGACTCACCGCTCCATTCAGCTGCAGTTACAGAATCTGAATCATAACCTCGGCAGGTTGAATTACAGAAAATGTATTTTTGTAATCAACACATCGTTGGTAGTGCGCAGCTGATAGTACCCCTGTGCGAGGTCGAATGCGCTAAACTATTGGGCACAGTGGAGACGATCAAACAGAACCTCAATGAGAGGATAAGGATATATGTTCTTGATTGTGATCTTGTTCAAGGCGTGATAGTCAACGCATTTACGTAGACCTCCGCCCTTCTTATTTACAAATAAGATTGGTGCTCTGTATGGTGATGCACTTGGTTTATGTGAAACAAGTAAACAGGAATGAGAATGACTAAGGAAAGATTGGGTACAAATACAACCCTAGAAACCCTGTACCCCATATGTGCTACCCCACTATAGCCTACAGCAACTGTCATATAAATCTGACACACCCCCATAGGCAAAGTGGGGAAGAACAAGGGGTCATAAGACCAGTCAAGTAAAGCAAAGCAGAGCAAGCTCAGGGTGGATCACAACGTCACCACACAGTCCGAGCACAAGAGCAGGGCCAGTGGCCAGTTCACATGCAGGAGTACAGACATATATATATAAAACTAGACAAGCAAGAGCAGGTATATATATGTCACAGTACAAGTAAAGTCAAGAGGAGAGCAAGTGAGGCAAGACAGGCACAAGACCCAGCTGGGTGCAGAGGCGCTGATGGTCACAAGGCGCGAGTGCCTTGGTGAACACATCAGCAGTGTTGGCCTCAGAGGCCACGTACGCAAGCCGCAACTGTCCACGCTGCTGCAGCTCACGAGCAAGGAAGTAGCGAAGAGCAATGTGCTTCGTTCTGTGCTCCAGACGCTGCTCTCAACACAAGGCCAGCATGGCCTTGTTGTCTACGTACAGCACTGGAGGAGAACGAGGCGGCTCTCCAAGGTCAGTCAGCAGGTAAGTGAGCCAGCGAAGCTCCTGTGCAGCCATGGCCCCAGCGTAGATCTCAGCCTCACAACTGGAGCTGAGAACCGAAGACGAGCGAGTAGCCCGCCACGAGACAGAGCCGGAACCAAGACTGAAGGTGTAACCCTGTGACGACCGCTGCGTAGCCTGGTCGTCAGCCCAAGAAGCGTCCGCGTGCCCTGTAAGGACCACTGGAATCCGCCCTCCAAGCACTAGCCCCATGCCCAACGTACTGCACAGGTAGCGCAACACCCTCTTCGCTGCAGCCATGCGCTCTGGTCGGTGTCTCCCAGGAGCAACATAGCGTGCAAGAATGCTCAGAGGGTATGCAAGGTCAGGTCGTGTGCAGGTCATCAGGTACATGAGGCAGCCAACAAGCTCTGGGTACGGGCCACTCGACTCTACGGACTCATCCGAAGGCAGAGCTGAGAGCGAGTGGCGAGTAGACAGAGCAGTGGCCTGAGGCGAGGAGTACGTGAAGCCGAAGCGCTGAAGGACCTGCTGCACCATGTGTGACTGAGTCAAGGTAATGGTGCGGCGTGCTCTGTCCCGAGTGATCTGCAAGCCAAGGTAGCTGCGCAGTTCACCCAGGTCTGTGCACGTGTGTCTCTTCAGCAGCTCCGACTTCACGTAGGCGAGTCCAGCAGTGTCCGCTGTGGCAAAGACCAAGTCGTCGACGTACACGAGGATGTAGAACGGCGGCAGAGAAGTGTCGGTGCGTAGAAACAGCGACGGGTCAGCAGTAGAAGGAGCGAACCCAAGAGCCGCAAGTGTAGTCCTCAGTGTGTCGTGCCACTCACGCGGTGCCTGGCGGAGACCGTAGACTGGCCGTCGGAGGCTCCACTGGGTGCCAGGAGGGAAAGTCCCAGTGAAGCCAGGTGGACGGCGCAGCCAGATCTCCTCGTGCAGGCTACCCTGCAGGAACGCAGTGCTGAAGTCGAGAGAGTGAAGCTCGTAGTCGCGCTGAGCGGCTATGTGCAGCAGCACCCGAAGAGTGGTCATCTTCGGGGTGGGAGACAAGGTCTGAAAGTAGTCAACTCCCTGCCGCTGACTGAAGCCACGAGCAACGTACCGCGCCTTGAAGACAGGTGGAGAGCCCGGCGGCCGCTTCACCCTGAAGATCCACATGCCACTGACGATGTTCGCCCCAGGAGGGGGAACTGCGTCAACGTAGGTGCCTGTGGACTTCCAGGAAGCCATCTCTGCATCCATAGCTGCCTGCCTCTGAGACGAATAGGGACCCTCTACGGCCTCCGCGTAAGAGCGCGGAGTCGGGATGTCTAGTGCATCCGGGTCTCCCTCAAGAGCAAGCAGTACAGACGCAAGATGAGGTGAAGCAGCAGCCAGACACTGGCACAAGGAAGTCCGGAGGAGGGGGGAGGGAAGGAGTGCGGAAGGGGAAGAGGCGGTAGAAGGGGACTGACTCGTCGAACGTGACGTCCTGGGAGGACAGAACACTACGAGAGGAGGGGTGGTAAAACTGCCACCCGGGAGCGTCCGTGGGGAAGCCAAGGAAGACACAGGGAGCAGCACGAGGGGACAGCTTGTCCGCAGACAGGTCGCGGACAAACGCCCGAGATCCCCAGACACGGAACGCCGACGCATCGCCAACCTTCCCCGTCCACAGCAAAGCTGGGGAGGTCTCCGGTCGGGAGACTCTGGGCTGAAGGTTGATCTGATGCGCGGCGTACCGAACCGCAAACGGCCACAGAAAATGGGGGGCAGCCGCATGCACCATGGACGTACGGGCGACGTCCATGACAATGCCGATGCGGCGCTCAGCAATCCCATTCTGCTGTGGAGAGTCCGGAAGCATGAAGGTCTGGCGGATGCCTCGTGCCCGACAGTAGGCTCGCAGAAGGCCGGAGGAGAACTCTCCGCCTCTGTCCGAATGCAGACGCAGAACAGGAAAGTCCGAGCCGAAGCTCCGCCTGAGCTGGAGACGAGCTGCGCGGATCCAGTCGATCAACACCTCAGTGACCTCACCCTTGCTGCGCAAGGGGAAGACTGTGGTGTAACGCGAGTATTCGTCAACCACCAGCAGGAAGTAGCGCTCGTGACCCTGTCCACGGACGCGGGCTGGGCCCCACACGTCCATGTGAAGCGTCTGCATCGGGGCCTCCGTCGGAGGGAACAGGGAGGAGTGAGGGGTAGCCCGCAGGCGACCCTCGACACAGGGGACACAGGGAGGGCCAGGCCCCGGAGGAAGGGGAGGGAGGGACCGGGGAAGGCCAGAGACAAGAAGGCGAGAGGCCATGCCCCGGAGACGAGGCAGGGAGGGGTGACCCATCCTGTGGTGCCACAGGAGGGTCTCGTGGGACAGGAGGCGACACGAGCAGGGGGCAGACTCAGGACCAGACCTGGACGCTGCAGCAAACACCTGACCCGACGCAGCTACCTGACCAGACGCAGGAGAAGGAGACGGAACAGTGAGTGTGTACAGGCTCGACCCTGGACCACGTGTGAATGTGGTCAGGTGTCGACCCGTGTCCGCGTCCGTGCAGTGGGTGACTCGTCGGCGCGCAGGGGTGAACTGGTCAACCCCTGCATCCTGTAGGTCAGCACCCGCCACCAAGTTCGTAGAGAACGAGGGGAGATAGAGACCAGACAGGGCGCCAGACGGGACCGCAGGGCACGGGAGGACAGTGGAGTAGCGAGCCAGAACAGGACCCTCGGAGGGGTCTGCCAAGGAGACCGCCACTGGCCGACTAAGCGGCGTGAGTGTGGTGCGGTCTCGAAAGAAGGAGCGAGACGCCCCGGAGTCAAGAGTGAAAGTGAGAGAGGGTGAAGTCGACACAGTACCTGAGAGAGCAAACTCACCAGCACTAGAGGACTCAGACTTACTGGCACCTAGAGCAACAGCCTCACCAGCACCTGGAGCAGCAGCCTCAACAGCACCTAGGGCCGCAGTACCAATGCCCGGGTCGGGCGGGAAACACCGGTAACAGTCACTCTCCTCACTAATAGTTACAGCATACATAGCAGCAAGAATAGCATCAAAGTCAAGATCAAAGATAGCTACTCCAGCCCTAGACAGCTGGTCCCAGCGAGGGATCTCAGAGGCGTCAGGAAACTGGCGGCGCCAAGCGTCAGTCAGGCGGCCGAAGCAACGCTGGGCGGAGTGTGGACCACCACACTGCTCACCCGCACGGTCGCCAGTGCGCAGGACGTAAGTGCACGGACCAGTACCCCCACCCCGCTGACGCGCAGAGTACCACTCACGGAGCTGCTGCGGGGAGAGGGTCTCCTGACCACGCCGCTGCTGCTGGCGCTGACCACCACCGGAGCCACTCCTCCTCGACGCGCCACGACCCCCACCGCCTCCTCCGCCGCCGCCGCCACCACCTCCACCGCCACCGCCACTCCCACCGTCGCCGCCGCCACCGCCGCCTCCGCCTCCACCCCCACTACCACCGCCGCTGCCGCCCCCGCCTCCACTGCCTCCGCCGACACCTCCACTCCCGCCGCCACTCCCGCTACCACCCTCACCTCCGCCGCTGCCTCTACCTCCGCCTCCACCGCCCCCGCTGCCTCAACCACCGCCCCTGCCCCCCTTGCTCTTGCCAGAGCGACGTCTCCCGCTGGGGGCAGACGCCGCTCCGACCGACTCAAAACCAACAAGGTCGGCCGTAGCAGCAGAGGCGACAGAGGGCAGGAGGGGGGAGGGGGAACACCCCTCAAAGATGGGGGCGCGCGGGTCACCACGAGAGGCCCCTACAGCGAGAATGCTCTTCTCGGTTGCGAGGAGGGACTTCTCGAGGATCTCGACAGTGAGAGTGGTGGGGCAGACTGCGAGTAGGTCGTCCCTGACTCCGCGAAGGGAGTCAGGGAGGCGGGTGACAATGTAGTAGAGAGTGAAGTACTGGGGGGGGGGGTTCTTGGCGCAGAACTCAGCAGGAAGTGCAGCGCGGAAACGAGCGTCACTAGTGCGCAGGTGGGTAATGAGGTCGGCGACTGTGGCAAAAGCAGCAAGGTCGGGAAAGAGGTACGGCAGCATGAGGCGGCTCAGTGCAGCAGTGGCAGGGGTGGAGTAGCGTGCGATAACGGCGTCGTACAAGGTCTTAGCTCTCTTGTACGACCCAAAGTGCGCACGCTCAGCGGGAGGGAGGTGGCGACGCACAGCAAGACGTGCAGCAGCATCGCGTGTGGCCCACACTGAGCGAACAGTGGCATCCTCAGTAGCAGCAGGGGCGGGAGAGGCACCAGAAGTGAGATCAAAGAGAGAGAGTCCGTCAGCTCTGTCGCATTGTAGGAAAAGCAGTAGGTCGTCTACCCACACGTCAAAGTCAATGGCTCTGCCCTCAGCGTCAAAGGCGAGGACAGTGGGGGTAGCCATGACAGCAGTAGAGAGAGGGCAGTGCGCAGAGTAAAGCTCAGTGCTCACCAGACAGGGCAGTGCAGGGAGGGCTCGGGCGGCTCGGGCGGCCCGGGCGGCTCGGGCGGCTCTGGCGGCTCGGGCGGCTCGGGCAGCTCGGGCGGCTCGACTGCTGGGCGGCTCGGGCGACTCGGCGGCTCGGGCGGGTCGGGCGGCACTGCAGTTGGGGCGGCTTGGCTGCTGGGGCGGCTCGGCTGCTGGGGCGGCTCGGCTGCTGGGGCGGCTCGGCGGCTGGGGCGGCTCGGCTGCTGGGGCGGCTCTGCTGCTGGGGCGGCTCGGCCGGGAGATGCAGGGGCGGGGCCGTCAAGTGTAGCGGCGGGTCGACCGGTGCAGCGGCGGGCCGGCAGGTGCAGCGGCGGGGCCGTATGGTGCAGCGGCGGGCCGGTAGGTGCAGCGGCGGGGCCGTCAGGTGAAGCGGCGGGCCGCTGGGTGCAGCGGCGGGCCGTAGGTGCAGCGGCTGGGCCGTCAGGTGAAGCGGCGGGCCGCTGGGTGCAGCGGCGGGCCGTAGGGTGTAGTGGCGGGCCGGCAGGCGCAGCGGCGGGGCCGGCAGGTGAGGCGGCGGGCCGTAGGGTGCAGCGGCGGGCCGTAGGGTGCAGCGGCGGGCCGGCAGGTGCAGCGGCGGGGCCGTCAGGTGCAGCGGCGGGCCGGCAGGGCCGCGTCAGAGCAGGCGGCGGGGCCGCGACAGTGGAGGCGGCGGGGCCGCGTCAAGCAGGCGGCTGGGCCGCGTCAGTGGTGGCGGCGGGGCCGCCTCAAGCAGGCGGCGGGGCCGTGACCAAGCGGGCGGCAGGGCCGCGTTAGAGCCGGCGGCGGGGCCGAGTCAGTGGAGGCGGCGGGGCCGCGTCAAGCAGGCGGCGGGGCCGCGATCAGGAGGGGCAGCGGGGCCGCGAGGGAAATGGCGACCCGAGGGGTCGCTAAAAAAAAATGCGCGCCTCGGGGCGCGCTTCGGTGGGCCCTAAAAAAACGGTCCTTAGGAAGGACCCGCTCTATACCATGTGAAACAAGTAAACAGGAATGAGAATGACTAAGGAAAGATTGGGTACAAATACAACCCTAGAAACCCTGTACCCCATATGTGCTACCCCACTATAGCCTACAGCAACTATGTCATATAAATCTGACAGTTTAATCTATCACATTTTCATACAATCTTTTATTTGTTGCTTAGCCTCTTCGTACTCAGCTGGACTGAGGCGATACAGAGGTCTAAACGGTGGTGAATTTCTAGGTTCCACAGGGTTGGTGTGACCTATAGCGTAGTCTGGAGAGAGTCCATCAAGAATCTATTCGAACACCTCCTTGAATTCTTCCACCATAGCCTTCATCAGAGGACGAAAATCATCGATCTCATGGGAAAATTGTGTGGTTTCCTCTAGCTGTACAACAAAGAGTGTATCAGCTGATTTTGCATCTTCCCCGAATTGTTTCGCCAAGGCGAACTAGACATTGGGGTGATTGGAATGTGGGACACCATCGATGTTTTCGTCCCCTTAAACATGGCGACGAACCACAACACCATTTGAAGTGAAAGTTACAGTGTTGTGGTGGAAGTCAAAGATGACCTCATTGGCTTGAAGCCAATCCATTCCGAGAACAAGGTCTACGCCTGCAAGTAATGGGAGGACATAAACATAATTTTCTTGTTATAGCCTTGAATTTCCATATTGATATTTGTCTGCCATTTGCTTGGGATTATTTGATCGTCTCCAAGACGGATCTTGCAAGACAACCCTTCAACGAGGACCCCACAAATTGTTGCTTTGTTTTCATCGAAAAGACAAATAGTTGCGCCCGTATCTGTTGAAATAAATGAACAGGAATGGATGAACTAGCAGTGAAAACAGTACAAGTACCTAACCCTAGAATTGTGTACCCCCTATAGGCTAACCCACTGTAGCCTAAACAAGCAGAACATATATAATGTTTGACACACCCCCATAGGCGAAGTGGGGAGAACTGGGGGTCACAAGACCAGTCAAGGCAAAGCAAGGCAAAACAAGCTCAGGGTGGATCTCAAGGATACCACACAAATTCCGAGCACAAGCAAGTGGTCCCAAGACTAGTTCACATGCAGGTTTATAATAGAACAAGAGGTACAATGATTACAACCTAGCAAGAGTAAACATGCAGGTATATATATATAGAGATCACAGTACAAACAAACTCAAGAAGTAAGCAAGTGAGGTCCAGTAGGCACAAGGCCTAGAAGAGTGCAAAAGCGCTGATGGTCACAAGGCTGAAGCGCCTTGGTGAACACATCAGCAGTGTTGGCCTCAGAGGCCACGTAACGTAGACAAAGCTGACCACGCTGCTGCAGCTCTCGAGAAAGGAAGTAGCGCAGAGCAATGTGCTTCGTTCTGTGCTCCAGTCTGTGCTCCAAATACAAGGCAATGGCTGCCTTGTTGTCGACGTACAGCACTGGAGGAGAACGAGGCCGCTCTCCAAGGTCGGTCAGCAAGTAGGTGAGCCAGCGTAGCTCCTGGGCCGCCATGGCTGTGGCGTAGATCTCAGCCTCACAACTGGAGCTAAGAACAGAAGAAGAGCGAGTAGAACGCCAAGAAACTGAACCATAGCCAAGACTGAAGGTGTAACCCTGTGACGACCGCTGAGTAGCCTGGTCGTCTGCCCAAGAAGCGTCTAAGTGCCCAGTGAGAACAACTGGGACTCGCCCTCCAAGCACTAGCCCCATGCCCGACGTACTGCACAAGTAGCGCAACACCCTCTTAGCTGCATCCATGTGCTCCTTCCGGTGACGGCCAGGAGCGACATAGCGTGCAAGAATGCTAAGAGGGTATGCAAGGTCAGGTCGAGTGCAGGTCATCAGGTACATGAGGCAGCCCACAAGCTCTGGATATGGGCCACTCGGCTCTATGGACTCATCCGAAGGCAGAGCTGAGAGCGAGTGACCGGTAGGCAGAGGAGTGGGCTGAGGCGAGGAGTACGTGAAGCGGAAGCGCTGAAGGACCTGCTGCACCATGTGCGACTTAGTCAAGGTGATGGTGCGGCGTGCTCTGTCCCGGGTGATCCGCAAGCCAAGATAGCTTGTCAGTTCACCCAGGTCTGTGCACGTGTGTCTCTTCTGCAGCTCCGACTTCACGTGGGCGAGTGCTGCAGTGTCAGCAGTGGCAAAGACCAAGGCGTCGACGTACACGAGGATGTAGAACAGCGGCAGTGAGGCGTCGGTGCGTAGAAACAGCGACGGGTCAGCAGTAGAAGGCGCGAACCCAAGAGCCGCAAGTGTAGTCCTCAGTGTGTCGTGCCACTCACGTGGCGCCTAGCGGAGACCGTAGACTGGCCGTCAGAGGCTCCACTGGGTACCAGGAGGGAACGACCCAGTGAAGCCAGGTGGGCGGCGCAGCCAGATCTCCTCGTGCAGGCTGCCCTGCAGGAAAGCTGTGCTGAAGTCAAGAGAGTGGAGCTCGTAGTCACGCTGAGCGGCGACGTGCAGCAGAACCCAAAGAGTGGTCATCTTCAGGGTCGGGGAGAAGGTCTGGAAGAAGTCGACTCCCTGTCGCTGACTGAAGCCTCGTGCAACGTAACGCGCCTTGAAGACAGGCGGAGAGCCCGGCGGCCGCTTCACCCTTAAAATCCACATGCCACTGACGATGTTCGCCCCAGGCGGGGGAACCTCGTCAACGTAGGTGCCTGTGGACTTCCAGGAAGCCATCTCTGTGTCCATGACTGGCTGCCACTGAGAGGAGTAGGGACCGGCCATCGCCTCTGCGTAAGAGTGTGGGGTCGGGATGTCTGGTGCATCCGGGTCTCCCTCAGGGGCAACAAGCATGGACACGAGATGGGGCAAAGCGGTAGCAAAGCACTCAAACTCCTCCTGCCTGTCCTCAAGGACGTCAGTGCCAAGAGCACACTCACCCCCGACGGACGGAGGACAGATAGACTCAGACTCAGCAACTAGGCTAGCGGCGTAGTCTAGACGACAGGTGGCAGCAAAGTCGACAAGCTCAGCAACTAAGGCAGACGCAGCAGCGGACTCAAAGGAAGGGTCAGTGACAACAGTAGCCAGGAGACGCGTGACAGTAGGACTGGCAGCACGAAGGGAGTCTGACCCCGGGTCAGCAAGAGCAGGAAGAGAGGACGCAAGAGGAGACGGCAGTGGGACACGCTGTGGAGCAGTGGAGGGACGAAGCACCATCCGGTGAGTGCCTGGGACAGCAGGAAGAAGCTGACGCGGGACACGACAACTAGTGAAAGCTGCACGGACAGGCGACGCACGACGAGACTCTGGCGACGCAGGACGAGACTCAGGCTCACGACGCTCAGTAAGACCTCCAGTCGGACGAGTGTAAGGAGTAGGACCAGGGAGAGAGGAGGCAGACGGTAGCTGCGACTGCAGCTAGACAGACGGAGGACACCCTAAGGAGGGAGGAGGACAAGGAGGAGGGAGCTAACCAAGAACCTGCTGAAGGAGCGGAACGAAGTACGGCCGCGACCGTGCAGTGACTCCAGAACCAGGGTCCTCAGCAACAGCAGCAGCTCCAACTCCCGGGTCCTCAGCACCAGCCGAGCCCCAACGCCCGGGTCCGCAGCACCAGCAGCAGCACCAACGTCCGGGTCCTCAGCACCAGCCGCAGCTCCAACGCCCGGGTCTTCAGCACCAGCAGCAGCACCAGCGTTCGGGTCCTCAGCACAAGCCGCAGCTCCAACGCCCGGGTCCTCAGCACCAGCAGCAGCACCAGCGTCCGGGTCCTCAGCACCAGCCGCAGCTCCAACGCCCGGGTCCTCAACACCAGCAGCAGCACCAGCAACAGCGGGGTCCGTGACACGAGGCGCACCACTCCGAAGAGTGCAGCGCCGCTCGTACCACTCACGGATCCGCTCACGGGAGGGGAGCTACCGACTAGGAGGAGAAGCACTAGCACGAGTCCCAGTAGTACGCCTGGCTCCAGAGGTGCCTCTCCTGAGGCTGCAGTACTGTAAGTACCACTCACGCAGCTGCTCCGAGGAGAGGGCTCCTCCAGGTGTAGGACTACGAGGCTCAGCACCACCAGACTCAGAACCCCCAGACTCCAGACTCTGCAGCTCAGCACCCCCAGGCTCAGCACCTACAGGCTCAGCACCCCCAGGCTCAGTACCCCCAAGCTCCGCACCCCTTGGCTCCGCACCCCCAGGCTCAGCACCCCCAGGCTCCGCACCCCCAGGCTCAGCACCCTTAGGCTCCGCACCCCCAGGCTCAGCACCCCCAGGCTCAGTACCCCCAGGCTCCGTACCCGCAGCAGGACGAGAGTCGACAGCTACCTCAACAGGCTCAACCGGGTCTACCTGAGACACACCTGACGGAGCGGCACCCTGAGGGGGGAGGGGGTCTACGACAGCAGCACCTGGCGCGAGGAAGAGAGGCGGGGGGGGGAGCGGGGCAGTGCGGTAGGGGAAGAGGCGGTAGTAGGGGACGGACTCGTCAAAAGTGACGTCCTGAGAGGGCAAGACTCGGCGCGAGGTGGCGTGGTAAAACTGCCAACCAGGCGCGTCCGGGACAAAGCCGAGGAAGACGCAGGGAACAGCACGGGAGGAGAGCTTGTCCGCAGACGTATCGCGGACAAAAGTTCGAGATCCCCAGACCCGGAAACGCGACGCATCGCCAACCTCCCCCGTCCACAGCAGTGTGGGCGAGGTCTCCGGCAAGGAGACACGGGGCCAGAGGTTGAGCTGATGCGCAGCGTACCGGACCGCAAACGGCCACAGAAAGTGGGGGGCAGCCGCATGGATCAAGGAGGTACGGGCGACCTCCATGACCAGGCCAATGCGGTGCTCCGCAACCCCATTCTGCTGTGGTGAGGCCGGAAGCGTGAACGACTGCTCAATGCCGTGCTCAGCACAGTAGGCTGCCAAGAGGTCGGAGGAGAACTCACCACCTCTGTCAGAGTGCAAGCGTAGGACAGGAAAGTCCGAGTGGAAACGCTCGCTGAGCTGGAGACGGGCTCTGCGGATCCAAGGGATCAAGACATCAGGGACCTCACCCTTGGTGCGCAAGGGGAAGACCGTGGTGTAGCACGAGTAGTCGTCAACAACTATTAGGAAGTACCTCTCCTGACCCTGACCACGGACGCGGGCTGGGCCCCACACGTCCATGTGGAGCGTCTGCAAGGGAGCAGTCGTCGGGGGAAACGAGGAGGAGTGAGGAGCGGCGCGCTGCCGCCCCTCGACACAGGGAAGACAGGGAGGAGCAGGTGAGGGAGGGAGGGGAGGAAGGACCCTGGGAAGGCCAGAGACAAGGTACCGGGAGTGCATGGCACTAAGCCGCTGCACAGACGGGTGACCAAGGCGGTGGTGCCAGAGGACAGTCTCGTGTGCCAGAGAGCGACACGAGCAGGGGGCCGACAGCTGACCTGACGCGGACGCAGACGCAGACGCAGCGACCTGAGGGGACTTAGTGGTCAGTGTGTACAGGTCCGACCCCGGCTGCCGAGTGAAGGTAGCCAAGTGACGGCCCGTACGAGCACACGTGCAGTGTGTCACGCGCTCGTAGGCAGGGGTGAACTGGTGAACACCCCCGTCCTGGAGCGCACATCCTGCCACCAGGTTCGTAGAGAACGAGGGGAGGTGGAGACCTGACAGTGTGCCCGACGGGACCGCAGGACAGGGAAGGAAAGTGGAGGAGGTCGCGATGACCGGACCCCCAGAGCGGTCAGCGAGGGAGACAGCAACTGGCCGAGCAAGCGGCTCAAGGGCAGTGCGGTCACGAAAGAAGCAGCGAGAAGCACCTGAGTCCAGTGTGAAGGTGTGTAGTGCTGCAGTCGACTCAGTACCAGGGGGGGCAGACGCACAAGCACCTAGAGCAGTTGCCTCACCAGTACCTGGGGTAGCAGACACGCGAGTACCTGGAGCGGCAGACGCTGTAGACCTAATGCCCGGGTCGGGCGGCACACACAGGTACTCAGCACCCTCTCCACTAGTAGACATCACATACATAGCAGATAGAATAGCATCAAAGTCTAGAGCATAGATATCAATCCCCTTCCTCAGGAGATCAACCCAGCAGGGCAGCTCAGTGGCCTGAGGGAACTGAACACGCCAAGCATCGTTGAGACGAGCGAACCAGCGCTGTGTGGCGTGCGGTCCCCCACACGGCTGACCAGTGCGGTCACCCGTGCGAATGACGTACGTGCAGCTAAAGCCACCCCCCCCCCCCCCCCCCCCCCCCCCGTGCTGTGAGTACCACTCACGGACCTCCTAGGGCGACGGAGTGTGCTGCTGGCCCTGGCCACCGCCAGCGCCTCCACGACCACCACCGCCGCCGCCACCTCCTCGACCACCCCAACCCCTGCCGCCGCCGCGTCCACCGCCACCCCCACCACCGCCTCCGCCCCTGCCACCTCCCCCGCCGCTGCCGCCACCACCCCCACCGCTACCACTAGCCCCACCAGACCCACCACCACCCCAACCGCCGCCACCACCCCCACCACCGCCTCCCCCGCCGTCACCACCTCCTCCCTTGCCCCCTTTGCCCTTGCCACTGCGGCTCCCGCTCGAAGCAGACGCAGTACCGACCTTCTCAGCACCAAGGAGGTCGACAGCAGCAGCAGAGGCGACAGAGGGAAGAAGGGGGGAAGGAGAACACCCCTCAAAGAACAGGGTACGGGGTTCGCCACGAGAGGCACCTACAGCTACGATGCTAGCCTCAGCTGCAAGCAGTTCCTTCTCGAGGAGGGGAATGGTGAGCTCAGTGGGGCAGCGAGCTAGGAAGTGATCCCTGACAGCACGCAGAGTGTCAGGGAGGCGGGTGACTAGGTGGTAGAGAGTGAGCCAGAGTGGGGGGGGGTGCGTGGCAAGGAACTCATTAGGCATGGTGGCACGGAAGCGGGCCTCACTAGTACGGAGGTGCGTGATGAGGTCAGCGACTGTGTGGAACGAGGCCAGGTCGGGAAACAGGTAGGGGAGGGAGAGACGGCCTAGCGTGGCAGAGGCAGGTGAGGAGTAGCGAGCAACGACAGCTGTGTACAGTGCCTGTGCAGTCTTGTGCTGGCCAAAGTGCTCGCGCTCGTCTATCGGCAGGGAGTTGCGAATAGCGAAGCGAGCGTGGGCATCACGAGTCTGCCACTGTGAGCGGGCAGTGCTGTCAGCAGTAGCAGCAGGGGCAGTGACATGGCCTAGGGCGTGGTCGTACAGTGAGATGTCGTCCTTGGCTGTGAGCTGTAGATAGAGGTGCAGGTCGTCTAGCCAGGTGTCAAACTTCACTGGGCGGCCCTCAGCATCGAAAACTAGCACCTGTGGGCTAGCCATAGGAGCAGTAGGAGTAGCAGTAGGAGTAGGAGAATGAAGCACGTAGGGCGGCTCGGTTTAGGTAGGGCGGCGCGGCTCAGGTGGGGCGGCGCGGTTCGGTTCGGGTCGCGCGGCTCGGCTCGGGTCGCGCGGCTCGGTTCGGTCCTGGGCGGCTCGGTTCGGTCCTGGGCTGTGGCGGTCACGGGCCGTTTGGGGCCTCTAGGGGCGGTGAGCGCGGGGCCGACGGGGCCGTTCGGGGCCTCTAGGGAGGTGAGCGCGGGGCCGTAAAGGGGCCTCTAGGGGCCGACGGGGCCGTTCGGGACCTCTAGGGGCCGATGGGGCCGTTCGGGGCCTCTAGGGAGGTGAGCGCGGGGCCGACGGGGCCGTAAGGGGCCTCTAGGGAGGTGAGCGCGGGGCCGACGGGGCCTTTTGGGGTCTCTAGGGAGGTGAGCGCGGGGCCGACGGGGCCGTTAGGGGCGATCGCAGGGCCGACAGGGGCCGCTAGGGGCGAGCGCGTGGGCCGTTCGGGGCCTCTAGGGGCGAGCGCGGGGCCGTAAAGGGGCGAGTGCGGGGCCGTAAGGGGCAAGCGCGTGGGCCGACGGGGCCTTAAGGGGCGGGTCGCGGGTCGCTAAGGGGCAGGTCGCGGGTCGCGGGGCCTTAGAGGGCCGTGAAAACCGAGGCGCCCTAGGGCGCAGGTAGGTAGGTAGGTAGTGGTGGGCCCTAAAAAATCGGTCCTAGGAAGGACCTGCTCTATACCATGTTGAAATGAATGAACAGGAATGGATGAACTAACAGTGAAAACAGTACAAGTACCTAACCCTAGAATTGTGTACCCCCTATAGGCTAACCCACTGTAGCCTAAACAAGCAGAACATATATAATGTTTGACAGTATCAACAAGAATCTTTGCTGCGTCCCCGTCTATTCGATCCGCCAGCAATAAGTTTTGTTGATGGTTTGGTCAAATGGGACATGCAACAATGCGAGTTGGTGGAAGGTTACATGCCTTGACATTATGCTTTGCTCGACCATAAGATCGGCTGTCAGGCCACGACATGTGAAATCCATTATCCCATGCAGAAAGGACCGTCTCTTAAGCATGGGAAGATGTTTGCCTTTGATTGTGCGAGACACCAAACTTACCGAAGTCAATGAGTGCTCTTGGGTGCTACGACCCACCAATTCCATCACCGAAGGCAACGCATCAATGTTGCAGAAAATGACAGAGAATTTGTCTATGAGTGTTTTGATAGACAATTGTGTAAGTGGGTGCAACCTGTGAGAGTACGACGGCTTATGCCAGCTATGCTTGCTTGCCTTTACTTTATCATGCTATTTCTAGCATAGGATAATTATATGCATGCATGAATTGCTTGCTTTCCTAGGCTAGGTGCTTTCCTATATTTTATTATAGTTATAGCACCGAGCTAGTTTGCGTGCACCAAATTCTAGCTTTCCGGTTGCCACCGAATTGCCTTCTACCGAATTCGGGAAGGATCTGTTCGGGACGCTTCGCGACCCGCGGAACCTTCGCGTAACACCTGGTTACAGGGCCTTGTGTCGAGCCTATATATAGCCTCGTGTTGTACCCAGGTGTTCATTCAAATCAATTACAATTCTCTTTTCTGAGCTCGATCCTAGATCCTCACACAACCGAGGTAGAAAAACAAAATTTTCACTCAAAGAAGAGGCAAACAAATAAGAGATTCTGCACTCAGCAAGTTTTTCTAGCTTCAATAAATCATTGTCATGAAGGACGTAAGCCTCATCACCCTGATCTACTTGTCCAGCTAGGCACTAACACCTTAGTTGGACTTGTGAAAATTCTAGCGCGAGCCTGAAGGTCCTGCATCTCCCTTCTTGTTCACTTGTTGCGAATTAGCAGCATTCTCAGCCTTTTTCATCATACGGCACTGCCCCCTCGTATGGCCAAACTTCTTGCAGTAGGTATAGAAAGGACTTTTGTTCCTTTGCTGGCCACCTTTGTGGAAGGGCTTCTTAGGCTGTGGGCCATTCTGTTGGCTTTGCGGCTGGAAAGATATTTTCTTCCAAGATCCCTTAAAATTCTTATAAAATAGATCGATATTCTCACAAAGAGAAAGCTACAGAAAAAGAGTTGTTAGAGAAGTCTTTTTTTTTTTAATCCAAGATACACTAAAAGAAGTGCACAATACATCAGCAGTCATAACTGTAGCTGATGGGCCTGGGGGGTTCTCACCCACCGTACCCATCCTGAGTCTCTAAGGGGGACGGAAAGTTACCATCGGGTTCGACCAGATAGCCATGAAGCCTTTGGACGCCGGTTGAACTGCATTGTCAAAGATGTGTCCCAAGGCACGGCACTCGTCATCATCCAATCCAGTACGAGTGGCACCGAGCCTCTTGGATGTCGCCTTAGCACGCTTGTATATTCTGACGTGTAGTTGGAACGACGCCGCGATCCTCCGCAGTGCCCTTCGCGCCCGGAACTTGCTGCGCTCGAAAATCGCATCACACCTCTCTACCCATACCGATGCAGCGCGATTGCCGTGATCGTAGCCTCGGGGAAACCCGAAGCTGTACCCTCCCTCTTGAAGATCAGGTCCCCCAGAGTCTCTATCTTCCGATGTGGATTCAACATGCGGAGCGCCTTCAGGAGCGCCCGAACCACCGGCTGGATGCGTGGGCAAAAAAGAGCTCATGCTCCAAAGTCTCCTTCTCCCCACGTCTGGGCAGGCCAAACCGGCCCCCAGAAAATGCAACAGCTCCCCACCTGCAAATTCCGGCTGTGGACCCGGAGCATCACATCCCGCGCCCGATTCGAAAGGGCCATCGATTCCCTTACACTGATTGCTCTCACCAGTCGATCGGACGGCCACGAACCTCCTCCCACGTAGTCTGCTGCTTCGGCTTCCCGCCCCAGCGCTTGAAACCCTCCTTGAGCTGCCTCAATTGCGCCGGGCGGTCCCCTTCCCAGATGGGCGAACAGAGCAACCTTGCCTTGGGGGGCCCCGCCGGACCGAGGAAGCGGCCCTCCCTGACCACCGCAAGAGTCACCTCGTGCGATAGGAAGTTGCAGAACCTCTCCTCCTCGCCCCCCAGAACCCCCCAAAAGCAGTTGACAGCACGGCAGACTAGGGTTTCACCCTCCACTCCTTCAATTCTCCAGATCCCGTAGCTCATCCCCGCCTTCAACACGAACTTAGAGACCGTGAGCACCGTACGCGCCGTGACTGGCGCCAGGAGCAGCTGCTTCCATTCATCCGGAGCAACGTCAAATATCCTCCTCGCAAGTTTAGCGTTCTCCTCAAGTTCCTGAGTGTCCTTCAGCGTTCTCAAGCCGTCCGCAGCGACCTTGATTAGGTCTCTCATAACCGAGCGCTTTAAACCCTTAGCTGCCTTCTGTCGCCCTTGTTAGATAAGTCTTCTATTCCAAGAAGGAAATAGAGAGAGAGAGAGATCCCTAAACTGCTCAAGGAGCAAGTTAAGAAGATTCTTTTCATCAATTCTCTTATATCTATAATGCTCTGCTATTAAATAAAAAGCCATGAGTCTTCCACCAAGAAGGTGGGCAGAGAATAAATCCTCTTAAAGCAAAAGAGCTTCTATATCTTGGAAATCCTTATAGAAAGATCTTGGAGTTTCTCAACCCCCTTTGTAAAAGGGCTTGAGACTACTCTAGATTTAAGATCTAGAAACTCCTTTCAAAAAAAGGAAAAAAAAAATCGAATTAGCCACACAGGGCCAAGGATAACTAATGATCTGAATATCAATGTAACATGGGCTTATAAAAACACGCCCTTTAAATAAAAAAAATGACTCGGGCTTATGAAGCAATGCCCACTAAGAGGGTCACAAGTAGGCTTATAAAATGCTAAAGATACACACACAAGATAAACTAGTATAAATGCTAGCCTTGAGTCTTGAAGGAAGAGAAACTTGACCAAAAAACTTGTTGTTGAATGCACGTCAGTTTGAGTGCATGTCATCCTAACGTTTTGCCGAGTGCTCGTTCTTAAACGTCACGATCAGCCGACACCAAGGGAAATCACCAAGAAAAAAGGAGGCTCCGCAAAAGAAGACTCTGCACCGACCGGGAAACTCACAGCCTACTCTCTCATGACGATAGGTGCAGTGGGTGGACTTCCTGGAAACCCACTTCCACTACGACATCGTCTACAAACCCGGACTACACAACAAGGCCAACGCATGGAGCTGCCCTGGTCATGTAGCATGCATCCAGCTCGACGCTCTACTCAAGGGTCTATCTCAACATGGGTACTCCGTGGACGCAAGGATCGCTACAGCACAGAAACAGAAGCTGCTACAATGAAAGAAGAACTTAGCTGTAAGGAAGGGTTCATGACAGATTTGGGTACCGAGCTATGACCCACTCTGACAACTCTTACTAAAAAAGAGTTTCACGACGTGGCATATGCGGGACATTTCAGGAGTAACAAGACATTAGCAGGGCGGCCATAACAAGTCGTCAGCCTCGACTTCATCACCTGGCTTCCTTCTCTAAAATGGGACAATTCATTCTAACCAACGCCATGGCTACAGCTGAAGCAACTGCTTGTCTCTTTTTTGACCGCATCATCACCATCCACAACATCCCTACTACACTCATCTTGGACACAGCTTGCAAAGACGACATCAGCCACTGGGATCTACAGTTGCCGACCCTAGAGTTCGCTTACGACAACGCGTCACATGCGGCCACAGAAAAATCTCCTTTCTTTCTGTGCCACGGATGGGAACCACTTACACCACAGCAGCCAACCACACCGGCACATGTCCAAGCCACACATGACTTTATCACCACCATGCAGCAGCTATAGGAGAAGACTTAGAGACGTCTCACCACGATGTTGACCTCCCAGAAGCAGTATGCCAATCGACAGCACTCGGTAGCAGCCGGAGGTCAGATGCTTCTTAACGCATGCAAATTGGACTTGTCTCAGTTACCGTCCAAGCTCCGGCCTTGCTTCTGTGGTCCCTTTCGCGTTGAGACATAGGTGACACCAGTAAAATTCCGCTTGCGCTTACCTATTACGTGGAAGCTTCACAATGCTTTCCATGTTTAGGTGCTGAAGCCCTACAAGGACCCCAACCAATAGTTCCAAGGATGGCAGCTACTGCCATAACCACCCGTTCTCGTACAGGATGAACCAGAGTACGAAGTGGAACGCGTTCTCACTCATCGACGCTGTGGCAGCAAGACCCTCGAGTTCCTGATACGCAGGAAGGGATATGACCCATCGGAAGATAGCTGGGTTGCAGAAGCTGAAATGTGCAACGCACGCCGTGCTCTTAAGGATTATCTTGTCAAGCATGGTGTTTCTCACACCACCCAGCTTTGAGGGGGGGACGTATGAGAGTACGACGACTTCTGCTTGCTTTGCTAGCTTGCCTTGCCTTTGTTATGCTATTTCTAGCTTGGGTTTATGTTATCATGCATATGCTTGATTTCCTAGATTAGGTGCATTCCTTATTTTACTCTTGTTATAGCACCAAACCATGTTGCGTGTTCTGGATTCCAGGCCTTTCGGTTGCCACCAAATTGCCTTCTACCGAATTCAGGAAGGTTCTGTTCAGGGTCACTGGCCTTGTGTCAAGACTATAAAAAGCCTCGTGCTGTACCCAAATGAATCATTCAATACATTTCTCATTTTCTGCACTCGATCCTATCGATCCTTACACAAGTGCTGGAGCGGGCGTTGTTTTGTAGGAACGAATTCCTAGTTGCCCCGCCGGCGACATGTTGTGGAGGAGTACGCCGTACGCCATAAGAGACTCACTGTAATACTGAGCCTTTGCGTCGTCAGAGTCGGTGGTAGGTCCCGCGTAGCTCCGATTGAAATAGTGAAAAGTCTATGCGTTTTGCAGTAGCAACTCCAGCTCGAAGCTCCAGGTATAGAAGTCACAGCCGTCAAAGCAAGCACTTGTCTTTATTTCTGATATGGTCAAAAACCTTGATTGAGCGGAGAGAATTCCTTCATAGCTGGGACGGGGAGTCTTTGGTGTTGAGCCATTTGTGTTTGAGGGAGAAGGTGCGCGAGGAGGTATCGTGACCGTTCGCGGCCGGTTGAGAGGGTTGGGAAGATGTTCGCGTGTCGCCATTCCGCAATGTCTAGAGCCCTTGCTCCAAGATTGAGAGTCGCTGAAGCAGTTGGAGCGGTCCCAATCGTCTTCGTCTCCTCGTTATTGCAACCGGGTTGGTCTGCGCTCCAGCCGTCAGATTTGTTTGACCTCCAGATCCTCCGGCCATTCTTACGCGTGAAGGTTTTGGAGGTGGTAATGCAAAGGTTCCCTGAGTTGCTCTGGTACCATGTTGCGATCAAAAGGGTGATCGTGCCTAGGATCTCCTCAGGAATGTTTGCAAGATTTGAGTAGTGCAACGGAAGATGTTGACCTCAGATCAGCGTGAAATTAAAATGACAGACATGATAAAAACATGCAAATACATTCATACAGATAAGAGTACAGGGGTGTACAAAACTGTCAAATTGCATTTGTATGTCTCTACGCTATAGTGGGGCATACTCTAAGGGGTACAACACTTTAGGTCAACCCTTGTACTCGTACTCATGCTTGCTTCCTAGTCAACCATTCCTGCTCGTTGATTCTTACATGGTTTCAGAGTGGTTTGCTCCGTAGGTTTTTTTAGGGCCCACCACTCGTTTTGCCCTGCATGTTTACTGCCTTGCCAACTAGCGTGCGGACTGCCCCGCGCGCCCCCGCACGCCTCGCGTGTCAGAATCCCAACCACTAGACCATTGGGATAAAAGGGCTTGTTTTAGTAGCGGGTCAGTGCGCCCATAACCCCCCAGGCAAACGCGCCTGTAACCCCCCCTAGGATCGATCGGGGATCTCACAGTGTAGCAGTGGGAGACGAAGGAGGAGGAGGAGCAAAGGGAGGAAGGCACACCGATCACCCCCATACCCGCCACCCCACAGCTTGCGGCCCCCGAAGGAGCCGCGACGGGCGACGGGAAATGGCAGGGGGAGGGGGGGGGGGGGGGGGGGGGGGGGGAGGCGGTGTGGTGAAAGGGGCCCACCACGGGCCTGGTTGGAGGGCGGGGCCGCGACAAGGGGCGGGGCCGCGATGAGGGGCGGGGCCGCGACGAGGGGCGGGGCTGCGACGGTCGGGCAGGGCCGCTTCGAGGGGCGGGGCCGCGACACAGGGCGGGGCCGCGACGTAGGGCGGGGCCGCGACGGTCGGGGCGGGGCCGCGACGTAGGGCAGGGCCGCTTCGAGGGGCGGGGCCGCGACGCAGAGCGGGGCCGCGACGTAGGGCGGGGCCGCGACGTAGGGCGGACGCCCGCGAAGGTAGGGCAGACGCCCGCCAAGCGCCTCGGGGCGCACAGCGGGCAAAGAACCGCCGCGCGCCCCGGGGCGCACGGCGGGCAGAAAACCGCCGCGCGCCTCGGGGCGCACGGCGGGAAGGAAAACCGCCGCGCGCCTCGGGGCGCACGGCGGGAAGGAAAGGTAGCAGCGGAAGCGAGGTGGAAACCCACCCACAGGATCGATCCTAGGGGATCGACCTGCTCTGATAGCATGACAAAGTTTGAAGAAGAAAGAGGATTGAACTAGCAAGAATGAGGATACAAATAGCAAACCCTAGAAGGGTTGTACTCGCTATAGAGCACCCCACTACAGGCTAGAACAATAAGATAATATTCTGACATCGCGCGCCCTGCTGCCCCTCGCGCCTGTGCGCCCTACTGCCCACCGCACCAGCGCCACCCGCTGCCCAGCGCACTAGTGCGCCCCGCTGCCCAGCGCGCCAGCGCGCCCCGCTACCCAGCGCGCCAGCGCGCCCTGCTGCCCAGTGCGCCAGCGCTCCGCTGCCCAACGCACCAGTACGCCCGCTGCCCAGTGCGCCAGCGCGCCCTGCTTCCCAGTGACCAATGACTCGTGCCCTGGCCCGTAAGCGCCTTGCCCGCGTGTGTACGCTCTGCCCCGCGTTGCTACCTTGCACGCGCAGCTACCCTGCCCTACCAGCGCGAGTGTGCCCTGCCCGTGCACTCATACTACGACTGCCACTGCCTGCCATGGCCACTCTCACTGTCCTAGCGGTTGACGCCGACGGGCTCCCTTTAATGTTCGAGTTCTGGCTTGCTGGCCTGCACCGGTATCTCCAGCGCTTCCTTAGAGATGGTGTCTCCCTGCTCGAGCACACGTCGGGGTCCCTTCAGGCCCCAACGAATCCCGGTGAGCCTGCTAGTGAGGCTGGCGAGACCGTGTGGAAGCGGAACCGGGCGGACTATGTTGCCTGCACACAGTGGACGGAGCGCGACGCTGTAGCAGAGCTCGCTGTACGCGCTCACCTGCCGGTCGACCAAAGGACCCACTTTCGTCAGGTGACGTCGGCCCACACTCTCTAGGACGCTATGGTTAGGCATTACTCTTCATTCTCTCCTGCCACCCGGCCACCACGCCAGAGCCGTCCGTTGTTAGGGGAGGTACAGCAGCTGGTCAAGGCGGCGAGTGTAGGTATCTGTACGTCTACTCCTGCTGGTGGTGCAGCTGGTAGCCGCGGAGGTCCTGGGGGTGGACAGCAGCGGCAGCAACGTCCGTCAGAGACCCTCTCGCCTCAGCAGCTTCGTGAGTGGGCTATCTGGTGGGGCAGCCCCGGTGGCGGAGCTTTGGTACCACTAATGGGGGTGTAGAGGCACCTGGTGGTGTAGAGGTTGCTAGTCTTGGTGCTTGTGACTTAGCTAGCACAGGTGCAGAGCCTGATTAGGCCTTGCACACTTTCCTACTCGACCGCGTCTCACTGCTACTTCCGCAACTTCACCATAGTCGTACCCCTCAGAGCCCTTGTCCCTATCACTCTAGCCGATCCCTCTAGTGGCCCAGTTGTTGCACTTAGCTCCACTGTTCTCCCATGTCCGGCAGCCCCCTCTGGTTCCCTCACAGGTTTCCACCTCCCCTAGTTCACTAGGAACTTGGTGGCTACAGCTCTCCTACAGGACCAGTTTGTCGCTGTTACTCAGCCTGGGGGAGAGCTCATGGCGATCTGTACAGACTCACGTACTGGAGAGCACCTCGCCGCGTTCATTCCGCAGCCCGGGTCTGGTCTGTACACACTGACCACTAAGCCCGGGCTGAATCAGGTCAGGTAGCTGCCTTGGTTGAGGTAGCTGCGTCTTGTACGTATCGTCTCCTCGCGCACCAGACTCTCCTCTGGCACCACTATCTTGGTCACCCCTCCTTGCCACGCCTGTGTGGCATGCACTCCCGTCTCCTTGTGTCTAGCCTCCCCAGGTCCCTGCTCCCTCTCCCGAGGTCGCTTGCGCAGCAGTGCCTTTTCTACGTCGAGGGGCGGTAGCTTGCCGCTCCTCACTCCTCCTCGTTTCCTCCGACCACAGCTCCTCTAGAGACCCTCCACATAGACGTGTGGGGTCCAGCCCGCATCACTAGACAGGGCGGAGAGCGCTACTTTCTGCTGGTTGTTGACAACCTCACGCGCTACACCATGGTCTTCCAAGGCAGATGTCTGCAGTGTGTTGATCTGCTGGATCCGTGCTGTCCTTTGCCAGCTCAGCGCTCAGTTCCGGTAGGACCTCCCGGTCCTGCAGTTGCACTCTGATCGAGGTGGTGAGTTTTGTTCCCGCCTCCTTGATGACTTCTGTGGTGCTGAGGGCATCGCCCAGTCGTTCACGCTTCCGGCCTCTCCGCAGCAAAATGGAATTTCTTAGCATTGCATTGGCTTGGTCATCGAAGTTGCTCGCACCTCCATAGTCCATGCGGATGGGACCCATTTTCTGTGGTCGTTTGCGGTCGGATACGCCACTGAGCAGCTCAACCTCTGGCCCCTTGTTTCCCACCCGAAGACCTAACCTACTTTGCGTGGACGGGAGAGGTTGGTGATGCGTCGACGTTTCGGGTCTAGGGTTCCCTTGCTCTTGTCCGCGATCTTCCCGCGGGCAAGTTCTCTCCTCGCATTCTTCGCTGCACCTTCCTTAGCTTCCCTACCGATGCCCCACCCTAGTAGTATTACCACCCCGGTTCTCGACGTGTCCTTTCCTCTCAGGACGTCACTTTTGGCAAGTCTGTCTGCTTCTACCATCTCCACCCCCACTAAAGTTCCCCCATGTACCTCCCACCTCTCTTCCTGGTACTCGACCCCCCTTGGTAGCCCACCTCCACCCGCAGGGTCCTACCCCCTCAAGTGTGTCCCAGGTTGACCCGTCCCCCTTGGTTGCGCCGTTGGAGCTCTCTTCCGACACCTCTGGCCCAGCTGAGGGGGGTGACCCGACTGCTGCCGACACCGTGGCCCCTCGCCGCTCAGCGCGCTTTGCGGCCCCTCCTGGGTTTCCGCCTCGACCGTCTTCACCGCCTCTGCAGCCCGTCGTTGTGGACTCTGGTGCTACAGGAGGTGGTGACACTGGGGGTGCGGACTCTGGGGGTGCTGGCTCTGGGGGTGTTGAGAGTCTTACGGGTACAAGAGGTGATGGAGGTACTGGAGCTAAAGTGCTAAGGCTGGTGTTACTGGAGTTGACGGTGCTGGAGGTACTGGTGCTAAAGGCGCTAGTGCAAGAGGTACTGGTGCACGTTGGCAGGAGACTCTCTTGCCAGAGTGGCTTTGCGAGTGGGCTGTCCGATGGGGCAGCCCCGTTGGCGGAGCTGGACGTGCTAAAGCTGGAGCTACTGAAGCTGTAGGTGCTGGTGTTGGTGGTACTGGAATTGGAGATGTTGGAGGTACTGGTGCTAGAGGCGCTAGTACTAGAGGTACTAGTGCACGTCTACAGGAGACTCTCTCGCCGGAGCGGCTTCGCAAGTGGGTTGTCCGGTAGGGCAGCCCCGGTGGTGGAGCAGGACATGTTGGAACTACTGGAGATGGAGGTTCTCGTACTGTTGGAGCTGGATGTACCGGAGGTACTAGAGCTACTAGTGCTAGAGGTGCTGGAGCTGGAGGTGCTGGAGATACAGGAGCTGCTCGTGCTGGAAGTACTGGAGCTACTGGTGCTGGAGGTGCTTAATCTGGAGGTTGGTGCTGGAGGTTTTGGAGCTGGAGGTTTTGGAGCCGGAGGTGCTGGAGCTGGAGGTGGTGGAGCTGGAGGCTCTGGTACTGTGGGTAATGCACTCGCCTACTGTTTTTCTACCCGCAGCTGCAGTTGTCCCTGGCGCCGCGTGACTTGTCACTTCATCAAATTCATAGTCTTCCGTCTTCCATTGGCCTTATTCCACCTTTCATGTGTCCTCTGCCTGACCAGTCATGTCCACAATTACTGCCTGGCTCTCCACTACCTGCTCCTCCATACCCTGCACAGACAGGCTCCCTTGCAAAGCGTCGTGAGCCTGAGTCTCATCCTGCCTCACCTGTTTGCACTGTTAGTCATGCTCGCCGTCCTCGTCCTCCACCTGTCCCCGGCACGCACACTATGGCACTTCGTCCTTCCTTTGTTCCACAACGTTTTGCTCTGCTGTCTCCTCCGGCGTCCTCTCTTCCTAACGTTCCTGATGAGAAAACTAGAACGAGAATGAAAAGGAGGGGTTTCACTAGCAGCAATGAGGATACATATAGCAAACCCCAGATGGGTTGTACTCGCTATAGAGCACCCCACTACAGGCTAGAGAATAACATTCTGACACACCCCCATAGCCAAAGTGGGGTGTAATCAGCACAATGAGCAAGCAGGCATAGAGCAGGAGTTCACAATAGGTAAGTAAGGCTAGAGCTAATCACAGAGGGCAAGTGAGGAGGAGGAGAGACTATGGGGGAGAGAAGATGGGAGGCGACTGCTGACGCTGCAGACACACAGACGAGCTGCTGGCTCAGTGGCTACCGAAGCAAAGGCCCGGACTACAGGAGTAACTGGCTCCGCGGCTAAAAGTAGCGGCAGACGAGCAACAGACCCACAGGCGGCTGGCGACTACCGGAGATTGTAGCCTCCTGACTGCTGGTGCTGCTGACGACAAGACTGCTGCCTCCACGCAACCTCCCCCAGCTGCCCAACGCCCCTCTCACACACCCCCTGCTCAAACCCTAACCCTACACCCACAGCACCCCCGTAAACCCTAAACCCCAGACGCCCACACATCCACCTCCCTCAAAACCCTAGCTCCACTCCCACAGTACCCCCTTTAAACCCTAAACCACAGGCTCCCACACATCCACCCCCCTCAGCGACAGCTGCAGCAGTGGGAGACGAAGGAGGAGGAGGAGCAGGGGAGACCACACACCCGTCACCCCCTTCTTGCCACCCCCAAACCCTAACACAAGGCAGGGCGGGATGGCAGGTAGGGGGGGGGGGGACGCGCGGCCTCCCAGGGCGCCAAAGCAGGCGGCAGAAGGGGCGACGCTCGCCCCCCCCCCCCCCAGGTTGCCCCTCCCGTCGCCTGTCGAGGCGACCTCAGGGGGCCGCGTGCGGCCCCCGAAGGAGCCGCGACGGGCGACGGGAAAAGGGGGGGGGGGGGGGGGGGTGCACCGGTGCGCCGCGGCTGGCGGCGGGGCATGGCCGGGGTGGGGCCGGGGCCGCTGTAGGCGGCGACGGGGCCGAGGAAGGGCGGCGACGGGGCCGCTGAAGGGGTGGCAGCAACGGGGCCGCTGAAGGGGCGGCGACGGGGCCGCGGAAGGGCGGCGACGGGGCCGCTGAAGGGCGGCGACGGGGCCGCTGTAAGGGGCGGCGATGGGGCCGCGGAAAGGGCGGCGTCGGGGCCGCTGAAAGGGCGGCGATGGGGCCGCGGAAGGGCGGCGACGGGGCCGCTGAAAGGGCGGCGACGGGGCCGCGGAAGGGCGGCGACGGGGCCGCTGAAAGGGCGGCGACGGGGCCGCGGAAGGGCGGCGACGGGCCGCGAAAGGGGCGGCGACGGGGCCGCGAAGGGGCCGCGAGGGGCTTGGAAGGGCGGCAACGGGGCCGCGAAGGGGCCGCGAGGGGCTAGGAAGGGCGGCAACGGGGCCGCTAAGAGAAGCGCGAGGGGCACGCCACGGGGCGTGCCGAGCACAGAGTAGCAGCGGAAGTAGTTGGGTCCTAGGATCGGAACCACTCTGATAACATGAGAAAACTAGAACGAGAATGAAAAGGAGGGGTTTCAGTAGCAGCAATGAGGATACATATAGCAAACCCCAGATGGGTTGTACTCGCTATAGAGCACCCCACTACAGGCTAGAGAATAACATTCTGACACCTGACCCCGAGTCCAGCCTTGCACGTGCTGCTAGTCCTACTCTCACGTGCTTCTTGGCTATGCTTGTCACTGACTCTTCCTTTGAGTCTGCTGCAAATGCCTTAGTCACTGAGCTCGTTGACTTTGCTGCTACATGTCGTCTCGACTACTACGCGAATTTTGTTACTGAGTCTGAGTCTGACTGTCCTCTGTCTGTCGGGGGTGAGCTTGCCCTAGTCAGTGATGTCCTTGATGATAGGCAGTTTGAGCTTGAGTGTCCTGCGACCGCTTTACCTCGTTTCGCGTCCATGTTGCTTTGCCCTAAGGGAGACGCAGATGTACTTGACATCCCTACCCCGCGCTCTTACGCAGAGGCGACCACAAGTGAGTACTCCTCTCAGTGGCAGACAGCCACGGATGCAGAGATGGCTTACGGGAACTCCATAGGCAACTATGTCGACGAGGTTCCCCCTCCTGGCACGAACATAGTCGATGGCATGTGGATTTTCAGACTGAAGCGGCCGCCGGGTTCTCTGCCTGCCTTCAAGGCGCGTTACGTTGCATGAGGCTTCAGTCAGCGACACGGGGTCGTCAACTTCCAGGCCTTTTCCCCCACCCTGAAGACAACTACTCTTCCATTGTTACTGCGCGTTGCATCACAATGTGACTACGACCTGCACTCCCTCGACTTTTCCACAGCTTTCTTAAAGAGCAGCCTTCACGAGGAGATCTGCCTGTGCCGCCTACCTGGTTTCACTGGGTCGTTTCTTGAGGGTACCCAGTGGAGCATCTAGCGGCCACGGTCTCCGCCAGGCACCCCGAGTGGCACAACACACTCAGGACGACACATGCGGCTCTTGGGTTTACTCCTTTGACTACTAACCGGTCGCTGACCCTACGCACAGAACCTGCTCTACCGCAGTTCTATATTCTCGTGTACGTTGACGATATGGTCTTTGCTACTACTGACAATGAGGCGCTAACCCTTGTGAAGGTGAAGCTGTTAACAGGAATGGAATGTTGGCCCCGCCCTCGCTTGGGCAACGCCGACGACTTGGTCGGATGTACGGGAGTAGCAGCTGACCATTCACAGTGGGAGAGCTGCTCGACAGGTTTCGTCGAGCTGCAGGAGACCGCTGTGGTGTTGTTGTCGACCAGGGAGCTCGACAGCTGCAACTGACTGGTCTGGGCGACGGGTGGGACGTCGACCAGGAACTACAGCTCGACCGGGAGGTCTTCGGAGCATCGCGTCGACCTGCCGTTCGACTGGGAGGTCTCCAGAGCATCCCGTCAACCTACAGTTCGACCGGGAGGTCGACGGAGCAGTCCGTCGACCTGACAAGTGAGCAGCGGTCGACGAGGGGAGCTCGGCGACAACCGCTGACGGTTCTGGTCGACAGAAGGGGTCCGTCGACCAGGGGGTAGCTCAACGGGAGTTGTGGTCGACCAGAGGGACCTGGGGGTCGACCAGAATCAGTGGTGGTCGACCAGAAGCACCTGGTGGTCGTGCGGATCGACCGGGTAACCTGCTCGACGAGTTCTGCGGAGGCACGCGAACGTCGTCAAGGTCGCGATGGCGAAGGCGACTGCGGGCTGGTATCCCGAAGTCGATGTGGCTCGTCAGGCGCAGACAACAGCCGACGGATGCCCAACGAGGCAAGTCGAGCCAATTGTCTGCGCGCACCTGCGAGCGTGCGCACTGCTGTGTTCTTCGGGGCAACGCTGGACAGCCGCTCCGCTGCAGCGTTGGCACGCCGTCGACCTGCTCTGTTGGCAGGTCGCCTTTGCGCAGTGCTGGCGCGGCCCCTCTACGCAACGCTGGCAGGCGGTCGACCAAGCTGTGCTGGCGGTCGACCAGGCTAGCTGCAGGGTTGCTAGGTGGCTGATGTAGTCATTCTGACATTGCTTGTTCAATCATTCTGTAATTCCAGCTTTGCTAGTGGAAACTCTTGCCAATTTCTCCTGTGTATGCGCAAGCTCTAACGATCTAAGCAAAGCTACGATCACCTCTAGTTGTTCGTGCCAACCCCGTAGTCTAGCTCACTACCGTTGTAGAGTGACTCTCCGCAGAAGCTACAGAAGAGACACACCTGCACTGACCTAGGTGATCTGCGCAGCTATCTTGGCTTGTAGATCACCCTGGACAGAGCTCAGCGCACCATCACTGTGACTCAGTGACACATGGTGCAGCAGGTCTGTCAGCGCTTCCGCTACGAGCTCTCCTCGCCATAGTCCACTCCTCTGCCTACAGGCCACTCGCTCTTAGCTCCACCTTCGGACGAGTCCGTAGAGCTGAGTGGTCCGTATCCAGAGCTTGTGGGTTGCCTCATGTACCCGATGACGTGCACACGACCTGTTTTCGCGTACCCTCTCAGCATCCTGATGCGTGACGTTGAGCCCGGGAGACACCGACTAGAGCACTGGCGGGCTGCTAGGAGGGTACTGCGTGACTTGTGCAGTACATCGGGCATGGGGCACGCGCTTGGAGGACGGGGTTCAGTGGTACTCAAAGGACACTCCGACGCTTCTTGGGCCGACGACCAGGCGACTCAGCGGTCGTCCCAGGGTTTCTCCTTCAGTCTCGGCTCTAGTTTTGTCTCATGGAGGTCCACTCGTTCGTTTTCTGTCCTTGGTTCTGGCTGTGAGGCCGAGATCTACGTTGGGGCCATGGGTGCACAGGAGTTATGTTGGCTGACCTACCTGCTGACCGACATGGGTGAGCGGCCTCGTTCTTCTCCAATTCTGTACGTCGACAACAAGGCCATGATTGCCTTGTCTCAGGAGCTGAGACTGGAGCACAGAGCGAAGCACGTTGCTCTTCGTTACTTTCTTGCTCGGGAGCTGCAGCAGTGGGATCAGCTGCACCTTGCTTACGTGGCCTCTCAGGCCTACACCGCTAATGTCTTCACCAAGGCCCTTGGGTCTGGTGATCATCAGCGTTTCTGCACTACTCTAAGTATTGTGCCTACTCTGCCTCACCTATTGGTTGCTTGACTTGTCTTGTACTGTGATATATATATATGTATATGTATATGCATATGTATATGTATATGTATATGTATATGTATATGTATATGTATATGTATATGTATATGTATATGTATATATATACATATGTATATGTATATGTATATGTATATGTATATGTATATGTATATGTATATGTATATGTATATGTATATGTATATGTATATGTATATGTATATGTATATGTATATGTATATGTATATGTATATGTATATGTATATGTATATGTATATGTATATGTATATGTATATGTATATGTATATGTATATGTATATGTATATGATGAGATAGTGGCGAGGAATGAGTGCACTATGAAATGAAACAAGTACAAGTACCAACCCTAATTGGGTTGTACCCCCTATGGGCTACCCCACTACTGCCTAAATATATGCATCAGTAATATAATCATCTGACACACCCCCATAGGCAAAGTTGGGGAGCGCAAGGGGTCACAAGACCAGTCAAGCAAAGCAAAGCAAAGCAAAGCAAGCTCAGGGTGGATCTCAAGGATACCACACAAATTCCGAGCACAAGGTCAAGGCCACAAGGCCAGTTCACATGCAGCAGAGCATATATATATAACAGTGCTAAACAAACAAGAGCAAGGATATATATATGCAGCAGTACAAGCAAGGTCAAGAGGTAAGCAAGTGAGGCCCAGTGGGCACAAGGCCTAGCAGAGTGCAAAAGCGCTGATGGTCACGAGGCGGAAGTGCCTTGGTGAACACATCAGCAGTGTTGGCCTCAGTGGCCACGAAACGCAGGCGAAGCTGACCACGCTGCTGCAGCTCTCGAGCAAGGAAGTAGCGTAGAGCAATGTGCTTCGTCCTGTGCTCCACTCTGTGCTCCTCACACAAGGCAATGGTTGCCTTGTTGTCGACGTACAGCACTGGAGGAGAACGAGGCCGCTCTCCAAGGTCAGTCAGCAGGTAGGTGAGCCAGCGAAGCTCCTGGGCAGCCATGGCTGTGGCGTAGATCTCAGCCTCACAGCTGGAGCTGAGAACCGAAGAAGAGCGAGTAGAGCGCCAAGAGACAGAGCCAGAGCCAAGACTGAAGGTGTAACCCTGAGACGACCTCTGAGTAGCCTGGTCGTCAGCCCAAGAAGCGTCTGAGTGCCCAGTGAGCACAGGCCGCTCACGCCCTCCAAGCACTAGCCCCATGCCCGACGTACTGCACAAGTAGCGCAACACCCTCTTAGCTGCATCCATGTGCTCCTTCCGGTGACGGCCGGGAGCAACATAGCGTGCTAAGATGCTGAGAGGGTATGCGAGGTCAGGTCGAGTGCAAGTCATCAGGTACATGAGGCAGCCCACAAGCTCTGGATACGGACCACTCGACTCTACGGACTCATCCGAAGGCAGAGCTGAGAGCGAGTGTCCCGTAGGCAGAGGAGTGGACTAAGGCGAGGAGTACGTGAAGCCGAAGCGCTGAAGGACCTGCTGAACCATGTGTGACTGGGTCAGGGTAATGGTGCGGCGTGCTCTGTCCCGGGTGATCCGCAGGCCAAAATAGCTTGTCAGTTCACCCAGGTCTGTGCACATGTGTCTCTTCTGCAGCTCGGACTTCACGTGGGCGAGTGCGGCAGTGTCCGCAGTGGCAAAGACCAAGTCGTCGACGTACACGAGGATGTAGAAAGGCGGCAGCGAGGTGTCGGTGCGCAGAAACAGCGACGGGTCAGCACTAGAAGGAGCAAACCCAAGAGCCGCAAGTGTAGTCCTCAGTGTGTCGTGCCACTCACGCGGCGCCTGGCGGAGACCGTAGACTGGCCGCCGGAGGCTCCACTGGGTACCAGGAGGGAACGACCCAGTGAAGCCAGGAGGGCGGCGCAGCAAGATCTCCTCGTGCAGGCGGCCCTGCAGGAAAGCAGTGCTGAAGTCAAGAGAGTGTAGCTCGTAGTCACGCTGAGCAGCGACGTGCAGTAGAACCCGAAGAGTGGTCATCTTCGGGGTCGGGGAGAAGGTCTGAAAGAAGTCAACTCCCTGTCGCTGACTGAAGCCACGAGCCACGTAGCGCGCCTTGAAGACAGGCGGAGAACCCGGCGGCCGCTTCACCCTGAAGATCCACATGCCACTGACAATGTTCGCCCCAGGAGGGGGAACAGCGTCAACGTAGGTGCCTGTGGACTTCCAGGAAGCCATCTCTGCGTCCATGGCTGACTGCCACTGAGAGGAGTAGGGACCGGCCATCGCCTCTGCGTAAGAGCGTGGGGTCGGGATGTCTAGAGCATCCGGGTCTCCCTCAGGGGCAACAAGCATGGACACGAGATGGGGCAAAGCGGCGGCAAAGCACTGGAACTCCTCCTGCCTGTCCTCAAGGACGTCCGTGCCAAGAGCACAGTCACCCCCGACGGACGGAGGACAGGCAGACGCAGACGCAGCAGACGCAGACTCAGCAGACTCAGCAGACTCAGCAACAAGACTGGCAGCGTAGTCCAGACGACACGCAGCAGCAAAGTCGACCAGCTCAGCAACTAGGGCAGACGCAGCAGCGGACTCAAAGGAAGGGTCAGTGACAAGAGAAGCAAGAAGACGCGTGACAGTAGGACTGGGATCACGGTGAGAGTCCGACTCCGGGTCGGCAAGTGTAGGAAGAGAAGACTGAGGAGGAGAAGGCAAAGGGGCACGCAGAGGAGCAGTGGACGGACGCAGAGACATCTGGTGCGTGCCAGGGACAGGAGGAGGACGCTGACGCGAACCGCGACCACTAGGGCGAGCAGCTCGGACTGGCGACGCAGGGCGGGACGCAGGCTCACGACGCTCAGCAAGACCTCCAGTAGGACCAGCGTAGGGAGAAGGAGAAGGCAGGGGAGAGGCGGGCTGTAACTGTGACTGTGACGGGACAGGCTGCGGACACTCTACGGGAGGAGAAGGACTAGTGGAAGGCGGGAGACCAAGAACCTGCTGAAGGAGCGGAACGAAGTACGGCCGAGGCCGCGCAGCACCGCCAGAGACAGCAGGGACAGCACCAACACCTCCAGAGGCAGCACCAGCACCAGTAGCAGCTCCAACTCCAGCATCACCAGCAGCTGCAGAAGTACCCGCAGTAGGACCGACAGTCGTAGCCTCAGCGCCAGCACCCGCAGCAGCTCCAGCTCCAGAGGCACCCCCGGGCCCGGCAGCTCCAGTACCCTCAGTACGAGCACCTCCGGGACCCGTGGTACCAGCTCCCTCGGAAGCAACGGAACCTCCAGCACCCGCAGTACCCCCAGCTCCAGCAGCTCGCCTCCAGCGCCGGGCAAACCACTCACGCAGCTCTAGAGGAGAGAGCGGCTCGCGGCGTGAGGAACGGTCTGGAGAACCACCAGGAACAGAAGCTGCAGGCGCAGCACTCCCAGACGCAGTACCCCCAGGCTCAGCACCCCCAGGCATAGCACCCCCAGGCTCAGCATCCCCAGGCTCAGTACCCTCAGGCTCAGCACCCCCAGTCTCAGCACCCCCAGGCTCAGTACCCCCAGGCTCAGCACCCCCAGGCTCAACACCCCCAGTCTCAGCACCCCCAGGCTCAGCGCCCCCAGTCTCAGCACCCCCAGTCTCAGCACCCCGAGGCTCCGCAACCGCACCAGCACCAGAGTCACCAGTGACCTCGACAGGCTCGACCGCGTCTACCTGAGACACACCTGAAGGGGCAGGACCCTGAGGGGGGAGGGGGTCTACCGGGGGGCGACCTGGGACCAGGAAGAGGGGCGGGGGGGGAAGGGACGGAGTGCGGTAGGGGAAGAGCCGGTAGAAGGGAACCGACTCGTCGAACGTGACGTCCTGGGAGGACAGAACACGACGAGAGGTGGGGTGGTAAAACTGCCACCCAGGTGCGTGAGGGGGGAAACCCAGGAAGACGCAAGGAGCAGCACGAGGGGACAGCTTGTCCGCAGACAAGTCGCGGACAAACGCCCAAGATCCCCAGACACGGAACGCCGACGCATCGCCAACCTTTCGCGTCCACAGAAAAGCTGGGGAGGTCTCCAGTCTGGAGACCCTGGGCTGAAGGTTGATCTGATGCGCGGCGTACCGAACCGCAAACGGCCACAGAAAATGGGGGGCAGCCGCATGCACCATGGACGTACGGGCGACGTCCATGACAATGCCGATGCGGCGCTCAGCAATCCCATTCTGCTGTGGAGAGTCCGGAAGCGTGAAGGTCTGGCGGATGCCTCGTGCCCGACAGTAGGCTCGCAGAAGGCCGGAGGAGAACTCTCCGCCTCTGTCCGAGTGCAGACGCAAAACAGGAAAGTCCGAGCCAAAGCTCCGCCTGAGCTGGAGACGAGCTGCGCGGATCCAGTCGATCAACACCTCAGTGACCTCACCCTTGCTGCGCAAGGGGAAGACTGTGGTGTAACGCGAGTAGTCGTCAACCACCAGCAGGAAGTAGCGCTCGTGACCCTGTCCACGGACGCGGGCTGGGCCCCACACGTCCATGTGAAGCGTCTGCATCGGGGCCTCCGTCGGAGGAAACGGGGAGGAGTGAGGGGTAGCCCGCAGGCGACCCTCGACACAGGGGACACAGGGAGGGCCAGGCCCCGGAGGAAGGGGAGGGAGGGACCGGGGAAGGCCAGAGACAAGAAGGCGAGAGGCCATGCCCCGGAGACGAGGCAGGGAGGGGTGACCCATCCTGTGGTGCCACAGGAGGGTCTCGTGGGACAGGAGGCGACACGAGCAGGGGGCAGACTCAGGACCAGACCTGGACGCTGCAGCAAACACCTGACCCGACGCAGCTACCTGACCAGACGCAGGAGGAGGAGACGGAACAGTGAGTGTGTACAGGCTCGACCCCGGCCCACGTGTGAACGTGGTCAAGTGTCGACCCGTGTCCGCGTCCGTGCAGTGGGTGTCCCGTCGGCGTGCAGGGGTGAACTGGTCGACCCCTGCATCCTGGAGGTCAGCACCCGCCACCAAGTTTGTAGAGAACGAGGGGAGGTAGAGACCGGACAGGGCGCCAGACGGGACCGCAGGGCACGGCACGACAGTGGAGTAGCGAGCCAGAACAGGACCCCCGGAGGGGTCCGCCAGGGAGACCGCCACTGGCCGACTAAGCGGTATGAGTGTGGTGCGGTCTCGAAAGAAGGAGCGAGACGCCACTGAGTCAAGAGTGAAGGTGAGAGAGGGCGGAGCCGACGCAGTACCTGAGAGAGCAGACTCACCAGCACCTGAGGACACAGACTCACTGGCACCTAGAGCGACAGCCTCACCAGCACCTGGAGCAGCAGCCTCAACAGCACCTAGAGCCGCAGTACCAATGCCTGGGTCGGGCGGGAAACACCGGTAACAGTCACCCTCCTCACTAATAGTCACAGCATACATGGCAGCAAGAATAGCATCAAAGTCAAGATCAAAGATAGCTACTCCTGCCCTAGACAGCTGGTCCCAGCGAGGGATCTCAGAGGCGTCAGGAAACTGGCGGCGCCAAGCGTCAGTCAGGCGGCCGAAGCAGCGCTGGGCGGAGTGTGGACCACCACACGGCTCACCCGCACGGTCGCCAGTGCGCAAGACGTAGGTGCACGGACCAGTACCCCCACCCCTCTGACGTGCAGTGTACCACTCACGGAGCTGCTGTAGGGAGAGGGTCTCCTGACCACGCTGCTGCCGCTGTTGCTGGCGCTGACCGCCACCGGAGCCACTCCTCTGCGACGAGCCACGACCTCCCCCGCCGCCTCCTCCGCCGCCGCCGCCACCACCTCCGCTGCCACCGCCACTCCCACCGTCGCTGCCGCCACCGCCGCCTCCACCTCCACTCCCACCACCACCGCCGCTGCCACCCCCGCCTCCACTGCCGCCGCTGACACCTCCACTCCCGCCACCACTCCCGCTACCACCCCCACCTCCTCCGCTGCCTCCACCGCCGCCTCCACCGCCCCAGCCGCCGCCACCACCGCTCCTGCCCCCCTTGCCCTTGCCAGAGCGACGTCTCCCACTGGGGGCAGACGCCGCGCCGACCGACTCAAAACCAACTAGGTCGGCCGTAGCAGCAGAGGCGACAGAGGGCAGGAGGGGGGAGGGGGAACACCCCTCAAAGATGGGGGTGCGCGGGTCACCACGAGAGGCCCCTACAGCGAGAATGCTCTTCTCGGCTGCTAGGAGGGACTTCTCGAGGAGGTCAACAGTGAGAGTGGTGGGGCAGACTGAGAGTAAGTCGTCCCTGACTCCGCGAAGGGAGTCAGGGAGGCGGGCGACAATGTAGTAGAGAGAGAAGTACTGGGGGGGGGGGGTTCTTGGCGCAGAACTCAGCAGGAAGCGCAGCGCGGAAGCGAGCGTCACTAGTGCGCAGGTGGGTAATGAGGTCGGCGACTGTGGCAAAGGAAGCAAGGTCGGGAAAGAGGTACGGTAGCATGAGGCGGCTCAGTGCAGCAGTGGCAGGGGTGGAGTAGCGTGCAATAACGGCGTCGTACAAGGTCTGAGCACTCTTGTACGACCCAAAGTGTGCACGCTCAGAGGGAGGGAGGTGGCGACGCACAGCAAGACGTGCAGCAGCATCGCGTGTGGCCCACACTGAGCGAACAGTGGCATCCTCAGTAGCAGCAGGGGCGGGAGAGGCACCAGAAGTGAGATCAAAGAGAGAGAGGCCGTCAGCTCTGTCGCACTGTAGGAAAAGCAGCAGGTCGTCTACCCACACGTCAAAGTCTATGGCTCTGCCCTCAGCGTCGAAGGTGAGGACACTGGGGGTAGCCATGACAGCAGTAGGGTGAGGGCAGTGCGCAGAGTAAAGCTCAGTGCTCACCAGACAGGGGAGTGCAGACGGCTCGGGCGGCTCGGGCGGCTCGGGCGGCTCGGCAACTCGGCTGCTGGGCGGCTCGGGCGGCTCGGCGGCTCGGGCGGCTCGGGCGGCTCGGCTGCTGGGGCGGCTCGGCTGCTGGGGCGGCTCAGTTGCTGGGGCGGCTCGGCTGCTGGGGCGGCTCAGCTGCTGGGGCGGTGAAGTTGCTGGGGCGGCGAGGCCGGGAGATGCAGCTGCGGGGCCGTTAGGGGTAGTGGCGGGGCCGGTAGGTGAAGCGGCGGGGCCGTCAGGTACAGCAGCGGGGCCGGCAGGTGAGACGGCGGGGCCTGCAGATGAGGCGGCGGGGCCGGCAGGTGCAGCAGCGGGGCCGTCAGGGGTAGCGGCGGGGCCGGTAGGTGCAGCGGCGGGGCCGTCAGAGGGGACGGCAGGGCCGTTAGGTGCAGCGGCGGGGCCGTCAGAGGGGACGGCGGGGCCGTCAGGTGCAGCGGCGGGGCTGTCTGAAGCAGCGGCGGGGCCGGCAGAGGGGACAGCGAGGCCGTCAGAGGGGACGGCGGGGCCGTCAAGTGCAGCGGCGGGGCCGGTAGAGGGGACGGCGGGGCCGTCAAGTGCAGTGGAGGGGCCGGTAGAGGGGACGGCGGGGCCGTCGCAGGCGATCGCGGGGCCGTCAGAGACGGCGCCGACGTCGCGAGGGTCAGAGGGGGCGGCGCGTGACTGGAGGGCGGCACGCGCGACGCGGCGCGGCCGTCTAGGGGCGGCGCGACGAGGCCGCGTAGGTGGCGCGCCAAAAAAAATCGCGGGCGGCTCGACGCGATCGGGCCGCCAAAGGAAAAAAAAAAAGGCCCAGCGCGACTCGGGCTAGGGCAGAGCGCGCTCCGGGCAGGACGGAATAGTAGGTGGGCCCTAAGAACAGTTCCCACTAGGGAACCTGCTCGATACCATGATGAGATAGAGGCGAGGAATGAGTGCACTATGAAATGAAACAAGTACAAGTACCAACCCTAATTGGGTTGTACCCCCTATGGGCTACCCCACTACAGCCTAAATATATGCATCAGTAATATAATCATCTGACAGTATATGTATATGTATATGTATATGTATATGTATATGTATATGTATATGTATATGTATATGTATATGTATATGTATATGTATATGTATATGTATATGTATATGTATATGTATATGTATATGTATATGTATATGTATATGTATATATACGTATACGTATACGTATACGTATATGTATATGTATGTGTATATGTATATGTATATGTATATGTATATGTATATGTATATGTATATGTATATGTATATGTATATGTATATGTATATGTATATGTATATGTATATGTATATGTACCGTTTGGCCCCGGATATAAGCGCATATGCGCTTATAGTAAGTAATGATTTTTTAGGGGTGGCGCTTGTAATTGAGGAACGGCCATAAGCGCCGGCGCTTATAAAATGTCAAATTCCAATTTTGGTTTTCGAAGTATTAAAGTGAAGCCCACAATAAGGCAAACACAACTGTGAACGTTGCGCATGGGATCGTGCATGAAATTCCGGCGAAAACTGCCGCGACTCGATTTCCCACCGCACAGAACCTGTCCTGGAGCAACGCACCTGCCAGCGATGACGTGCATCCTGGCGTGCGGCCCAATAGGGTTTACATGCGCTGCCAGGGTGCCACATTTCACCCGAACTTTCGAGAAGGGGGTGGCATATTCCTGCCAGCGCAGCAGATACGTGCCGCGATTCCCTCCTCTGCGGGTTTAGGCAGGGGGGGATCTGACTATGCCTGAAGAGGAACTCGAGCCGCACACCAGAAGGGGTCCCCTCCAAACCCTCATTTCTTCGCCTTCTCTTTCACTTTTTTCATTCAGATTCTTGGTCTCGCCTGCCATGCTGCGGAAGCCATGGCGGAATTCGCTGGCACTCATTTCTTGTTCAAAAAGAAGCCCGCGCGTAGGCCCGCCTTCGTAGTCGACGCCGACGGATGGTACTCCCGTGTCCCACCTGAACCACCAGAGCCACCACAGCCTCCATCGCCTCCTGCGCCGCCTGCTCCTCCTGCTCCTCCTTTGCCGCCTGCGCCTCCTGCTCCTCCTGTTCCTCTGTCTCCTCCGATTCTAGGATGTCCTCACAACACAGGGGATCCGCCCGTGCTCACGCTCCTGCTCCCGACTGCGTTCGACGAGTGGCTGGAGGAACCGGAAAGCAACAAGGCCCAAGATGTTGAGGTACCCGGTGCACCTTACCCTGGACCACGTTGGGGCCGGCCCGATGATTGCACCACGTGGGACGAATCTGCACTCGGAGCTGACGGCGACGTGGCTGAGGACGAGGAAGCGAGCCGTGCTGACGGCGACGAGGAAGCGAGCCGTGCTGACGGCGACGAGGCTGAGGAAGGTGGCGCGCAGGGCGGCACCGCTGAGGATGTGTTTCCTGAGGGCGTACCTGGTGGCGACGACGAAGACGGTGTCGAGTACTAGTCACGTGACGGGCTCCCCGAGGAACTGCCGATACCTTCCTTTCCACCAGCTAACCGCAAGCAACCCCACCCGTCTACCCAGAACCGTGATGCCCGCCCCCCCTCTCCCAGGCACAAGATCAGCGATCACAAGCGCAAAGGCTACACCGCTGCGGAGAAGTTGAAGTACGTCGCGATGCTGGATGTGGCGAAGTCGGTGCGCGCACTAGCTCGGGAGTGTGGGATTCACCGGAAGTGTCTCGCCAACTGGAAGGTGGCAGCGGGGTTTCTCAAAGAAGCACACTCCGGGCGGAAGCGCATGCACGGTCGCGGGCGGGCCTCGTGGTACCGCTCCATGGAGTTGAAGGTGTACGAGCGGCTCCTGGACTGGCGCCGCAAAGGAACCGCCGTGTCGGTCGGCCGTCTGCGGGAGTGGTCGAGGGAGTTCATGAAGATCCTCTACCCGGACATCAAGTGGAGCGGGAGTCAGAGATGGTCGGAGCGGTTTCGGAAGCGGTGGAATCTGAGCGTCCGCATGAAGACGCGGGTTACTCAGAAAACAGCCGCTCGTAAGATTACGCCCCTTGCCGTTATGTCTAAGTTTCAGGTTCACTTACTAAACTGCCGTCTATCCCGCCCGCTTTCCCCCGTCTCACAGATCTTGCGGAGCAGTGCAAGAAATTCTGGCGTTTTGTCCGACACATGCGTCGCGCGCGCGGCATCGAGCCATGCTGGATCCTCAACGCTGACCAGATGCCGCTCTGGCTGGAGATGCCCGCCACCACGACCGTGGATCAGACGGGCGTACGGTCGGTGCCCATCCGGAGTGCAGGTTACCAGAAGGAGCGTGTGACCGTGATGCTGGCGTGCACGGCGGACGGGGCGAAGCTCAAGCCGTGGGTATTTTTCAAGCGGAAGACGCTGCCGAAGGGCAACTTTCCTCCTGGTAATAAGTAGCAACTACCGCTGTCTTACCGTATCGTTTCTCATGCCGCGCTAAGTTTAAGTGCCATTTCTGTGTGCAGATGTGGTCGTGGCTTGCCACGAGAACGGGTGGATGAACGCAGAAGGCGTCATCCGCTGGCTTGAGGAGTGTGTCAAGCCCTTCTTGCAGCCCCAATTTGGCAGGTGTGCGAAGAGCTCTATGCTCGTGCTGGATTCCTACCGCGGCCACCTTACCGAGGAGGTGAAGGAGAAGCTCCGCGAGATCAACTGCGTGCCTGCTGTCATCCCATCGGGTTGTACGGGCGAGGTTCAGCCACTCGACGTCTCCATCAACAAGAGCTTCAAAGCATCTGTTCGTCAGCAGTACCAAAAGTGGTTTCAGGAGGAGGGCCAAGAGCAACTGACACCTGCAGGTACGTTGTTTCCGTTAAACACGCATGTTTATCCCCCTTTCACCCTTGGTCACTGACATGGCTTTCCCGGGTGTCTCTATTGCGGTGCAGGGAATCTGAAGAAGCCCCCCCCAGAAGTGGTCCTTCGATGGATTTCACAAGCCTGGAAAGCAGTACCCTCTGACCTCGTCAAGCGCGCCTTCCTCACCTGCGGCATTAGCAACGCGCTTGACGGCAGTGAGGACCACCTCGCCATGGCGCACAGGCGGAGCCAACTGACGGCGGAAGTGGATGTAGACGACGGCATCATCGCCGACGGATTCTTCGGCAACAACTGCCAGGAGCCCGAGTCTGACGAGGAGTAGTTCCGGTAGAATAACAGATTAAGTCTAAAATTGTGTACCTAGGTAGAATAGCAGATTAAGTCTAAAATTGTACTAACTTGTAGTATTCGTTGAAGATAACGATGTTAATAGTTGTTGTTTGCTTTTGTTGTGGTGGTAAAAAAAGTGTTAATATTGAGGGTGGCGCTTATAATAAGGAAGGGTACAAAAGGAGTGGCGCTTATAATCGAGGATCGGCCATAAGCGCCATGCTCCAGATAGAAGCGCCGGCGCCTATAATAGGCCGGCGCCTATATCCGGGGCCATACGGTATATGTATATGTATATGTATATGTATATGTATATGTATATGTATATGTATATGTATATGTATATGTATATGTATATGTATATGTATATGTATATGTATATGTATATGTATATGTATATGTATATGTATATGTATATGTATATGTATATGTATATGTATATGTATATGTATATGTGTATGTATATGTATATGTATATGTATATATATATATATGTATCTGTATATGTATATGTATATGTATATATATACACACACCTGCATGCTTGCTCTTGCTAGGTTGTGATCACTGTACATCTTGTGCTTTTATAACTCTGCATGTGAACTAGCCTTGTTTTTGTGCTCAGAATGCGTGGTGATCTTGAGATCCACCTTGAGCTTTGCTTTTGCTTTGTTCTCTTACTTGACTGGTCTTGTGACCGTCCGTTGTGTTTGCTATCCCACACTTCTCCTATGGGGATGTGTCATATTGCATTTGTATGTCTCCACGCTGTAGTGGGGCATATGGTATAACATTTTAGGTTAACCCTAGTACTTGTACTCATTAACCCTAGTACTTGTACTCATGCTTGCTTCCTAGTCAACCATTCCTGCTCGTTGATTCTGACAGAAACGACCTAAGGGGTACATTCCCTTATTACAGTGAAATACAAATGTGCGACTTCAGACGGTTACGAACTGTTTCTGGTAGAATCATCACCATGCCCGATGTTGTCTGCCTTGAAGGTCCAGATGCTTCACAACCGTACGCGACCCTTCGCGTCATTCCATCTCTTCGTCTTCGTACCCTTTACAGTGTGTTTAGCTTGCTACTGTTAGGAGTGCAAAGTACTTTCTCAGTCTCCTATTTGTTGTTACGAATGGTAAAAGATAAAGTATTACTGTATACTCCTGACAGTAGCAATTGAATCATGAAGTACCGAGGCTGAATACGAAAAGACGGAAGTGGCTCAAAGGGTATTACGGTTACGAAATGTTGAAATGAATGAACAGGAATGGATGAACTAACAGTGAAAACAGTACAAGTACCTAACCCTAGAATTGTGTACTCCCTATAGGCTAACCCACTGTAGCCTAAACAAGCAGAACATATATAATGTTTGACACACCCCCATAGGCGAAGTGGGGAGAACTGGGGGTCACAAGACCAGTCAAGGCAAAGCAAGGCAAAACAAGCTCAGGGTGGATCTCAAGGATACCACACAAATTCCGAGCACAAGCAAGTGGTCACAAGACCAGTTCACATGCAAGTTTATAATAGAACAAGAGGTACAACGATAACAACCTAGCAAGAGTAAACATGCAGGTATATATATATAGAGATCACAGTACAAACAAACTCAAGAAGTAAGCAAGTGAGGTCCAGTAGGCACAAGGCCTAGAAGAGTGCAAAAGCGCTAATGGTCACAAGGCTGAAGCGCCTTGGTGAACACATCAGCAGTGTTGGCCTCAGAGGCCACGTAACGCAGACGAAGCTGACCACGCTGCTGCAGCTCTCGAGAAAGGAAGTAGCGCAGAGCAATGTGCTTCGTTCTGTGCTCCAGTCTGTGCTCCTGACACAAGGCAATGGCTGCCTTGTTGTCGACGTACAGCACTGGAGGAGAACGAGGCCGCTCTCCAAGGTCGGTCAGCAAGTAGGTGAGCCAGCGTAGCTCCTGGGCCGCCATGGCTGTGGCGTAGATCTCAGCCTCACAACTGGAGCTGAGAACAGAAGAAGAGCGAGTAGAATGCCAAGAAACTGAACCAGAGCCAAGACTGAAGGTGTAACCCTGAGACGACTGCTGAGTAGCCTGGTCGTCTGCCCAAGAAGCGTCTGAGTGCCCAGTGAGAACAACTGGGACTCGCCCTCCAAGCACTAGCCCCATGCCCGACGTACTGCACAAGTAGCGCAACACCCTCTTAGCTGCATCCATGTGCTCCTTCCGGTGACGGCCGGGAGCGACATAGCGTGCAAGAATGCTAAGAGGGTATGCAAGGTCAGGTCGAGTGCAGGTCATCAGGTACATGAGGCAGCCCACAAGCTCTGGATATGGGCCACTCGGCTCTACGGACTCATCCGAAGGCAGAGCTGAGAGCGAGTGACCGGTAGGCAGAGGAGTGGGCTGAGGCGAGGAGTACGAGAAGCGGAAGCGCTAAAGGACCTGCTGCACCATGTGTGACTGAGTCAAGGTGATGGTGCGGCGTGCTCTGTCCCGCGTGATCCGCAAGCCAAGATAGCTTGTCAGTTCACCCAGGTCTGTGCACGTGTGTCTCTTCTGCAGCTCCGACTTCACGTGGGCGAGTGCCACAGTGTCAGCAGTAGCAAAGACCAAGTCGTCGACGTACACAAGGACGTAGAACGGCGGCAGTGAGGTGTCGGTGCGTAGAAACAGCGACGGGTCAGCAGTAGAAGGCGCGAACCCAAGAGCCGCAAGTGTAGTCCTCAGTGTGTCGTGCCACTCACGAGGCGCCTGGCGGAGACCGTAGACTGGCCGTCGGAGGCTCCACTAGGTACTAGGAGGGAACGACCCAGTGAAGCCAGGTGGACGGCGCAGCCAGATCTCCTCGTGCAGGCTGCCCTGCAGGAAAGCTGTGCTGAAGTCAAGCGAGTGGAGCTCGTAGTCACGCTGAGCGGCGACGTGCAGCAGAACCCGAAGAGTGGTCATCTTCGGGGTCGAGGAGAAGGTCTGGAAGAATTCAACTCCCTCTCGCTAACTAAAGCCTCGTGCAACGTAACGCGCCTTGAAGACAGGCGGAGAGCCCGGCGGCCGCTTCACCCTGAAAATCCACATGCCATAGACGATGTTCGCCCCAGGCGGGGGAACCTCGTCGACGTAGGTGCATGTGGACTTCCAGGAAGCCATCTCTGTCTCCATGGCTGACTGCCACTGAGAGGAGTAGGGACCGGCCATCGCCTCTGCGTAAGAGCGTGGGGTCGGGATGTCTGGTGCATCCGGGTCTCCCTCAGGGGCAACAAGCATGGACACGAGATGGGGCAAAGCGGTAGCAAAGCACTCAAACTCCTCCTGCCTGTCCTCAAGGACGTCAGTGCCAAGAGCACACTCACCCCCGACGGACGGAGGACAGACAGACTCAGACTCAGCAACTAGGCTAGCGGCGTAGTCTAGACGACAGGTGGCAGCAAAGTCGACAAGCTCAGCAACTAAGGCAGACGCAGCAGCGGACTCAAAGGAAGGGTCAGTGACAACAGTAGCCAGGAGACGCGTGACAGTAGGACTGGCAGCACGATGGGAGTCTGACCCCGGGTCAGCAAGAGCAGGAAGAGAGGACGCAGAAGGAGACGGCAGTGGGACACGCTGTGGAGCAGTGGAGGGACGAAGCGCCATCCGGTGAGTGCCTGGGACAGCAAGAAGAAGCTGACGCGGGACACGACAACCAGTGAGAGCTGCACGGACAGGCGACGCACGACGAGACTCAGGCGATGCAGGACGAGACTCAGGCTCACGACGCTCAGTAAGACCTCCAGTCGGACCAGTGTAAGGAGTAGGACCAGGGAGAGAGGAGGCAGACGGTAGCTGCGACTGCAGCTGGACAGACGGAGGACACCCTAAGGAGGGAGGAGGACAAGGAGGAGGGAGCTAACCAAGAACCTGCTGAAGGAGCGGAACGAAGTACGGCCGCGACCGTGCAGTGACTCCAGAACCAGGGTCCTCAGCAACAGCAGCAGCTCCAACGCCCGGGTCCTCAGCACCAGCCGCAGCCCCAACGCCCGGGTCCGCAGCACCAGCAGCAGCACCAACGTCCGGGTCCTCAGCACCAGCCGCAGCTCCAACGCCCGGGTCCTCAGCACCAGCAGCAGCACCAGCGTCCGGGTCCTCAGCACCAGCCGCAGCTCCAACGCCCGGGTCCTCAGCACCAGCAGCAACACTAGCGTCTGGGTCCTCAGCACCAGCCGCAGCTCCAACGCCCGGGTCCTCAGCACCAGCAGCAGCGGGGTCCGCGACACGAGGCGCACCACTCCGAAGAGTGCAGCGCCGCTCGTACCACTCACAGATCCGCTCACGGGATGGGAGCTCCCGACTAGGAGGAGAAGCACTAGCACCAGTCCCAGTAGTACGCCTGGCTCCAGAGGTACCTCTCCTGAGGCTGCAGTACTGTAAGTACCACTCACGCAGCTGCTCCGAGGAGAGGGCTCCTCCAGGTGTAGGACTACGAGGCTCAGCACCACCAGACTCAGAACCCCCAGACTCCAGACTCTGCAGCTCAGCACCCCCAGGCTCAGCACCTACAGGCTCAGCACCCCCAGGCTCAGTACCCCCAAGCTCCGCACGCCCAGGCTCCGCACCCCCAGGCTCAGCACCCCCAGGCTCCGCACCCCCAGGCTCAGCACCCCCAGGCTCAGTACCCCCAGGCTCCGTACCCGCAGCAGGACGAGAGTCAACAGCTACCTCAACAGGCTCAACCGGGTCTACCTGAGACACACCTGAGGGAGCGGCACCCTGAGGGGGGAGGGGGTCTGCAAGAGCAGCACCTGGCGCGAGGAAGAGAGGCGGGGGGGGGAGCGGGGCAGTGCGGTAGGGGAAGAGGCGGTAGTAGGGGACGGACTCGTCAAAAGTGACGTCCTGGGAGGGCAAGACTCGGCGCGAGGTGGCGTGGTAAAACTGCCAACCAGACGCGTCCGGGACAAAGCCGAGGAAGACGCAGGGAACAGCACGGGAGGAGAGCTTGTCCGCAGACGTATCGTGGACAAAATTTTGAGATCCCCAGACCCGGAAACGCGACGCATCGCCAACCTCCCCCGTCCACAGCAGTGTGGGCGAGGTCTCCGGCAAGGAGACACGGGGCCAGAGGTTGAGCTGATGCGCAGCGTACCGGACCGCAAACGGCCACAGAAAGTGGGGGGCAGCCGCATGGATCAAGGAGGTACGGGCGACCTCCATGACCAGGCCAATGCGGCGCTCCGCAACCCCATTCTGGTGTGGTGAGGCCGGAAGCGTGAACGACTGCTCAATGCCGTGCTCAGCACAGTAGGCTGCCAAGAGGTCGGAGGAGAACTCACCACCTCTGTCAGAGTGCAAGCGTAGGACAGGAAAGTCCGAGTGGAAACGCTCGCGGAGCTGGAGACGGGCTCTGTGGATCCAAGGGATCAAGACATCAGGGACCTCACCCTTGGTGCGCAAGGGGAAGACCGTGGTGTAGCACGAGTAGTCGTCAACAACTATTAGGAAGTACCTCTCCTGACCCTGACCACGGACGCGGGCTGGGCCCCACACGTCCATGTGGAGCGTCTGCAAGGGAGCAGTCGTCGGGGGAAACGAGGAGGAGTGAGGAGCGGCGCGCTTCCGCCCCTCGACACAGGGAAGACAGGGAGGAGCAGGTGAGGGAGGGAGGGGAGGAAGGACCCTGGGAAGGCCAGAGACAAGGTACCGGGAGTGCATGGCACGAGGCCGCTGCACAGACGGGTGACCAAGGCGGTGGTGCCAGAGGACAGTCTCGTGTGCCAAAGAGCGACACGAGCAGGGGGCCGACAGCTGACCCGACGCGGACGCAGACGCAGACGCAGCGACCTGAGGGGACTCAGTGGTCAGTGTGTACAGGTCCGACCCCGGCTGCCGAGTGAAGGTAGCCAAGTGACGGCCCGTACGAGCACACGTGCAGTGTGTCACGTGCTCGTAGGCAGGGGTGAACTGGTGAACACCCCCGTCCTGGAGCGCACATCCTGCCACCAGGTTCGTAGAGAACGAGGGGAGGTGGAGACCTGACAGTGTGCCCGACGGGACCGCAGGACAGGGAAGGAAAGTGGAGGAGGTCGCAATGACCGGACCCCCAGAGCGGTCAGCGAGGGAGACAGCAACTGGCCGAGCAAACGGCTCAAGGGCAGTGCGGTCACGAAAGAAGCAGCGAGAAGCACCTGAGTCCAGTGTGAAGGTGTGTAGTGCTGCAGTCGACTCAGTACCAGGGGGGGCAGACGCACAAGCACCTAGAGCAGTTGCCTCACCAGTACCTGGGGTAGCAGACACGCGAGTACCTGGAGCGGCAGACGCTCTAGACCTAATGCCCGGGTCGGGCGGCACACACAGGTACTCAGCACCCTCTCCACTAGTAGACATCACATACATAGCAGATAGAATAGCATCAAAGTCTAGAGCATAGATATCAATCCCCTTCCTCAGGAGATCAACCCAGAGGGGCAGCTCAGTGGCCTGAGGGAACTGAACACGCCAAGCATCGTTGAGACGAGCGAAGCAGCGTTGTGTGGCGTGCGGTCCCCCACACGGCTGACCAGTGCGGTCACCCGTGCGAATGACGTACGTGCAGCTAAAGCCACCCCCCCCCCCCCCCCCGTGCTGTGAGTACCACTCACGGACCTCCTGGGGCGACGGAGTGTGCTGCTGGCCCTGACCACCGCCAGCGCCTCCACGACCACCACCGCCGCCGCCACCTCCTCGACCACCCCAACCCCTGCCGCCGCCGCGTCCACCGCCACCCCCACCACCGCCTCCGCCCCTGCCACCTCCCCCGCCGCTGCCGCCACCACCCCCTCCGCTACCACTAGCCCCACCAGTCCCACCACCACCCCAACCGCCGCCACCACCCCCACCACCGCCTCCCCCGCCGTCACCACCTCCTCCCTTGCCCCCTTTGCCCTTGCCGCTGTGGCGCCCGCTCGAAGCAGACGCAGTACCGACCTTCTCAGCACCAAGGAGGTCGACAGCAGCAGCAGAGGCGATAGAGGGAAGAAGGGGGGAAGGAGAACACCCCTCAAAGAACGGGGTACGGGGTTCGCCATGAGAGGCACCTACAACTACGATGCTAGCCTCAGCTGCAAGCAGTTCCTTCTCGAGGAGGGCAATGGTGAGCTCAGTGGGGCAGCGAGCTAGGAAGTGATCCCTGACAGCACGCAGAGTGTCAGGGAGGCGGGTGACTAGGTGGTAGAGAGTGAGCCAGAGTGGGGGGGGGTGCGTGGCAAGGAACTCATCAGGCATGGCGGCACGGAAGCGGGCCTCACTAGTACGGAGGTGCGTGATGAGGTTAGCGACTGTGTGGAACGAGGCCAGGTCGGGAAACAGGTAGGGGAGGGAGAGACGGCCTAGCGTGGCAGAGGCAGGTGAGGAGTAGCGAGCAACGACAGCTGTGTACAGTGCCTGTGCAGTCTTGTGCTGGCCAAAGTGCTCGCGCTCGTCTATCGGCAGGGAGTTGCGAATAGCGAAGCGAGCGTGGGCATCACGAGTCTGCCACTGTGAGCGAGCAGTGCTGTCAGCAGTAGCAGCAGGGGCAGTGACATGGCCTAGGGCGTGGTCGTACAGTGAGATGTCGTCCTTGGCTGTGAGCTGTAGATAGAGGTGCAGGTCGTCTAGCCAGGTGTCAAACTTCACTGGGCGGCCCTCAGCATCGAAAACTAGCACCTGTGGGCTAGCCATAGGAGCAGTAGGAGTAGCAGTAGGAGTAGGAGGATGAAGCAGGTAGGGCGGCTCGGTTTAGGTAGGGCGGCGCGGCTCGGGTGGGGCGACGCGGTTCGGTTCGGGTCGCGCGGCTCGGCTCGGGTCGCGCGGCTCGGCTCGGGTCACGCGGCTCGGTTCGGTCCTGGGCGGCTCGGTTCGGTCCTGGGCTGTGGCGGTCACGGGCCGTTTGGGGCCTCTAGGGGCGGTGAGCGCGGGGCCGACGGGGCCGTTCGGGGCCTCTAGGGAGGTGAGCGCGGGGCCGTAAAGGGGCCTCTAGGGGCCGACGGGGCCTCTAGGGGCCGATGGGGCCGTTCAGGGCCTCTAGGGAGGTGAGCGCGGGGCCGACGGGGCCGTAAGGGGCCTCTAGGGAGGTGAGCGCGGGGCCGACGGGGCCTTTCGGGGCCTCTAGGGAGGTGAGCGCGGGGCCGACGGGGCCGTTAGGGGCGATCGCGGGGCCGACAGGGGTCGCTAGGGGCAAGCGCGTGAACCGTTCGAGGCCTCTAGGGGCGAGCGCGGGGCCGTAAAGGGGCGAGTGCGGGGCCGTAAGGGGCAAGCGCGTGGGCCGACGGGGCCTTAAGGGGCGGGTCGCGGGTCGCTAAGGGGCAGGTCGCGGGTCGCGGGGCCTTAGAGGGCCGTGAAAACCGAGGCGCCCTAGGGCGCAAGTAGGTAGGTAGGTAGGTAGGTAGTGGTGAGCCCTAAAAAATCGGTCCTAGGAAGGACCTGCTCTATACCATGTTGAAATGAATGAACAGGAATGGATGAACTAACAGTGAAAACAGTACAAGTACCTAACCCTAGAATTGTGTACCCCCTATAGGCTAACCCACTGTAGCCTAAACAAGCAGAACATATATAATGTTTGACACGAAACATTTGGGCCGTCATGATAGACAGCATCAAGCAGCAGCAGTGGCGAGGACTCTGCCCGAGCAATTCATAACTGTCTGGAGTCGCACGGTTGGATTTCGCTGCAATAAGGGAATGTACTCGAGTACATGGCTAGCAAGGTCGTTTTGTATCCCACCCTATACTTCTATTTATATGCTTATATTTGCATGTTCTAATCATCTCAATCATTTTTCATTCACTCTGAATTGAGGTCAAGGGCCCACCACTACCAATCAACTGTGTGCCAACCTTCCTGAGGTGATCCTACGGACGATCAACCTTTGATCGCAGCTTTGGTAACAAACATTGGTACGGTAATGTTAGACTTGTCAGAATGTTATGCTTTAGCCTGTAGTGGGGTGCTCTATAGCGAGTACAACCCTTCTAGGGTTTGCTATTTGTATTCTCATTCTTGCTAGTGCAATCCTCTCTTTTGCCTAAACTGTCTCTTGCCTAGCTAGGACTCTCCTAGCTATGGCTCCTACTTCTCTCTAATATTTACACATGGAATCAGAGCTATATGCTCCTGGCGTGTGGGCCCCACTTCACTGCTTCCGCTGCTACTGCTACTCCCTGTCCGCCGCGCGCCCCGTGGTGCGCGGCGTCGAGATTAGGGTTTTCATCCCGCCGCGCGCTCGGAGCGTGCGGCGGTTTTCTGCCCGCCGTGCGCCCCGAGGCGCGCGGCGGTTCTCTGCCCGCCGTGCGCCCCGAGGCGCGCAGCGGGTTTCTGCCCCGTCACACCGCGCGTTGCTCCCGGGAGGCGCTGCGACGGGCGACGGGGACCTGCGTCGCCCCCCGTCGCCCGTCGTGGCCTGCGCGCGGCCCGTACAGCCGGCGCGCGGCCCGTACGGGCTGCGCCAGGCCTGCGCGCGGCTCGTACGGGCTACGCCAGGCCCGCGCGCGGCCCGTACGGGCTGCGCCAGGCCCGCGCGCGGCCCGTACGGGCTGCGCCAGGCCCATGCGCGGCCCGTACGGGCTGCGCCAGGCCCGCGCGCGGCTCGGGCCGCATGCGCGCGGTTCGGGAGGCTGTGCCAGGCCCGTGGGCGGCCCGTTCTTTGCTGCCCCTGTCCTCCCCGCTGTCCCCCGTGCTTCTGAAGGCGCCCCACCCCTCCTTCTGCCCGTTCTCCCTGATTAGGGTTTGGGGGTGAGGGGTATGGGGGTGCAGCTTCTGTGTGCCGTTCCCTGCTCCTCCTCCTCCTCCGTCTCGCTGTGCTGCAGCTGCCGCTGAGGGGGGGTGGACCTGTTGGAGCTGTCGGAGTGGTACTCAGGGGGGGTGAAGGGGGAGTGGAGCTAGGGGTGAAGCAGGGGGTGTGTGTCAGGGGGGGTGGTACTGTTTGGGGGAGGTTGAACGGAGGTTGCCGTCGTGTCGCCAGCAGCACCTGTAGTCCGGGGAGTTGCTCCGGTAGCCCAGTCGTAGCCACCTCTGCCAGTCGCCCGTGGGTCCATTGCTCGTCTGCCGCTACTTTTAGCCGCGGGGCCAGTTATTCCAGTAGTCCGGAGCGCTGTTCCGGTAGCCGCTGTGCCAGTGTGCCTCCTGTTGCCCGTGTGTCTGCAGCTTCAGCCGTCGCCTCCTATCTCCTCTCCTCTCACTCTCTCTCCTCCTCCTCGCTTGCCCGTTGTGACTACCACTAGCTTTGCTCATAATTGTACCCTTTAAACTATTGCTTCTTGAACTTGTGCTCAGAATGTGTAGTGACATTGTGATCCACCCTGAGCTTGTTCTGCTTTGCTTGCTCTGCTGATTACACCCCACTTTGGCTATGGGGGTGTGTCAGAATGTTATGCTCTAGCCTGTAGTGGGGTGCTCTATAGCGAGTACAACCCTTCTAGGGTTTGCTATTTGTATCCTCATTCTTGCTAGTGCAATCCTCTCTTTTGCCTAAACTGTCTCTTGCCTAGCTAGGACTCTCCTAGCTATGGCTCCTACTTCTGTCTACTATTTTCACAAGGCTGTGTTAGAAATCTACTGGTGATCCCCGATTGATCCTAGGGAAGGGTTACAGGCTTGTTGTCCTGGGGGGTTATGGGCTCACTGACCTGCTACTTAACAAGTCATTTTATCCCAATGGTCTAGTGGTTGGGATTCTGACAGGCTGGGTGGTTCTACCCCAACATTTGGAGAGTGTATGATTGTGCTCATTCAATAGAGAGCATGTAGACCCTTTCTGGGGCTCTGCCCGGATTATGCTAGATTCACCTTTTCTAACATATGTCCTAGATATGATTCGATTAACAACATTGCAATCACACTGCTTTGTAGTCCAGGCTCTATAAGCTGCACGATACTGGTCTGTACTGGCTGCAAATCGATTAACAGCGGCACATTTGTCCATGAGTGGTTGCGAGTGTTGCAAATCTGTTTTGGAAACTTCGTGTGGACGTTATTTTTTGCAGCAAATAGTCTGATACTCTACATATAATAAAGTGCCGTGTATTCTAGTTCTTTTCTCTTACCGTATATTTCATGGACCCTCTTACGAATCACCCGATCTTGTCAGCTTCCCGCCAGCACCTTGGGGGTCGCGTCAGCTTGAAAAGGGATCCGGAGAACACATTCTTTTGAGCTCGTATCATTTGGAATTTCAGTTTGAAATGCGAATCAGAAGAGTATGCGGCTGGTCTCGCGTACTTTTTTGTAACAGTGCACAAGGATTTACGGGCTGAGAGCCTCAACCCGAAACTTTACAGATACGCCCTAGTCGTGACACTGATCCAACGTTCTGTAATTTCCTGGTCCTGCCAAACCTTGAAAGTTCCTAAAAAACTATTTTTCTTGATCCACGACCTGTCCTCTCCTTCCTTCGTTCACATCTCACCACAAGGGTCGAATCTCTCGACCCACATTGCCTCCAGTTCATTGGCTTCTTCGCCTCTCGTCGCGAGGATTACCCTTAGTCTGCCTTTCAACACGTGCAGATTTTTCGTGTCGATCACTCCGTTCACCAAGTACAGTTAATTTTACTCGTCCGATCTTGTAACGAGGATATGGCGGCGGCGGATGCAGTGGCGGAGGCGGTAAGCGGGCTGTGGCCGCTCAATGAGGGGTCGCGAGCGAAGATCGTGGATCGCATCAGCACGAACCTCGTCAGCATATGCTTCTCCAAGGACAAGGTGTGTGCGACGAGGCGTGCGACAATGTTTGCGACGAGGCGTGCGACAATGCTTGCGACGAGAGACGACAGATCGACTCACCCACATGCGTCGAAGCGTTTGCAGGAGGGCCTTGTGTGGGTGAGGAGACGACTCTCGAGGAGGCGACAAGCCGTATACAAATGTGTCCCAAGCGAATTCAGCTACGCACGTCGACGGCCCGTGCTGCTGCAGCTCGTTTTCTGCAATTCTCAACGGGTCAACGGTGTCAGCGGGTCAACGGGTCAACGCTGTCAACATTTTTTTGTCTCAATGTTATGCATGTACGCAAAAAATCCCTGCGTTATCCTCCTTTCTCGCTCATCCCTTCCCCCGATCCCAGTCACAGCGTTTGGGCCACGGTGTGGCGGGCAGCCTGGCGGAGACGTCACGATCTACGCACGGCACGCCAGCGCATCCCTTCCCCCCGCTCATTCCTCCCCCCTTCCCCCTCCCCGTTCTCCGCTCCCTCCTCCCTCCCGCCGATCCCACGCACCGGGTGGACGACAGCGTGGCGCGCAGCCTGGCGGAGAGGTTGAAGCTCTTCCCGCTTCCCCTTCCGCCCTCCGTCCTCCCCCCTCCGTCACCCTTCCCCCGCCCTCTTCCCCCCTCCCTCCGCTTTCCGCCCGATCTCAGTCGCAGCGGGTGGACGCGCAGCCTGGCGGAGAGCATCGAGGCGGAGGCGGCACGACCTGAGCACGGCACGCCAGTGCCTCCATTCTCTCCCCTCACTCCTCCCCCTCCCTCTCCCCTCCGTCCCCCCTTTCCCCCCCCTCCCTTTTCCCGATCCCAGGCGCAGCGGGTGGACGACGGCGTGGCGCGCAGCCTGGCGGAGAGCATCGAGGCGGAGGCGTTCGCGGCGACGCAGGCGCGCGCGCAGGAGGGGGGCGCGGCGGTGAAGGGCAGCGCGCTGGTGATGATGTACGCGCGGCACGCGAGCGAGCTCATGGTCGACGCGTTTAAGAAGGAGCGGACGAAGGGGGGAGCGGGCGCAGCTGTGGAGGGAGGCGTTGAAGAGGTGAGCGTCGGTTGGGATGGGTGCGTGGGGGGGAATAGGGTTGGGGGGCGCTGGAGATGATGTACGCGCAGCACGCGAGCGAGCTCATGGTTGGCGCGTTCAAGAAGGAAAGGAAGAAAGAGGGAGCGGGCGCAGCTGCGGATGAGGGCGTTGAGGAGGTGAGTTGGGGGCTTAGGAGTGGGAGTGGGAGTGGGAGTGGGAGTGGGAGTGGGAGTGGGAGTGGGAGTGGGTTTGGCAGTGAGGCTGACGTTGAGGTTGCTTTCCCTGTCATGATGTACGCGCGGCACGTCAGCGAGCTCATGGTAGGCGCGTTCAAGAAGGAGCGCACCAAGGGGGGAGCGGGCGCAGCTGCAGAGGGGGGCGTTGAGGAGGTGAGCGGGGGGCTTGGAATAGAAGTGAGAGCGGAAATTGGCTGTGGTGATGGTATGCGCAGCATGCCAGCAACCTGTCGCTGGGCACGTTCCGCAAGGGGGAGTGCAAGTGCGGAAGGGCGCAGTCACGGATGGGGAGAGGGGGAGAGGGTGCGGGGGAAGGGGTTAACCACTGTTGATGATCTAAATACATCTCTTTGAGAGGGAGTGGGCCATGTATCTCGTTGAGCCTGAATCAAAATGCATTGAAGTTGCGAATGAGCTGCGTGTGGCATGTGTGCAAGCCCTCTCAACAGTTCTGTCCTGCTTTTGTTCTTTTCTGGCAGTTTGACATCTCTGGCGGCAAGAGGGAGGCCTTGACCATGGAAGCCGCGGAGAAGCTTCTCGCGCCCTTGCTCAAGCCCAACAACGGCTGCAAGAAGGTGCCTCTTCCGACCCTCTCAATGCCTCCTCACCACACTCTACCTCTCTCGACCGTACTTGCTATACCCGTGCCTGCCACACCCATACCCGCTACACCCATACCCACTGCGTCACTTCACCAGTACTCTCACCCACCCGCATGGTACCTGGCTTGACAATGCACCTGTACTCATGGTACCCATGTCGTCCTGTTACCCTGTTACCCATGTTCAGTGTCATCCTGTTACATTGTTTCCCTGCTACTGATTCATCCGTTACCCTGTTATCCAGTTGTTACAAATGTCTGCCCTGTAACCCTGTTACCTGGTAACCCTGTAACCCTGTGACTCTGTAACCATACCCCTGTAACCCTTTTATCCTGTAACAGGTGAAGCTCAGCAGCAAGGCGTTCACGCTGGAGGCTGCTGACGTGGCGCACCAGGCGCTGACCAATGCGCAGGACACGCTGACGCATGCTGACCTCAGCGACATCATTGCCAGCCTACCGGTGGGTGGGAGGAAGGGATGGGGGAGGGGAAGGTGGAGGGGGGCGAGGGAGAAGGAGAGGGGGAAAGTATGCTTATGCCATACCTGTGCCCACGCCCATGCCATACCTGTGCCCATGCCCATGCCATACCTGTGCCCATGCCCATGCCATACCTGTGCCCATGCCCATGCCATACCTGTGCCTGTCCCCATGCCTGCCCAGACTGACTGTGCCTGTGCTTGTGTCGGTGAGTGTGTCTGCCCGTGTTTGTGCCTTTGTCTTTGCCTGTGTCTGTGCATGCCGGGGCGTCTGTGCTTATATGGGGAGCAGGATTAGGCCCACAGCAGGTGATATCGAGGGCGCATCAGCGCTGGAGGGCCGATGGCTACCTGTGTTTCCTATCAAGGCGAACCCAACATCTGCACGCTGTTTTTGTGCCTGTGCCCATAGCTGTGCCTGTGCCCATAGCTGTGCCTGTGCCCATAGCTGTGCCTGTGCCCATAGCTGTGCCTGTGCCCATAGCTGTGCCTGTGCCCATAGCTGTGCCTGTGCCCATAGCTGTGCCTGTGCCCATAGCTGTGCCTGTGCCCATAGCTGTGCATGTGCCCATAGCTGTGCCTGTGCCCATAGCTGTGCCTGTGCCCATAGCTGTGCCTGTGCCCATAGCTGTGCCTGTGCCCATAGCTGTGCCTGTGCCCATAGCTGTGCCTGTGCCCATAGCTGTGCCTGTGCCTGTGCCTGTGCCTGTGTCTGTGTCTGTGCCTGTGCCTGTGAATGTGCCTGTGCCTGTGCCCGTTCTCATACCCCTGTGTGTGTGTGTGTGTGATTGTCTAACAGGAGGAGGAGGCACTGCAGGTGATCACAAGGGTCACATCAGCCCTGGAGGGCTGTAAGCTGGCAGTTCCCTCATATGGCTTACCCGTCTCCTTGTGTGTGTGTGCCTGTGCGTGTATCTGGTGGCACAGGAGGAGGAGGCACTGCAGGTGATCACAAGGGTCACATCAGCCCTGGAGGGCTGTAAGCTGGCAGTTCCCTCATATGGCTAACCCGTCTCCTTGTGTGTGTGTGCCTGTGCGTGTATCTGGTGGCACAGGAGGAGGAGGCACTGCAGGTGATCACGAGGGTGACATCAGCGCTAGAAGGCTGCAACCTCGAGTCACTCAACCTCTCAGACAACGCGTTTGGCGAGAAGGGCGTGCGGGCTGCTGCCGTCGCCCTCACCTCTCAGGTGAGTGCTGAAAATACACCCTCAAAGTGCGACTTTTGGCTGACTCCTGAGCCACGAGATTCGAATAGAGTCTGTCAGCCCTGACTTGAGGCTTAACTAAAGTCATGAATCCGAGTGTGTCTCGACTTGACTTGTGCTCATGTCTACTGCCCGCCCTACCTCCGCCCCCCTCTTTTCTCTCCCCCCTCCTCCCCCCGATTTCTTTCAACCCTCCCTCTATATCCTCGCCTCCCCTCCCCCTTCCTTCTCTCCCCCCTATATTCCTCCCCCAGTTCTTTCCCCCCTTCTTTCTGCGCCACCTCTACTTGTGCATCAACGGCATTAGCAGCGAGGCAGCAGCAGCGAGGCAGCAGCAGCCATCAAGCCCTCTGTCTTATCCCTCTAAGGAGCAGCAGCAGCCATCAAGCCCTCTGTCTTATCCCTCTAAGGAGCAGCAGCAGCCATCAAGCCCTCTGTCTTATCCCTCTAAGGAGCAGCAGCAGCCATCAAGCCCTCTGGCTTATCCCTCTAAGGAGCAGCAGCAGCCATCAAGCCCTCTGTCTTATCCCTCTAAGGAGCAGCAGCAGCCATCAAGCCCTCTGTCTTATCCCTCTAACGAGCAGCAGCAGCCATCAAGCCCTCTGTCTTATCCCTCTTAAGGAGCAGCAGCGAGGCAGCAGCAGCCATCAAGCCCCTTCTCTCGCAATCGTCCAACCCCTGACTCCCTCTGTCTTATCCCTCTACCTGCCCTCCTCTCTTCCCGTTCTCTCCTTCCCCCCCCCCCCCAGCCATCGCTGCGCCATCTCTACTTCTGCAACAACGGCATCAGCAAGGAGGCAGCAGGGGCTATAAAGGAGCTGCTGCCCGCACAGGCAGTGGCATCCCTGGAAACACTGCACTTCTTCAACAACATGTCAGGTGAGGCTCTTGGGTGATGTGGTGTGGAATATGAATGAGGGATCTCCAAGGAGGCAGCGGTGGCTATTAAGGAGCTGCTGCCGGCCCAGGCAGTGGCGTCTCTTGAGACTCTCCACTTGTTCAACAACATGTCGGGTGAGTCTCTCTCTTAGGCTAGTGGGATGGGAGGCAGGGATTTGGGGGTGCAATCAGCGAGGCAGCGGCGGCCATCAAGGAGTTTCTGCTGCCCGCCCCAGCAGTGGCCTCCCTTGAGACGCTTCACTTGTTCAACAACATCTTGGGTGAGCTGCCCGTTTTTGGGATGGGCTGCCTTTTGGGAGTTAGGGAGTTGGGGGTGCCCTCAAGGAGGCAGCAGCAGCAGCGGCCATGAGGGAGCTGCTGCCCGCCCAGGCAGTGGCGTCCCTGGAGTCGCTGCACCTGTTCAGCAACATGTCAGGTGAGCCCCACCTCTTTGGCTCCCCACCCTTGCAAGTTATTTCAGTGTTCCACCGTACCCACCACCATACCCACCACCATACCCACCAACCACCATCACATGCAGGTGATCCGGGTGTCGCCATTCTGGCCGAAGCGGTGAGGAAGCGAGACGGCTGAAGGACCAACATTGCTCACCTCTTTGCCCCCTCTCGCTACATCACATCACATTCACCACCCACCATATGCACCACCTCCACATGCAGGTGATCCGGGTGCCGCCATTCTGGCCGACGTGGTGAGGGAAGCGAGGGGGCTCAAGGACTTCCGATTCGCGTCCACTCGTGTGGGGACAGATGGCGCCAGGGCACTGGCTGACGCCATCGCTGCCAGTGAGTCCCATGGTCCCCTGCAGGTTGATAATCACTCTCATTTGTGTCACTCTGGTTTCACCTTGGTTTCACCTTGGTGTCACTCTGATGTCACTCTGGTGTCACCTTGGTGTCACTCTGCTGTGCTGCTGTGCCCCTGCTATTTGCTGAGGTGTTCACTTTCTCTCTTCCCTTTTGCTTCCCTTCCCCATCCCATGTGTCAGACTCCACTCTGGAGCGCCTGGACCTGAGAGACAACATGTTCGGCCCTGAGGGGGGCGCTGCTTTGGCATCGGCCCTGCAGCACCACCCCAACCTGAAGCAGCTGATGCTGGGGGATACTGGTGAGTGGCAATGCGTGGGTGTTGGCGGGTCCAGTGTTGAGGGAGATGTGCGGCACTGTAAGCAGGTGTGGGGCAAAGCGGGGAGGAAATATTGCTCTGGCTTTCGCACTGTACGCAGGTGATGCTGCTCTCGCGTCCGCCCTGCAGCACCACCCCAACCTGAAGCAGCTCATGCTTGGGGATACTGGTGAGTGGCACTGTGGGGGATACGAGTGTGGTTGGGTCCAGTTTGGAGGTAGATGTGGGGGACTGTAAACAGGAGGACTGTAAGGAGGCAATGCTGCTCTGTTCTGACAACCGTCCTGCACCACCACCCCAATGCTGCTCTGTGCTGACAACCGTCCTGCACCACCACCCCAATGCTGCTCTGTGCTGACAACCGTCCTTCACCACCACCCAGCCTGAAGCAGCTCATGCAACGACGGGATAGCACAGCGCTTGGAGCATCTCTGCTTGGAGCATCTCTACTTGGAGCATCTCTGCTTGGAGCATCTCTGCTTGGAGCATCTCTGCTTGGAGCATCTCTGCTTGGAGCATCTCTGCTTGGAGCATCTCTGCTTGGAGCATCTCTGCTTGGAGCATCTCTGCTTGGAGCATCTCTGCTTGGAGCATCTCTGCTTCCACTTCCCCTGCACATACCTCCCCCCATCCTTTCCTCCCCATCCCTCCTCCTCTCCCCACCATCAGCGCTGGGAAACGACGGGATGCCAGAGCTCTTCGAGCCTCTCCGCTTTCTTGAACCCACTTCCCCTTCCCATCCATTTCCCCCCGTCCCCCTCTCCCCGCCCGCCATCCCTCCCCCTCCGTCCTCCTTTCCTGCCCGCCGTCCCTTCCCCCCCCCCCCCCTTTTTCTCCTCTCCCCGCCCACCAGCGCTGGGAAATGACGGGGTGGCGGATCTCCCATCCCGCCCCTCATCCCTGCCCCTCATCCCTGCCCCTCATCCCTGCCCCTCATCCCTGCCCCTCATCCCTGCCCCTCATCCCTGCCCCTCATCCCTGCCCCTCATCCCTGCCCCTCATCCCTGCCCCTCATCCCTGCCCCTCATCCCTGCCCCTCATCCCTGCCCCTCATCCCTGCCCCTCATCCCTGCCCCTCATCCCTGCCCCTCATCCCTGCCCCCTCATCCCTGCCCCTCATCCCTGCCCCTCATCCCTGCCCCTCATCCCTGCCCCTCATCCCTGCCCCTCATCCCTGCCCCTCATCCCTGCCCCTCATCCCTGCCCCTCATCCCTGCCCCTCATCCCTGACCCTCATCCCTGCCCCTCATCCCTGCCCCTCATCCCTGCCCCTCATCCCTGCCCCTCATCCCTGCCCCTCATCCCTGCCCCTCATCCCTGCCCCTCATCCCTGCCCCTCATCCCTGCCCCTCATCCCTGCCCCTCATCCCTGCCCCTCATCCCTGACCCTCATCCCTGCCCCTCATCCCTGCCCCTCATCCCTTCCTCCATATCTCCCATCCCTGCCCCTCATCCCTCTCCTCCATATCTCCCATCCCTGCCCCTCATCCCTCTCCTCCATATCTCCCATCCCTGCCCCTCATCCCTCTCCTCCATATCTCCCATCCCGCCCCTCATCCCTCTCCTCCATATCTCCCATCCCTGCCCCTCATCCCTCTCCTCCATATCTCCCATCCCGCCCCTCATCCCTCTCCTCCATATCTCCCATCCCGCCCCTCATCCCTCTCCTCCATATCTCCCATCCCTGCCCCTCATCCCTCTCCTCCATATCTCCCATCCCTGCCCCTCATCCCTCTCCTCCATATCTCCCATCCCTGCCCCTCATCCCTCTCCTCCATATCTCCCATCCCGCCCCTCATCCCTCTCCTCCATATCTCCCATCCCTGCCCCTCATCCCTCTCCTCCATATCTCCCATCCCGCCCCTCATCCCTCTCCTCCATATCTCCCATCCCGCCCCTCATCCCTCTCCTCCATATCTCCCATCCCTGCCCCTCATCCCTCTCCTCCATATCTCCCATCCCTGCCCCTCATCCCTCTCCTCCATATCTCCCATCCCTGCCCCTCATCCCTCTCCTCCATATCTCCCATCCCGCCCCTCATCCCTCTCCTCCATATCTGCCATCCCTGCCCCTCATCCCTCTCCTCCATATCTCCCATCCCTGCCCCTCATCCCTCTCCTCCATATCTCCCATCCCGCCCCTCATCCCTCTCCTCCATATCTCCCATCCCTGCCCCTCATCCCTCTCCTCCATATCTCCCATCCCTGCCCCTCATCCCTCTCCTCCATATCTCCCATCCCGCCCCTCATCCCTCTCCTCCATATCTCTCATCCCTGCCCCTCATCCCTCTCCTCCATATCTCCCATCCCGCCCCTCATCCCTCTCCTCCATATCTCCCATCCCTGCCCCTCATCCCTCTCCTCCATATCTCCCATCCCTGCCCCTCATCCCTCTCCTCCATATCTCCCATCCCTGCCCCTCATCCCTCTCCTCCATATCTCCCATCCCGCCCCTCATCCCTCTCCTCCATATCTCCCATCCCTGCCCCTCATCCCTCTCCTCCATATCTCCCATCCCTGCCCCTCATCCCTCTCCTCCATATCTCCCATCCCTGCCCCTCATCCCTCTCCTCCATATCTCCCATCCCGCCCCTCATCCCTCTCCTCCATATCTCCCATCCCTGCCCCTCATCCCTCTCCTCCATATCTCCCATCCCGCCCCTCATCCCTCTCCTCCATATCTCCCATCCCTGCCCCTCATCCCTCTCCTCCATATCTCCCATCCCGCCCCTCATCCCTCTCCTCCATATCTCCCATCCCTGCCCCTCATCCCTCTCCTCCATATCTCCCCACCCCACCTCTCTTCTCCCCGCCCACCAGAGCTGGGCGATGACGCGTGTGGCCGAGCTCTTAAACAGAGCTGGGTGATGACGCGTGTGGCCGAGCTCTTAAACAGCCTATCCGCTTCCCTGTTCCCACTCCTGCCCCTGTTCCCCCTTCTTCCTTCTCCCCCCGCGCTCCCCCCTCCCCCGCGCTCCCCCCTCCCCCGCGCACCAGCGCTGGGCGAGGACGGGTGGCAGAGCTCCTGGACAGCCTCTCTGTACACCTGTTCCCACGTGTGCCTCTCTGTACACCTGTTCCCACGTGTGCCCCCCGTTCTCCTTCTTCCTTCTCCCCCACACTCCCCTCCCTCCGTCCCCCCTCCCCCGCCCATACAGCCCTGGGCGATGGCGGGGTGGCAGAGCTCCTGAACAGCCTCTCCGCTTCCCTGAACCCACTTCCCTAAACCTCTTGTTTTCCTCTCCCCGCCCACCATCCTTTCCCCTTCCTCCCCCCCTTCTTTTTCTCCTCCCCCCCCCCCTTTTTCTCCTCCCCCCGCCCACCAGCGCTGGGCGATGATGGGGTGGCGGAGCTCCTGGACAGCCTCGCCCAGTCCACTCCGCAACTCGAGGTGCGCTGGTAGAGGGACGGGGGTGCTGGCGGAGGGCGTTGAGTTATTTCTTTAGCTTGCGGTGTGCTGCAGCAGCCTCGCCCAGTCCACTCCGCAACTCGAGGTGCGCTGGTAGAGGGACGGGGGTGCTGGGGGAGGGCGTTGAGTTATTTCTTTAGCTTGCGGTGTGCTGCAGCAGCCTCGCCCAGTCCACTCCCCAACTCGAGGTGCGCAGCGCGCTGGTAGAGGGTAGCAGGGGAAGGGTGGAGAGGAGGGGGGACAGGAGAGGGTGGGCTAGCTTGCGGTGTGCCGCAGCAGCCTCGCTCAGTCCACTCCGCAACTCGAGGTGCGCTGGTAGAGGGACGGGGGTGCTGGGGGAGGGCGTTGAGTTATTTCTTTAGCCTGCGGTGTGCTGCAGCAGCCTCGCCCAGTCCACTCCCCAACTCGAGGTGCGCAGCGCGCTGGTAGAGGGTAGCAGGGGAAGGGTGGAGAGGAGGGGGGACAGGAGAGGGTGGGCTAGCTTGCGGTGTGCCGCAGCAGCCTCGCTCAGTCCACTCCCCAACTCGAGGTGCGCTGGTAGAGGGACGGGGGTACTGGGGGAGGGTGTTGAATGGGGGGTAGAGGGTTGAAGGGAGAGGGGTGCGGGTGGGCTAGCTGGAGGTACGCTGCAGCAGCCTCGCCCAGTCCACTCCCCAACTTGAGGTGCGCTCGTAGAGGGTGGTGTGGGGGGCTGGAGAGGGGAAGAGGAGAGGGGGATGAGAGAGGAGGGAGGAGGGGAGTGTTGGCTAACTCGAGGTGCGCTGGTAGGGGAAGGGGGTACTGGGGGAGGGTGCAGGGACGGGGGTAGAGGGCGGAAGTTGGAAGGGAGAGGGGAGAAGGTGGGGCAGCTCGAGGGGCAGCTCGAGGGGCAGTGCAGCAGCCTCGCCCAGTCAACTTCCCAACTCCAGGTGTGCAGGTAGTGGTCCTCCCTTCACTGCCCTCCCTTCACTGCCCTCCCTTCACTGCCCTCCCTTCACTGCCCTCCCTTCACTGTCCTCCCTTCACTGTCCCCTTGTCGTGCCTTCACTGTCCCCTTGTTTCCGCCCTTCATCCCTTTCTTTTCACCACCAGCTGCTTAACTCTGGGGGGAAACGACTGCACGGAGGAGGGAGGAGGGCGGATTTCAGAGTGTCTGAGCCGTTGGATTGGAAGTGCGATGCAACTGTGTTTCCTTGTTTCCTCCCTCCTCGTTCTTCCTCCATGTGTTGAAGCCGGGGGAAACGAGCTGACAGAGGACGGAGCGGGGCGGCTGGCGGCGAGTTTGAGCTGTTCAGAGTGTGGTGCAACGGTCGGCTGTTCAGAGTGTGGTGCAACAGTCGGCTGTTCAGAGTGTGGTGCAACAGTCGGCTGTTCAGAGTGTGGTGCAACAGTCGGCTGTTCAGAGTGTGGTGCAACAGTCGGCTGTTCAGAGTGTGGTGCAACAGTCGGCTGTTCAGAGTGTGGTGCAACGGTCGGCCTCTTTCTTAACCCCTTCCTCACTTCCCCCACCTCCCCACCTCCCCCTCCCCGCCTCCCCTCCCCACCTCCCCCTACCCCACCCCACCCCTCCCACCACCAGGTGTTGGAGCTGGGCGGCAACGAGCTGTCGGAGGAGGGAGCGGGGCGGGTGGCGGAGAGTCTGAAGCCGTTCAGCGCATTGAGGAAGCTGGTGCTGTGCGACAACGAGATGGGGGATGCTGGCGTTGAGACCCTGGTCAGCATTATTCCCGACCACCTACGGTGAGTGCTGCTAGTGGTTCAAAGGCAGTGTTGACCCCAAAGGTTGCGTTGAGGGAGGTGGTGCGGTGAGGCAATGAGATGGGGACCGATGGCGTGGCGGCGCTAGTCAACATTACCTGCGGCCACCAGCGGTGAGTGCTGCTGTAGGGTTGGTGTTGAGGGGGGCGGTGCTGTGTGGTAATGAGATGGGCGATGCTGGCATAGCGACACCTGTGGCAGTCATTCCCGACCACCTGCGGTGAGTGTTGATGCTGCTGGTGGCAGTAGATTTGACTCAGGTATCTTCAGGGTCGGCCCCAGAGGTTGTGTTGAGGGGGCTGCTGCTGCTGCTGCTGCTGCTGCTGCTGCTTTTACGTGTGACACGAATGGCTGTAGGATTGATGCGGGCGGCCTTATCAGTGACTCCCAGAGGTTGCATTAAAGAGGTCGGTTGTGTGTGTGGCAATGAGAGGGGAGATGCGGACATATGGACCCCTGTAGCCCTTATCCCCTACTCCCTGTGGTGAGTGCTGCTAGTGTGTGTATACCAGGAGCGGTCTGGGTTGCTCTCTACGGTTGGCTTGTGTGTTCTCTGGTCATCGTTTCTGCTTCTATTCCCTGAATGTTCTCCACTTCGTCTGTTTCATCTGGTGTAAGGTCATTCTCGCAGTTGCCCCTCATGGTCATTCTGTTTTCCGGCATCGTTTGTCTTTTTCCACGGTGCCAGGTCCCTGGAAGAGCTGGACCTCTCCACCAATGATTTCGGCCGAAAGGGTGCGGAAGCTGCCGCCCGGGCAGTCAAAGATTTGGAGTCGTTCAAGCTGCTCACCATCAACGGTAACCACATCCCTGTTGATGGAATCCGGGCAGTTAAAGAAATTCTGGGCGTTCCGATCGAGGATGGGGAGGAGACAGACGGTGGCAAGGGTGTTTTGGGGCCGTTGGATGAGAACGATGAGGAGGGGGAGGAGGATGCGGATTAGAAGCTATCACAAGAGAAGACGGGCTACGCAGCACACTCGGTCTGGTCTAAGTGCATGACATACCATGACCAAGAATGTCATAAAAGTGTCTCAGTGGCTAACATGCAGACCGCTCTGCTGGTGCCGTTGTGTGAATGCCAATGTAACAAAATACAAATTTCCCTCCACACTTCATTCAGTATACCGTACGTCACACGGGCTGTTTACACAGGTTGTTGCCGATGTATCCAAGGTGCCTAACAACCAGCATTTACATGTATTTGATGATACAGTTTTGTTTTGCTGCATCAGCAGCAGCATAATTTGGATTTTGGATGCACGCCTTAGTAATTGGTGATGCATTTCAAGCTTTGCTGCACCAGAGTCTCAGTGTGGATGCAATTTATATTTATATTTTGACAGCAAGGGCATGCAAAAAGAGTGCGAAGTAGGTTTGGAAATTAAGGTGTATCCTTCTTCACTGCTGTCGCGTCACCACGCCACAACGTACATCACCTCTACCCTACCACCCCTTCCCACTCCTGCCGAGGAGTTTCATGCAATATGTTTCACCCGGCAGTGCGTTTCGTCCCTGGTACCAAGCTCGGTAGCGCTTCCGGGCTCGGTAGCGCTACCGGGCTCCCAACTACCCTACCCCTTCCCTCACCCCCACACACCCCAAGCGTACGGCATCACTATTGCGTGCATGTGCTCCTCCGAGGAGAGGACGGTTCTTGCAGCGAGGAGGCGATTCGCAATTTCGTTATCCTGGGTACCCTACCGAGCCATATCAAACGTTCAAACGACCGTCTTTGAAAGTAACTAACCACGTCAAACCGTACTGGTACAAAAGTCTACTATAACGCGCCCTCTGGCGCGTTGAGCCACAGGACCCATATAGCCAATGACAGTGTAGCGCGAAACAGGGTGTATCTCGTCGTCGTGAGTTGTGACATTTGTCCCAAGTCCCACGAGCGAAATCGTTTTCTACTCCAATCCAACCAGCACACAAATACTTGAACATGGAGCTCATTCCATTGCAATCTCATGATTCCTCAGCTCTGATTACGCAGCCCTGTTTCAGTTCGTTCTTGCCCACGACAGTCCGATTGTAGTCATATTGGGCCACAATTCGCTTGAAGGTTGACCGCTGCTTGGCAAACCATCCCAGACTCACTCCTTTTGCGCCGCGCAGTGCGCCGAGGGTTCCATCAGCACTTCGCCGGAGCGTTCTTGGCAAGCTCTTCTCCCCAATCCCTATCCTCCCCGGCGCCGTAAACTAAATTCGGCTCGTTACTATGCAAGTCCGCGGGCTAGTACGCGCGTGCAAGCATCTCAGACGCGGATCCAGGACTACTAACGCGGATTACTACGCAGGAGAGCAATTACCGAATGCGACTATATCGGTGCCGGTCGCTACCCCCGCAGGGCTTCACCCGGCACAACTCGCATCATTTCCCGTCAGACCGTATTGCCTCCCTTCGGCAGACCGCGGCGTTCCGTCGCATGCTACCGCGAAAATATTTATTGGTATTGCCGCCGCAAAAAACGCAGATCTCGAAAAAAATCGGGGAGGAAATGGGGGGCTTTCGGGAGGCTCTTCGGCGGAGGAGAGTTGTTGTTTTACCGCGACATACGCCTTTGAGCTGTTGGGAACGCGATGTGCGCAGAATCTAACGAACGCTTCGCTGTCTGGGAGATTATCAGCATGCAGGGAGTGTGCGGTATGCATTTGTGACTTCAATGGGGGAGAGCTGGTTCGCTCTCTACCCTGCGCGCATCGGTTCCACGTCAGCTGCATCGACCACTGGCTCGCCGATAGGACCACCTGCCCCGTGTGCCGAGTAGATTTTAAAGCGACAGCAATCGATGTGACTGTAAACGACGGCGTGACAATGAAAGGGGAAAGAATCGATGCGGTCTCTTGGTCGACTCCCACGAGAAACGGCTCATGAGCCTCCGGAGGTTGGCGACTCGCGAATTCGACTTCTCACATCAGACAATAAGAACTTCGTCCGTTCAATCTACGATTCGGCTGCAGGGAAAAGTTGGTGGCGGCAGATGCCCTATGATTAGCGTAAAATAATTTAACCTCTTCCCAGTCAAATGCCTAATTGGCGTGGGAACGTTCAACGCATGCAGCTCGCGAACTGCTTGGGCCTACAATGTAAGATGGCGATCCTGGCGCGGACAGGAAGCGGTGGGTGATGATGCTTCATTGGGTTGTTCGCGGGAAAGGCGGCGGGAAGACCGTACGCTGGGCATGAGCTGCTGTTGCTACAGGGAACCATTTGAAGATCGGAAGCAATCCTTGAAACTTCGACTGGCTATACTTCTTCCGTTTTGTTCAAATAGCATACAAGTTCCACCAAGAAAATAGCTTTCAGCTGGTTCCAATTGCTTTCATGCTGAAATGCAGAAGTGAAATAGCAACTTTGACTGATAAGTGTGATGTGATAATTCCATGTGCCACCAAGATTGGTATGGGGGGGGGGGGGGGGGGGGGGGGTGGGGGAACACTAAAAATGAAATACCGGGACGCCTATAAAGTGTATCAGCAGCTGTGGGTTCTCGTTCTCGGTCCTGAAACTTTCCCTCATCCAATCGAGGTTATCGCGTTCCAGGTTTCGATTCTCTCAAACAGCTATTGACTGTAGTCCGCCCCGCAACGGTCAACAGAATGCCTACTTACAGTACAATACAAAACTCCCTACATGCACCTGAAATTGCAACTGCTTGTAGTATCCTTTCTCCCTGCCGCTATGCGAAGAGTTTTCCTGTACACTACCTCTTCGTGGGTGGATATGTAGTCGGCTAGCCGTGCTGCCCAACTGCTAGCAGCGCAAATTTCCCTTGCCCCATGAATCCAAGAAATCCTCAGTCCACCCATTTAGTGTTCAAATGCTGCACACTCAAGACTAAACGACGACGCGCGTTTTACTCGGCAGTCGGTGCCACCGTACATCGTCGAACACCCACATGGCTCGGCCTAGTACTCGCGCCCGCCTGCATGGATGAAGGAAAGAAAAAAACCACAATGAAGTGCTTACCGATAGTTTTAGCAGCGAGGACAATTTTATTTGAAGCTACTAATCCCCTGGACGAAAATAGGCCTTGAAAAGCGTCATACAGGCGGCGACAGCGGCAATGATGACGGCACGGGTATCCCTACCCGCGCCGGTAGCAGCAGCGCCAGGAATACCGACGGACGCGGCAGGAGCGACAGAGGCGCCACCGGCCGCCAAGGTGGAAGCGCTCCCGCTCTCCCTCGCCATAGCCGCAGTGGTGCTTGTTGTGGTGCTATTCGTTATTGCCACACTAGCATATCGCCACCCCGGCGCCTTTCGTTACACGTGGACCCAACTACTGGGTCAACCTTCGTATAGTAGCGGCGCGAACTATTACCGGACAGAGATTGTACCGAATGTGACTACTACATCGGTGGCAGTCCCGAGCAGCCCCCCCCGGTTGAACCCGGCGCGGCTCGCCGCGACATTCCCCATCAGACCGTATCGGCACCCCCCCAGTGACCGCCTTTGCCCTTCCGCAAGAGATTCCCTTCAATTGAACAATGATACGGTTGGGTATACTAAGCGAGAAGTTACTAGTACGCCCTCAGATGCTGTACTAGCTGCGGGACATTCCGTGATTGACGCCGTCGGCGATTTGGAAGCACAAAGTACTACCTACTTGAGACACGGAGGGGTTGCAGCGAACAGAGAGTGCACGGTGTGTCTGTGTGACTTTAACGAGGGTGAGCTGCTTCGCTATTTGCTGCCCTGCGAGCACCGGTTCCACGTCAGCTGCATCGACCATTGGCTCGCCAACAGGACCACGTGCCCCGTGTGCCGAATAGACCTCAAGGCGACGTCATTGGATGTGTCTATAGAAACGAGGTGGAGGGAAAGCAGAGCAGTCTGATCGGATAGGATTTCGGCAGCAAGAGCCGCGAAGCAGAAGAAGTGGGGCCTCGGTTTGTTTTTGTCAGATTCGCAACCCGCGAGTTTGGACCACCTGCCCCGTGTGCCAAGTAAACCTCAAAGCAGCAGCATCGAATGTGACTACAGAAAGCGGAAGGAAGGGAACAGTGTAATCGGCTAGGGTTTCGACAGTCTAATCGGCTAGGGTTGCAGTTTGCTGCAAAGCCAAGGAGGATTCGCTTCGTTTCTGCCCGTCGCAACGCAATCTGCGAGTTTGATTCTAATGATGCGCCTCACTGAGCTAGATGTGCGAGCTGATCTGACGGCTCAGTCGCAAGTATTGAGAGTTCCGGGGAAAAGCGTGCGAAGCTGGTCGTATGCTTGCGCGAGTATCGATTGTGCCACGAAGTGGTCGTTAGATGTGCTCCCGTGGAGTCCTGAATATGCGGGGGGACTTGGAGCACTATGACGGGTGGAACCGCCAGAGACGCCGCAATTCCCGCATATCGCTGAGATGTCAGTGAAGGAATTGTTGCTCGAGCAGCCATGGCAACCAGGGTTTGCTGAGCTTCCATTTGCAGTCAGAGCTACAGTGCTTTTTGTTAGATGATTGTACGTTTTCAGTGTATAATAAGGAAGTTTGCTGTTAAGTCATTGTAAGTTTTTAGTGGAGTTTTGAACAGGCCTTGACATCACAACATGCCATTCATACGGGCATACGGGAATTCGTGCTAGTACGTGCAATTTCCATTTTTCAGTTCCCAATGAGATGTTCAGAAATACGTATACATAATCTGCATCTATTAGTAGTACAATTGCAACTGTGAAATTACTGTCATGACTGGTGTGCCATCTCCTTCTTTTGCAGGTGCGATGACCCTTTAACGCCCCACCGTGAAAAGAACCCAGAGCTAGATGCATATTGGAATGGCCCTCCTCCCTCCTCCCGCTCCTCTCGTCTCCCCCCTCCTCCCTCTTCCACAGTCCCCAGCAAAGCAAATGCCTTCATAGGGCTGCCAGTGTTACTGGTTACCGCAAGGCCCCCTCGGGGGCTCAGACCCGCCACCTGAGCCACTCTCCGAACCTGCCCCGTTCCAGGTTTGGGAGACCGCTGTGTAACCGAAGCTGTCGGAGACAAGCTTCGGGCAGGAGGGGATGTCAATCCTGCGCTTGCTGAGCCTGATGCAACCATGGAGCCAGATCCTGAACCTGCTCCAGCCAAGCCACCTCCCGGACCTGCTCCCGAGCCTCCTCGATTCTCCACACTGCCCCTTTCATAAAAGAAATCCTCAGATAAGCCCCAGTCGTTTGCACTCCCAGAGCCCGAACTACCCCCAGAATCCGATGCCCTAACAATATTTCTACCCCCTGAATCAGCAGCTTTAGCCGGGTTTCTAGGTCTCAGGGAGTCGTGGGCTGCTGTTGCTGTGCCGTAATGCTGCGAGGGATAATGGTGAGGGTGGGCTGGGGGAAGGTGGTGATGGTGAGAAGGGACGGCTTGGGGGTTGTGTGACGGGTGGTGGTGGTGGTGGTGGTGGTGCAGGTTGGCCCCTGAATGAGGGTCAGAATCAACTGCTAGTAGCACCTGTGTTTCCCCCGCAGCAGCAGCAGCGGCAGCAGCCGCCGCAGCAGCAGAGCGAGGAGAGAGCACGCCAGCAACCCCGTTCAGCAAACCCCCAAACGTACCACCAACCACACCACCAGCCACACCTCCCCCTCCTCCCCCTCCACTCCCACCCCCACTCACACTCACAGGCAACCCCGACCCTCCTCCTCCGCCCATCCCTCCCCCACCCCCACCGCCTTTCCCCCCGCCTCCCCCTCCCCCCGCCCCTCCCGGCGACACCATACTCTTGTTCTTGAGCATGAGGCGAGCGCGGTCCTGGTGGGCGCCAATGGCGGCGAGGCGCGGCACGAGCTTGAAGGCGAAGGGCGTGAGCACGAGGGAGAGCGCCGTGGTGCCCATGAGCAGCAGGTACAGCTTGTGCCCCACCAGCTTCAGCGTTTGCGCTCGCGAGAGGAGGACGAAGGAGAATTCTCCTATCTGCGCCAGGGCTATTCCCACCGCTGCTGCTGTGCCTGCGCTATAGCCGAAACCACGGACCTAGGGAATGGGGGAACGAGGGGGGAAGGGAATGGAGGACAGGGGGAGTGGGGAGGGGGAGAGGGGCGCAAGGAATGGGGAGGAGGCAGGGAGTTGAGAAGGCGAAGGGCGCGAGGACGAGGGAGAGGGTGGTGGTGCCCATGAGCAGCAGGTACAGCTTGTGCCCCACCAGCTTCAAGGTTTGCGCGCGCGCGTGGTGGGTGGAAAGAGAAAGGACTGTTTGATGTGACCGAGCCCTATGCCCACGGCTACTGCTGTGTCAGCACTGTATCCACGGTCCCGGACCTGTTGAATGGGTGCAATGGGGAAGGGGTGGAGAGAAGAGAGAGAGGAAAAGATGACTCAATGACTCCCTTATCTGCATCAGTGCTATGCCCACCGCTGCAGGTGGAGATGCGGAGCCATTGAGTGGAAAGGGGATGCGGAGCCATTGAGTGGAAAGGGGATGCGGAGCCATTGAGTGGAAAGGGGACGGGAGTGATTTCCCACAGATGCCAAGTCGGATTGACTGACTGGACCCTTCCGGCGGAGACCCACGGTGATTGTTATGCTTGCGGGATGCACCACAATTGTAACTACCTTTGAAATGGCACTCCTGGTGACCATGAGTGTCATACTTCCGTGTAGGCAGGCTCGCAACACTGGAGGGGTGTAGGCAGGCTCGCAACACTGGAGGGGTGTTCTTACCAGCTGGTTCTGTAACCGTGAATGAACTTCGAACAGATCCAAAATGAAGGGGATTCAAAACTGACTCACATACAGAAGAGAAAGCAAGTGGCAGGGACCATGGGGAGGGGAGATAGGGCGGGCGTGGGCTGTTAGAGGTTTGCCGTTACCATAGGGAGGTTTGCCGTTACCATAGGGAGGTTTGCCGTTACCCCGCAATGCAAGCTTCCCCACATCTCCCTTACCACGAGAGCAACAAGAAGTGCATTCCCCACGGAAACAACAGCGAGGACTTCTGTCCCCACAGAGGACAAGGAGAAGAATGTCCTTGTGCTGCCAGAGGACAAGGAGAAGAATGTCCTTGTGCTGCCAGAGGACAAGGAGAAGAATGTCCTTGTGCTGCCAGAGGACCATGGGGTGCGTGCATCGCCATCGCCATCGCCATCGCCATCGCCATCGCCATCGCCATCGCCATGCCCACCCCGTGCTGTACCTCATTCCCCCTCCCTGCCATACCGTCCCCACTCCCCAACTCACCACGAGAGCAACGAGCAGAGTTCTCCCAGGAATACAACAGCAAGGGCGCGCAGCAGAATGTCCTTGTGCTGCCAGAGGAACATGGGGTGCTGGCTCACCATGGGCAAACCCACCCTGTGCTGTGCCCCCACCCCCACTCTCTCCCTTACCATCCCCACCCACTCTCTCCCTTACCATCCCCACCCACTCTCTCCCTTACCATGCCCACCCACTCTCTCCCTTACCATGCCCACCCACCCACTCCCTCTCTTACCACGAGAGCAACGAGAAGTGTTTTGCCCAGAAAGACGACGGCGAGGGCGAGCAGCAGAATGTCCTTGTGCTGCCAGAGGAACATGGGGTGCATCACCATGCCTGTGCCACTACCTTTTGAGTCAACTCACAAGTCATGGGGTGCATCACCATGCCTGTGCCCCACTACCTACCCTGTTCTGTGCCCCCATCCCCACTCCCTCCCTCACCATTCACACTCCCCCCCTCACCACGAGAGCAACGAGCAGTGTTTTCCCCAGGAGAACTATCGCGAGGGCGAGCAGCAGAATGTCGATCTGCTGCCAGAGGAACATGGGGTGCATCGCCGTGCCTACCCCAAGCTGTGCCTATTCCCCCTCCTTGCCAACCGTCCCCACTCCCTGACTCACCACGAGAGCAACGAGCAGCGTCTTCCCCAGGAAAACAACCGCAAGCGCGAGGAGCAAGATGTCCTTGTGCTGCCAGAGGAACATGGGGTGCATCACCATGCCTATGGACGCCAGGAAGAGCGCCGCAAACATGTTGCGCACCGGCTCCACCTGGTGCAGTGTTCTCTCGCTGTATGTGCCGCCTGGAGGGAGAAGGACGAGGGGGAGTGGGCAAGTTGCAGGGAGCATCGTTCTGCCCATGCTGCACACGAGCTCCGTCCAATGTGGCCATTGTAATATGGTGTGCTCGCTGCACGTGGCTCTTGGGAGGAGGAGGTGGAGGGAGGGGGGAGAGAGGGAAGAGGGGTGGGGGGGGAGGGGGCACTGTTGGCCATCAAGACGTGCCATGCATGAGCAGAGCAAGATATGTACGGTTGTTGACAAGATGCATACATGAGCAAGATGCATACATGAGCAAGATGCATACATGAGCAAGATGCATACATGAGCAAGATGCATGGTGCCTCGAATCTAGACAAATGTGCAGGAGGGCGTGCATAGAAAGCACGCACACAGCTGAGAGCACGCACACAGCTGAGAGCACGCACACAGCTGAGAGCACGCACACAGCTGAGAGCACGCACACAGCTGAGAGCACGCACACAGCTGAGAGCACGCACACAGCTGAGAGCACGCACACAGCTGAGAGCACGCACACAGCTGAGAGCACGCACACAGCTGAGAGCACGCACACAGCTGAGAGCACGCACACAGCTGAGAGCACGCACACAGCTGAGAGCACGCACACAGCTGAGAGCACGCACACAGCTGAGAGCACGCACACAGCTGAGAGCACGCACACAGCTGAGAGCACGCACACAGCTGAGAGCACGCACACAGCTGAGAGCACGCACACAGCTGAGAGCACGCACACAGCTGAGAGCACGCACACAGCTGAGAGCATGATCCCGCACACAGCTGAGAGCATGAACCCGAAAACGCAATCAATGACACTCACTTGAAGCAAGAGACGCAATCAATGACACTCACTTGAAGCAAGAGACGCAATCAATGACACTCACTTGAAGCAAGAGACGCAATCAATGACACTCACTTGAAGCAAGAGACGCAATCAATGACACTCACTTGAAGCAAGAGACGCAATCAATGACACTCACTTGAAGCAAGAGACGCAATCAATGACACTCACTTGAAGCAAGAGACGCAATCAATGACACTCACTTGAAGCAAGAGACGCAATCAATGACACTCACTTGAAGCAAGAGACGCAATCAATGACACTCACTTGAAGCAAGAGACGCAATCAATGACACTCACTTGAAGCAAGAGACGCAATCAATGACACTCACTTGAAGCAAGAGACGCAATCAATGACACTCACTTGAAGCAAGAGACGCAATCAATGACACTCACTTGAAGCAAGAGACGCAATCAATGACACTCACTTGAAGCAAGAGACGCAATCAATGACACTCACTTGAAGCAAGAGACGCAATCAATGACACTCACTTGAAGCAAGAGACGCAATCAATGACACTCACTTGAAGCAAGAGACGCAATCAATGACACTCACTTGAAGCAAGAGACGCAATCAATGACACTCACTTGAAGCAAGAGACGCAATCAATGACACTCACTTGAAGCAAGAGACGCAATCAATGACACTCACTTGAAGCAAGAGACGCAATCAATGACACTCACTTGAAGCAAGAGACGCAATCAATGACACTCACTTGAAGCAAGAGACGCAATCAATGACACTCACTTGAAGCAAGAGACGCAATCAATGACACTCACTTGAAGCAAGAGACGCAATCAATGATACTCACTTGAAGCAAGAGACGCAATCAATGACACTCACTTGAAGCAAGAGACGCAATCAATGACACTCACTTGAAGCAAGAGACGCAATCAATGACACTCACTTGAAGCAAGAGACGCAATCAATGACACTCACTTGAAGCAAGAGACGCAATCAATGACACTCACTTGAAGCAAGAGACGCAATCAATGACACTCACTTGAAGCAAGAGACGCAATCAATGACACTCACTTGAAGCAAGACCCTGACGCAATCAATGACACTCACTTGAAGCAAGAGACGCAATCAATGACACTCACTTGAAGCAAGAGACGCAATCAATGACACTCACTTGAAGCAAGAGACGCAATCAATGACACTCACTTGAAGCAAGAGACGCAATCAATGACACTCACTTGAAGCAAGAGACGCAATCAATGACACTCACTTGAAGCAAGAGACGCAATCAATGACACTCACTTGAAGCAAGAGACGCAATCAATGACACTCACTTGAAGCAAGAGACGCAATCAATGACACTCACTTGAAGCAAGAGACGCAATCAATGACACTCACTTGAAGCAAGAGACGCAATCAATGACACTCACTTGAAGCAAGAGACGCAATCAATGACACTCACTTGAAGCAAGAGACGCAATCAATGACACTCACTTGAAGCAAGTGACGCAATCAATGACACTCACTTGAAGCAAGAGACGCAATCAATGACACTCACTTGAAGCAAGAGACGCAATCAATGACACTCACTTGAAGCAAGAGACGCAATCAATGACACTCACTTGAAGCAAGAGACGCAATCAATGACACTCACTTGAAGCAAGTGACGCAATCAATGACACTCACTTGAAGCAAGAGACGCAATCAATGACACTCACTTGAAGCAAGAGACGCAATCAATGACACTCACTTGAAGCAAGAGACGCAATCAATGACACTCACTTGAAGCAAGAGACGCAATCAATGACACTCACTTGAAGCAAGAGACGCAATCAATGACACTCACTTGAAGCAAGAGACGCAATCAATGACACTCACTTGAAGCAAGAGACGCAATCAATGACACTCACTTGAAGCAAGAGACGCAATCAATGACACTCACTTGAAGCAAGAGACGCAATCAATGACACTCACTTGAAGCAAGAGACGCAATCAATGACACTCACTTGAAGCAAGAGACGCAATCAATGACACTCACTTGAAGCAAGTGACGCAATCAATGACACTCACTTGAAGCAAGAGACGCAATCAATGACACTCACTTGAAGCAAGAGACGCAATCAATGACACTCACTTGAAGCAAGAGACGCAATCAATGACACTCACTTGAAGCAAGAGACGCAATCAATGACACTCACTTGAAGCAAGAGACGCAATCAATGACACTCACTTGAAGCAAGAGACGCAATCAATGACACTCACTTGAAGCAAGAGACGCAATCAATGACACTCACTTGAAGCAAGAGACGCAGGTACATGAAAAAGAGAGAAATGCAAATGCAGACGCAGAAATTTGACCATGATGCGTCGTCCCTGCCCCTTGACTGACACACCCCAGTATATGGCACATACATACATGCGTACATACATAGACATGCACATACGTACATGCACACATAAACATGCACATACATGCATGCGCACATACACATGCACATACGTACATGCGCACATAAACATGTACATACAGATGCATGTAGCCACCTCAAGCACGTCCCTAAGAGCATGCGCCCTGCGATGAACGCCCCCACTTGAAGCGATAGCCCCCCCCAGGTACTCGCACAGCAGCGCCCCGCAGAGGCAGTTGCCCTTGATGCCCAGCTGGTACAGCTCGTTGCTGCCTTGCCTCGGGACACGCGTCACTAAACGGCACACACGTGCATGGATGTATCCACCTCAGGCACGCACCTGAGAGCATGAGGCCGGCAATGAACGCCCCGACCTCTAGCGACAGCCCAAGATACTCGGAGAGCAGAGCCACGCACAGGCAGTTGCCCATGATGCCCAGCTGGTACAGCTCGTTGTTGCCCCTTGACACGCGCACGAGCAGGCGCAGGAAGCGCGGGACGAGCAGGCGGGAGAGCGCCCAGGCAACGAGGCAGAAGGCGAGCAGGATGAGCAGCTCGCGCACCAGGGCCAGTAGGATGGCCGAGGCCGATGCAGGGCGGGCGGCGAGCGCCGGCATTATTGCGAGGAGGAGCCCGAGGGCGCAGTCCTGTGCAATGAGCGTGCCGAGCATGATCTGGGGAAGGGCAGAGGAGGGAAGGTGGGGGGGAGGGTTTGCGGGGAAGAAGGGGTATTGGGGGAGGAGATGGGGGAGTGCAATGTGAAGTAGCAGTGGTGGCATCTGAAAGTGTTTTGAGACGTCTCAAAACATGAAGTAGCAGTGGTGGCATCTGAAAGTGTTTTGAGACGTCTCAAAACATGAAGTAGCAGTGGTGGCATCTGAAAGTGTTTTGAGACGTCTCAAAACATGAAGTAGCAGTGGTGGCATCTGAAAGTGTTTTGAGACGTCTCAAAACATGAAGTAGCAGTGGTGGCATCTGAAAGTGTTTTGAGACGTCTCAAAACATGAAGTAGCAGTGGTGGCATCTGAAAAGGAGCAGGCTTAGGGCACAGCCATGCATCATGAGAGCATGGCCAGGATGATCTGCGGGAGGGCAGAGCAGAAGGGGTTCCAGTGGGGTGGGGTTAACAAAAGGGTGGGTGGGGTCTGTACACGCGCTCGAGCAGGCTTAGAGAGCAGTCGTGAGGAAGCCCATATGCACCGGACCAGTCCCAGCGCGTTGAGTGAGCGTTTTGAGCATGTCTTGGGGTAGAGCAGCCGGGTATGACTTGGGGAGTGAGGACAGAGGACGGGAGGAGCACAAGGGGGGTGGAGGAGGAGCGGGATGGGTGGGCCATGGAGAGGGCAAGGTAAGCAGTGGTGGCATGGGGGGAGGGGTGGGGCGAGGGGGAAAGAGGCAAAACTCCCCTGTTCATACCGCAACTTCCCAAGTGTCAACACAACATCGCCAGCCGATGGCTATGTGAATGCAGCCCGCACCCTGCCCCCCCTACTCACCTGCCTGTGTCTATCACTGGCAAGGCATGGCCCTCACCTCACCACACACGGCTGTTCCTATTTCAGGCAGGGGATCCACCACACCACACCTGCCCGTGCTTCCTTCTACCACGGCCCCTCCACCGCACTGCACCTGCCTCCTCAGCTAAATCACCCACTAACCCACTGCACCACGCCCCACCGCACTGCACCTGGCCGTGCTCAGAGTTGAAGCCGTTGATGTCCACCAGGCACTTGAGCACCACGGCTGTAGATGACATTGATAGGAAGCCGCCTGGTTAAGACAAGGGAGAGAGGGGAGAGGAATGAGTGTGGGGGGGAGAGCGAGAGCAAGGGTTGGAGGGAGAGAAGGGAGAAGGAGGCACTTGAGCATCACGGCTGTGGATGACATTGATAGGAAGCTGCCTGGTCGGTAGGGGATGGGGGGGAACGAGGGTGGAGAGAGAAGGGGGAGTGATGAGGGGAGGAGGCACTTGAGCACCACGACTGTATATGACATTGAGAGGAAGCCGCCTGGAGGGTAGCAGGAGGGTTGGGGGAAGCTGGAATAAGCGAGTGAGAAAAAGGGTAGGAGAAAATAGGCACTTGATCACCACGGCTGTGGTTGAGATGCAGAGGAAGCCGCCTGGTGAGAGGGGGGGAGGGGTGGAGCAGGGAGGGAGGGGTGATGATGAGAGGGAGGCCATTGAGCACCAGTGCTGTGCTGTGGAGGGATTCACCAGTGCTGTGCCGTGGAGGGATTCACCAGTGCTGTGCCGTGGAGGGATTCACCAGTGCTGTGCCGTGGAGGGATTCACAAGCAGCCGCATGGCAGGAGAAGTGAGAAAGGAAAGGGGGCTGAGGAGGGTGTGAACGTGGGGAGAGGGAGCAGGGGTGGGGAGCAGAGGAAGGGGTGGGGTGGAAATAAGGAAGTGAGTCACTTGGGGGTTATTACTGTAATTTTCATGGACAGGGCGCCGCCTGGTGGGGGTTGGGGGTGCTGGAGAGGAGCGAGGAAATAAAGGGGGAGAGGAGGAGGAGAGAGAGAAGAGGGAATGCACGGCCTGGGAGCACAGCGGGGGAGCAAGGAAGCTGGGTGGTGCAACGAGGGTGGGCGTGAGGAGGGAGGGAGGGAGACAAAGGCCCAGGTGAAAACGAAGAGGGAGACAAAGGCCCAGGTGAAAACGAAGAGGGAGGCAAAGGCCCACGTGAAAACGAAGAACCCTCCTCCACTCCACGTACGCTGCTAGCCAGTAACCGACGAAAAGGCCCAGCTCATAGTCCAGTCCAGACGCGCACCTATGAATTGCTCCTGGGGCGTGTGGGGGTGAAGCCTTCACCAAGAAGGTACGGCTTCGGACCATGGACAGGCGACTTTGCAGAACGACCTCTTCCTGCGGCACCTCCTACTACTGCAGCAGTTGAGAATCGCATTTGAGAATCCTCAAAAGCGATTTCTGCACCTACTACTGCTGCAGCAGTAGGGTACGGACATCACATCACACAGTGACCCAAGCGCGCGCACCTACCCCTGGGGCGCGTTGGAGGTGAGGATGCCGGCCAGAACTAGGAGTGATGGCTATGAGGTTTGGCAGCACTCCCGTGCTCCCACAGGCACCACTAGCAAAGCCCTTGAGCCGGACTCCCTCCCACCTGGCAATAGCTAGCCCTGACCCACCCTGACCCACCCTGACCCACCCTGACCCACCCTGATACGCACCTATGAAGAGCTCCTGGGGCATGCTGGAGCTGACGATGGCGCCCGGAATCATGGTGATGAGGACTTTTGAGTCGACTCAAAAAGTCATTTTGAGTCGACTCAAAAGTCACCTGGCGATGAGGACCTTGAGCACTGCTGCTACAGGCACCACTAGCTAAGCCCTTGACTCGCACACCCACCGAAAAATTGCCACATATCACCAGATACAACAAAAGCGCACCGATGAAGAGCCCCTGGGGGGTGTTGGAGCTGAAGATGCCGCCCAGAATCATGGCGATCTGCAGCACTCCATGCTACTACCCAAGGCCTTGACTCACACACCCACCGACACATAGCTAGTCCTGCCTGGCCCCGTGACCCCCCTATAGCTACGCACCGATGAAGAGCCCTTGCGGCGTGTTGGAGCTGAAGATGCCGCCCAGAATCATGGCAATTGCGATCTGCAGCACTCCGCCGCCCAGCGCCACGTTGTGCACCCCCTGCATCTTGGCGAGGCTGAACTCGACCCCCAGGGCGAACAGCAGAAACACCACTCCGAACTGGGCTAAAGTTTCCACCTGCATGGTAGATAGAGGAGCAGAGGAGGGAGAAGAGGGAGAAGAAGAAGGAATGTGCCTGAGAGCCACGTTGTGCCCCCCTGCACCTTGGCGAGACTGAACTCCACCCCCAGGGCAAAGAGCAGGAACACCACCCTGAACTGCGCTAGGGTTTCCACCTGCAGGGGGAGGAAAGAGAGAGGAGGAGGAAGAAGAGGGGGTCCGCATGCGAATAGAGGCACGTTGTGCACGCCCTGCACGTTGGCGAGGCTGAACTCGATCCCCCGGGCGAACAGCAGGAAGACGACTCCAAACTGGGCTAGGGTTTCCACCTGTGAAGGGTGGGTAAGTGGGTGAGAAGAAAGGCAATTGCAGGGCTTACCCTGAACCTGAACTGTTCTAGGATTCCAACCTACAGTCAGGAGAGGAAGGAGAAGTGTGTGTGTGTGTGTGTGTGTGTGTGTGTGTGTGTGTGTGTGTGTGTGAGTGAGTGTGTGTGTGTGCGTGTGAGTGAGTGTGTGTGAGTGTGTGTGCTTTGGTTGGAGCCACATTGTGCAGTCCCTGCATCTTGGCTCGGCTGAACCCCCATCAAATCACATATCAGCCATCCCAGCTCTCACTGCCCTGTAACAGCTCACGTGGTAACCCCACTGACCTGCACATACGATAACCCTACTGTCCTCCACCATGTGGTAACCCTACTGTCATTCACCATGTGGTAACCCTACTGACTGCTTTATAGGCTGTCTGCAACACTCATACGGCAACCCAACTGCCTTCAACCAATGTGGTAACCCTACTCGTAACAACAGACATGCAGCAACCTATAGGGCTTCATTAGTCCGCATGCCAGACCTCCCAGCACTCACCACCCTGTAACACCAATGCGATAACCCTAACCCTAATAAGCAATACCATGTGGTAACCCCTACCCACCTGCACGAGCTCGTGGATAAGGCCCAGCCTGCCCGGGCCGATGGCCATGCCAGCGACAATGTATCCCAGGATGATTGGCTGCCCCATCAGCCCACACGCCAGGCCTCCTAGCACCCACCGCCCTGTAACACCACATGTGGTAATCCTACTTACCTGTACTAGCTCGTGAATGAGCCCCAGCCCGCCCGGGCCGATGGCCATGCCAGCAACGATGTATCCCAGGATGATGGGCTGCCCCATCAGCCCACACGCCAGCCCGCCCAGCGCCGCCGCCACTATCACCTTCACAATGTCCGAAATGAGGGTGAAATCCTCCTGTAGCTGCATCTTCGACCCCTTACCGGGGCTGCTTATAACGTATTCGTTATCCTGGGAGTCTATGAGCCTAGGAACGTCCTTCTCGTCCTCCTGCTCCGCCTCCTGCTCTTTCTTGGTCTCGTTTCTAGCTGACGCTTTAGTGACGTTCTTAGGGGTGGGGCGCGGCGGGGGCGGAGGTGGCGGCACAGCATCTATCCCCAGGAGAATATCGAAAAACGACCGCTCTCCACCACCAGTCACCCCTCCGTCCCAGCTGTTCTTTGCCGCAGCAGCAGCTGCTTCCGCCTCCTGCTTCGCCTTCAGCTCCGCTTCCCTCTCCGCCTCCTCCTGCTCTTGCTTCTCTCGCTCCTCGCGCTCTTTCTCCTCCTTCTCGTGAACGTGGTGCTTCCCCACCCGCGCCACTGTCTCCAGAACCGCCTCCTGCTTTTCTAGGGTTTCGTTGAACTTCCCCCCCTCGCCTTCCATGTCATCCAGTCTTTCTAGAATCTTCTCCATCATTTCGCCCACGTTCTCGCCTTTGCCTCCTTTTCTCCCGCCGCCTTTCGCCTTCTTCTGCGCGCCATCGCCCTCCTCCCCTTCGTATTGATCCGGGTTATCATCCGCCGCACTCGCGCTCTCCTTCCCTGCTTTCCGGTCTCCTGTCCCTGCTCCCACGTCTCCCTCCTTTCCTCCGGATTTTCCCTTCTCCTCTCGCTTCTCCTCACCCTTATCCTTCCCCTTCTCCTTCTCCTTGTCGTCTTTCCCCCCGCCTTCCCCGGATGCCTTCTTTGATTCCTCCTCAGCTTTCTTACTCTTAGATTCTTTCTTCGGCTCCTTCACGCCAATCAGAATCGGAATCCCGTCCGCATCTCCGTCAGCGAGCATCTGGACCGTCTCTTTCTCCTCGACCTCCTCTTCAGCATCCTCGCCGTGCGATTTCGAATCTTCCGCTTTCCCATCACTTCGGCTTCCCGAATTCGCTGAAGAATTATTTTTCCCATCTGATTCTGTCCCCGTAGTCGACGGCTTCTCATTTGAATTGCTACCACCGATTCCCAGACTCTTCTCAAATTCCTCCATTTCCTGATCGATTCCTAACGCTCCTGAAACAATTCGTTCCCATATCCCTTGTGGATGATCGCCGGATTTCACCTCGTCGCCTTTCGACTTCTCGTCGCTGCTGTTGGTATCGCTGGAGGCTACAGGAGAGGAACCTAGGATCAGAAGAGTTGCCAGAAGAATCGGGTATAGCGAGATTCGACAAGGCTTGGTGGTAACATTGTAACATCGTACGCGATTGATGGGGTCTAATGTCCACACTTCTCTTAGTCCAGACATCGTTGCTTCAGAGGCGAGCGAGTTGCTTGCGAGAAACGCCACTACTTCGCAAACGACGGCTCTACATGGCCCTGTCACGCGCGAAGATACACAGCGTTGCCTATCAACCGAATGCGCCTATCTGGATGGAAGGTTGTTCGGTCTCTCGATTGGAAAATTCGTATTCTAGGCTCCTGGGGGCTGCAAATGCATATAAGGTAGTCCGAAGTCTGGAGATAGTCAATAGCGTAGTCTTGAGTGGCACTCAAATCGTGAGAGTAATTAGATAGTTTTGTTTTCCGTCTTCCTCCTATTCCGCAAAAGCCGAATTCAGCAGACCTTCGAAGAGCTTCAAGTATTGGGACCTTCAAAGAGCAGTTCCAAGAAATTATATGGGTGCTGTGCAATTTTGTTCTTCTGGTTCCGGTACTAAGGGGTTTGGTTCCGCTACCATTCCTCCATTCCCAGAGTTCAGTCCCTTCAAGTTTCTAGCCTTCGGTTGAGAGCTCCTCCACAAGCCACGTAAGCAAGCGGTTGTAAGGATGGGCGGCTAGTGCGCTGGTTGGTGGAGCCCAGGTTGTGACCTGCCGAAGGGCCCAAACGTGAGCGACATGTGACCTGACGTCCTTCATCTGCGGCTCGGCGATCTTGATAGTGCAATGCAATCTCAAGTCAGCCGTGTGACCAGGCTGTGTTTTCGCAAAGCTCATCGAAAATCAGCAAACAATTGGTGATATTTATTTATATATATTATACATCCGTTGTAGTCTAGTCGGTTAGGATACTCGGCTCTCACCCGAGAGACCCGGGTTCAAGTCCCGGCAACGGAACGTTTTTGTTTCACGTTACATTTCTGCAAACTTCCTCACGACTCACGGTAATGATAGTGTTTGAAAGTTTTTGTTCTGTACTTGAACATTTACTCCGTTCATGATACCTACTATCGCGGATTAGCGTGACAAACGGAAAGCTGTCTCCTTATCTTCACTTGTCCCACCAGTACAACCCCATTTGGCTAGCAGGGACCCGCATTTCCCTTCCTCACAGCGACCATGGCGTTGCACTGTCCGCAGGCAACGCTCCTGGCGACGGATGTCGTTTCCGCGCCGCTCCGCGCCTCCCGCGTGGCCCTAATTCCGTCCGCGCGCCTCTTCCCGGCTTTCCCCCTTCCATGTGGGCCCCTCAGGACAGTCAGTGCTCCGCTTGCGCGCCGAGCCGTTGCAATTCGGGCAGGGAGAGCGGTCGGATCCAATGATGCGCCTCCTCGAGCCGTTGGATCCGACAAATCTGACGTGATGCCCCCCCGTGAATCTGCTCCGCGCACCGCTGTTGGCGTTGACTGCGGTGACGTGGCGTCCGCCAGTCACGCATCGCCACGTGGCCGCATTATGTCCGCGGTCGCCGGCGCGTTGGTCGCGATTCATCTGGCCGCCGCGGCGAGTCCTCTCGAGGCCGCCGCCGCCGTGTTCAACGCCGGTACGAGCTCGTAATGCTGGGGTACGATCGCTCGGTTGATGCGGTTCTGAGACGTTTCATAACGTGGTTACGAACTAACGACGGGGTACGAACTCGTAATCCTAGGGTTAGATCGCGCGCTCGACGAGGCTCGTTTCTGGGAAAATATCAAACGAGGTGCTTCAAACTGGGGTTGTTCACAGGGGGTTTTTTAAGCGAGATAGCTTGTAACGACTCCAGCTGGAGGAACCGTGAGTGAGGGTTCAACCGAGGCGTGAGCTTGAAGCTGAAGCGGTTACCAAACACGCTGAATTCACCTCTATCTTCCTCCCTCCAGTCGTCTCTTCGCCTCGCTCCACCCTTGAGTGCAATTTTCAAATCCAAGCACTAGAGATTGCACCACTGCTTCCCCCCACTCCTCCCCACGGGTCCTCCAGCTGTCTCCCCCCGTTGACATTTCCTCGCCCCGTTCCCATTCCGCCCCTTACATGCCCTTGCCTTCGCTTTCCGCTTCCGCTCTCCCACCCTCCCCTTGCCAGCCCGACAGCCGGTGGCGCCATTTTTCCCCCTCACCCCTCCCTCCGCCTGTTCTTCTCCCGTCTTATTCATTTCCTCCTCCCTCCCCTCCCCATCCCTCACCCCTCTTGCTGGCATAAGTGGCAGCAACGGTGCAGTCGCCCTATGCCCCCTTCTCCTTCCCCCTTGATCTCTCACCTGCTGCTGCTGCTGCTGCTGCTTCCCTCTCCCCTCCCTCTCTCCGCCTCTCCCCTCCCTCTCTCCGCCTCTCCCCTCCCTCTCTCCGCCTCTCCCCTCCCTCTCTCCGCCTCTCCCCTCCCTCTCTCCGCCTCTCCCCTCCCTCTCTCCGCCTCTCCCCAGCCCACACATTGGTGGTGCCAGCAGCGATGCAGTCGCCATATGCCCACGCGCAGGAGGAGCAGGATAAACGGTAATAGCTGCTTCTCCACCTCCTCATCTCACCTCCTCTCCCTCTCCCTCGCCCCACCCAGTCCACTCAGCGTGGCAGCAGCGGAGCAGTCCCCCTATTCGCGCGCGCACGAGGAGCAGGATGGGCTGTTATCGCCACTTTCCACTCTTTCTCTCTCACAAATCCTCTTCCCACCCCACCTCCCCTCCCTCCCCCTCTTCCCATGCAGGCCAACCATCGGTGGTGGCAGTGGTGGCGGCAGGGGAGCAGTCGCCCTATGTGCGCGCGCAGGAGGAGCAGGATGAGGACGTGGGGCTGCTGGACGGGTGAGGGGGAGGGCTGGATGGATGGGCGGGTGAGGGGGAGGGCTGGATGGATGGGCGGGTGAGGGGGAGGGCTGGATGGATGGGCGGGTGAGGGGGAGGGCTGGATGGATGGGCGGGTGAGGGGGAGGGCTGGATGGATGGGCGGGTGAGGGGGAGGGCTGGATGGATGGGCGGGTGAGGGGGAGGGCTGGATGGATGGGCGGGTGAGGGGGAGGGCTGGATGGATGGGCGGGTGAGGGGGAGGGCTGGATGGATGGGCGGGTGAGGGGGAGGGCTGGATGGATGGGCGGGTGAGGGGGAGGGCTGGATGGATGGGCGGGTGAGGGGGAGGGCTGGATGGATGGGCGGGAGAGGGGGAGGGCTGGGGGGCTGATGGGCGGGTGGGGAGGGAAGCAGTGTGAAAAGAAGGGGTGCGTACGGGCGGGTGGGCGGGAGTGGCAAGGGGGGCCTGCGGTGTGCTGTACTGTGCCGTTCGTTATAGTGCCCTCTGCCCCTCCCTTCCACACCCCCCCCTCTCTCACCCTTCTTTCCCATTATCACTTCCCCCTCCCCTCACTCACAACCCTTCCTGCTTCCAGCACACCCACACACTACCTTTCTCTTCCCCTCTCCCCCCGTCCTCCTCGCCCTCTCCCACTCTCGTGTTTCTCAATCATCGAGTCACACGCTCCCGCCCTCCTCTTCAGTCACACGCTCCCGCCCTCCTCTTCAGTCACACGCTCCCGCCCTCCTCTTCAGTCACACGCTCCCGCCCTCCTCTTCAGTCACACGCTCCCGCCCTCCTCTTCAGTCACACGCTCCCGCCCTCCTCTTCAGTCACACGCTCCCGCCCTCCTCTTCAGTCACACGCTCCCGCCCTCCTCTTCAGTCACACGCTCCCGCCCTCCTCTTCAGTCACACGCTCCCGCCCTCCTCTTCAGTCACACGCTCCCGCCCTCCTCTTCAGTCACACGCTCCCGCCCTCCTCTTCAGTCACACGCTCCCGCCCTCCTCTTCAGTCACACGCTCCCGCCCTCCTCTTCAGTCACACGCTCCCGCCCTCCTATTATCCCCCTTCTTCTCCCGCCTTTCTCCTTACTCTCTTTCCCCCCCAGCACACTCTCCTTCCTTCCTTTTCCTCCCCTCCTCTATTCCATGCTTCCCCGCCCTCCCCCCATCAGTCACATCCGACCCACCAGTCACATCCGACCCTATCCCCCCACCAGTCACATCCGACCCTATCCCCCCACCAGTCACATCCGACCCTATCCCCCCACCAGTCACATCCGACCCTATCCCCCCACCAGTCACATCCGACCCTATCCCCCCACCAGTCACATCCGACCCTATCCCCCCACCAGTCACATCCGACCCTATCCCCTCTCTCTCTCATATCCATGCAGGGAACTTCAACCCACCTACGTCCCGTCCTCCTCCCTCAGCCAAGGTGTTCATATTCTCGCTTCCTCATCCCACCCCCCACCCCACCAGTTACAGCTGTCCCTGTCCCCTCTCACATCCACGCAGGGGCCTTCAAGCCCACCTAAGTGATGGAAGATTGGTTTTGAGACGTCTCCACGCCTACGTCTCCACACCTACGTCTCCACACCTACATCTCCACACCTACGTCTCCACACCTACGTCTCCACGCCTACGTCTCCACGCCTACGTCTCCACGCCTACGTCTCCACGCCTACGTCTCCACGCCTACGTCTCCACGCCTACGTCTCCACGCCTACGTCTCCACGCCTACGTCTCCACACCTACGTCTCCACACCTACGTCTCCACGCCTACGTCTCCACACCTACGTCTCCACACCTACGTCTCCACACCTACGTCTCCACACCTACGTCTCCACACCTACGTCTCCACACCTACGTCTCCACACCTACATCTCCACACCTACGTCTCCACCTGAAAAGAGGGTGTTTTTGAGACGCCTCAACACCTCCTCTCTCAGCCTCTTCTGTTTTTCTCAATCCCTCTTCTCTCCTCCCCCATTCCGTTGCTCCCATCGTTTCCACTCCTCCGCCCGTTCGGTCGCATCCGCCCCTGCCCCTGCCAGTGAGCCCCACCGTATCTGCACCCCACTCTTAGCCTCGACTACTGTCTGCCATGCTGCCCCGCCTGTGTCCCTCCCCCTCTCCCCTCTCCCCCTTCCGCCTTCCTCACTCGCATCCACCCCTGCCCCCTGGCAGTGGATCCTAGCTGTGTCTCCACTCCACCCCCCGCACCCACTCCTGCCGCGTGTCCCGTGTTTCCCCCATGCTCCTCCCACCCTCCCTCCCTCGCCCATCAGGCGCATCCGCCCCTGCCCCCTGGCGGTCAACCCCAACTGTGTCTCCACCTCCTCTCTCAGCCTCGCCTACTCGCCACCCTGGACCGTGCCTTCCCTCAGTACCTCCACGGCCGTGCAGGTATGAGCGGGCTGTGCAAATACAAAGAATCTGGACACTCGGTTGCGTGCGTGCCTTTTCCAGCCTTCTCAACTCGCCGCCCTGGGCCGGCCCCTCCCTCAGTACCGCAACAGCCGTCCAGTTGTGAGTGGGCTGTGCAGATACGGTTACCTGCAAAGACTCCGGTTGCCGCAAGCCACTCCGGTTGCAGCAAGCCACTCCGGTTGCAGCAAGCCACTCCGGTTGCAGCAAGACACTCCGGTTGCAGCAAGCCACTCCCAGGCCTCGCCTACTTGCTGCCAGCTCTGGACTGTGCCACTGCTTAGTGCTGCCTCGGCTTTCCTGGTTGCATGGGTGGTGAGAGGGTGGGGGACGGCATGAGGGAGAGTGCATTTAAGCTTATCCTTGCTTATTCCTTGCCCCGGACTGCTCCCCTTCTCACTGCCATTCATCGGCATGTGTGGACGTGTGTACATCCATGCATGTGTGGACGTGTGTACATCCATGCATGTGTGGACGTGTGTACATCCATGCATGTGTGGACGTGTGTACATCCATGCATGTGTGGACGTGTGTGCATGCATGTGCATGTGTGTGCATGGACCCATGTCTACGTGTGTGCACACATACATACATGCATGCATGGTGGCGACAGAGGCTAGAGGGAGTGCTGCGCTCGGCGCTCAAGAACCCGGCCATAGAGGAGTCCGTTGATGTCGCTGACGGTGAGATGCCATCAGCGCCTGCCTCCTCCCTCCCATGCTTCTAGCGCTCCCTCCTATCCCCCCGTCCCACCACTACCTCCCTCGCTTACCTCCCTTCTCTTTTCCATCCTCCCTTTTCCCCTTCCCTCCCTTCGCCCCTTCCCTCCCTTCTACCCGTCCACCTTATCTCTCTCCCTCCCTCCCTCCCTCCCTCCCTCCCTCCCTCCCTCCCTCCCTCCCTCCCTCCCTCCCTCCCTCCCTCCCTCCCTCCCTCCCTCCCTCCCTCCCTCCCTCCCTCCCTCCCTCCCTCCATCCCTCCCTCCCTCCCTCCCTCCCTCCCTCCCTCCCTCCATCCCTCCCTCCCTCCCTTCCCCCTGCGGTCTCTCCTGCCACAGCAAATACAATATTGGTTCGATGGACCTTGAGAACTCTTATTGTCAGCTACTGCACAGGCACACACACGCGGACACACACACACCCACGCACCTGCACACTTTCACCTACAAATGCGTGCACGCACACACATTCACAGACACACTTGCAAACAGATTGCACCAATACACACACATGCATGTACGCACACACCCACACATACTCACTCACTTACTCACTCACTCACTCACTCACTCTCCCACGCTTACATACACGTATGAGCTTTTTCTTACACACACACATACACATATACACTCACTCACTCACCACGCTTACATATACGTATGCGTTTATCTCACAACATTTGCCTAATTCTTTCCACATGCCCCACCTCTCAGGAGGGCATTACATAAGGGCCAAAACAGACGGCCTGTTTGGGCGTGACACTATCGAGCTGCTACTGCGCGACGATAATGTATTATACCGCTCTATAGCAGGGCGCGTGGTGTACATATACCCGTTTACCACCCCACTAACGGACTTTGACGCACAGAGGAAGCGCATGGATGCGCTGGGGAAGGAGCTGGGGTGGCTGCAGGAGTATGAGTACGAGACGGAGTTTGAAATGGACTATGATTATTGAGCTTAATTCAGGGCTTATTCGCAAACCGGGGTACCAGTGCGAAATTCAGTTGCGGCGCATAAGGCTCAGTTAGAACGGTACTATTTAGTTTCGCAGGTGATATTAAGCTTGTCAAATGTTGTAGCCTGTAGTGAGGTTTGTCTTAGGGGGTACAGAAGTTAGGGTTTGTCATATGTACCCCAACCAACATCAATGCAACATCCATTCCTCATTCTGACATGGTATCAGCTAGGTTAGGATCCTGTGGGATCCCGTTCCTCCGTTCTCCGTTCGTACCTCCCGAGCCTGATCCTACCTCTCGTTCGTACCAGTTTAGTTGTTACCGCGCCTAGTACCGAGCCTAGCATCATCTCCCCCGTCGCGTCGCGCCCGTTCCCCCCGTCGCGTCGCGCCCGTTCCCCCCGTCGCGTCGCGCCCGTTCCCCCCGTCGCGTCGCGCCTGTTCCCCCCGTCGCGTCGCGCCCGCGTGTTCCCCCCCTGTCCCGTCGCGTCGCCCTGCCCTGTCCCGTCGCCCTGTCCCGTCGCGTCGCCCTGTCCCGTACCGTCGCCCTGTCCCGTCGCGTCGCCCTGTCCCGTCCCGTCGCGTCGCCCTGTCCCGTCGCGTCGCCCTGTCCCGTCCCGTCGCGTCGCCCTGTCCCGTCCCGTCCCGTCCCGTCGCCCTGTCCCGTCGCGTCGCCCTACCCCGTCGCGTCGCCCTGCCCTGTCCCGTCGCCCTGCTCCGTCGCGCCGCCCTGCCCCGTCGCGTCGCCCTGTCCAGTCGCGTCGCCCTCCCCGTCGCGTCGCTCCCGCCCTTTCCCCCGTCGCGTCGCCCTCCCTAGGCCCTAGCCCGTCACCCTCCCTAGGCCCTGGCCCGTCGCCCTCCCTAGGCTCTGGCCCGTCGCCCTACCCTAGGCCCTGGCCCGTTGCCCTACCCTACGTTTTGGCCCGTCGCCCTAGCCCGCTCTTCCGCTGCGACTGAGTCCTCTTCCCCCCCGGTTGTTACTCGCCTGTTCGTTCGCGTTGGTTCTCACTATGGCGACTCCGCGAGTTCTTCGTTTCGACGCTGACGGTAGACCCCTTGACTTTTCCGTCTGGCTTCTTCGCGCTCGCCGTCTGTTAGAGAGTCAGGTCCAGGGGGGCGAGACCCTCTGGTCACACGCTACTGGTGACCTCCCCGAGCCCCCCGAGCCTACCGCTTTAGGCCCTGCTCCTGACGACGCTGCTACGGCTCGCTTTGCCCGTCAGCGCGCTGACCGGACGGCTTGGACGTCGCGTGACGCTGCGGCCTGCATCGCACTCAGCAGCCTCCTCCCTGAGTCCGAGGAGGTCCACTTTACTCAGGTTCGCACCGCTGCTGCGTACCTCACTGCGATTAAGGCCCGCTACTCTACTCCCGCTACTGTCTCTCTCGGCCGTCTTTTCCTCCCGTTCCTGTTTCCTGATCTTGCCTCGTTTGAGCGCTCTGCTGACTTGATCGCTCACCTCCGCTCGCTCGACGCTAGTTACCGCGCTGCTTGCACTGAGGCACAGCTTGCACTGCTTCCTCCCCCCATGGCGATTACTGTCTATTTCATCGCCACTAGCCTCCCTGACCGCCTTGCCTCCGTTCGTGACGCGCTTCTGCTGAAGCACCCTAGTGAGCTGACTATCGAGGTCCTTGAGTCTGCACTCAAGGACGTCGAGAGCAACCTTCGTTCGGTAGCTGCCGCCTCTGGTACTGTGTCCCCCCCACTCTTCCACGGGTGCACAGTCCCGCAGTTACCCACCTTCACTGCCTCTCTTGCCACTGCCGCTACTGACGCGACTGCGGCTGCTGTTACGACTGCGTCGCGGTCCCGCGGCAGGGGGGGCAAGAAAGGTGGTTCCGGTGGAGGTGGAGGTGGAGGTAGCGGAGGTAGTGGGGGTGCTGTTGCGACTGGCGGTGGTGGGAGTGCAGCGTCTGGAGAGACCCCTCGTGCAGCGGCTGGTGACTCCACTGCACCTGCTGGTGGCGGCGACCCTCGAGCTCGTCAGTCGCCTCCTGTACTGCCGGCCTCGCTAGGTGGAGCAGCGGCGTGGTACCAGGCTCAGCGTCAGCAGCACCTTCAGCAGCAGCAGCAGCCCCTTTCCTCCCAGCAGCCTCAGCAGCAGCAGCGTCAGCAGCTGGCTCCGGGGTCGGGGCTGCGTCAGCCCCAGCGCGGTGCTGCTTACCCTCCCTGCCCCTACCAGGTTCAGACAGGTCCTCGTCGAGGCCACCCTTGTGGCCGCTTTCACCCCCCTGGTCAGTGCTTTGCTCAGCTCACTGACACGGTCCGGTTGACCTACGGGGTTGGCGGTCCTGCTCCTGACTGGCTTCCTCTGGTTCAGCGCCACGGCTCCGCTCTGTGGGGCATGTCTGCTGAGCAGTTAGTTGATCTGATTAGTGCTCCTCATGCTATGTATGCTGTTGTTGACTCTAGTGTTTCTGACTCTGTTTACTCTGGTGTTGTTAGCTTAGGTGCTAGTCTTGCTCAGTTGCCTGTTGCTAGTGTAGGTACTTGTGTAGAGTCTAGACCAGCGACTACCTCAGAGGACGCTTCGCTGTCGTTCACACTGGACTCTGGAGCCTCCCACTGCTTCTTTCGGGACAGCACGACACTTACACCACTTCCTGCGCCTGTTTCTGTAGCGTTGGCTGATCCCACTACGGGACCAGTCACTGCACGTCACACTACCACTTTACCGTGTCCTGCTGCTCCCTCTGGGTCTCTCACTGGGTTTCACGTCCCCTCGTTCTCCCGGAACTTGGTGGGCGTGCGACCCCTCGTGAGTCAGCACGTGGGTGTGTGGTTTGAGCCTTCTGGAGAGACTGCGGTGTGTGTTGACGGAGACTCTTACCAGCCTCTTGCTACCTTTACTGCTGAGCCGGGCTCGGGTCTCTACACTCTTCACACTGGCCCGCGTGCGCCGCAGCAGCAGCCGCAGCAGCAGCAGCAGCCGCAGCAGCAGCAGCAGCAGCAGCAGCAGCAGCAGCACCAGCGGCCGCACCAGCAGCCCCCCCTACTGCCACTGCCCCCGGTTCCCCCCCCCGTTCGGGTCCCCGCGTCTCACCAGGTTGCTACGTCCCCCCAGGTGTCTGTGTCGTGTCAGGTTCCTACGTCTGTTCCAGTCGCTGCGTCGTGCTCCTGCCGGTCGCTTGCCCACCCCACCGTTCTGTGGCACCACCGGATGGGGCACCCGTCCCTTCCACGTCTGCGCGCTATGTCTAGTCAGCGTCTTGTCCTAGGCCTCCCACGTGTCTTGCCGTCGCTGCCGCCTTCGCCTGCGCCGCCGTGTCGTCCCTGCGTCGAGGGTAGGCTGCGCGCCACCCCTCACTCCTCCTCCCTTCGTCCGGCCACCGAGCCTTTTGAGACGCTTCACTTGGACGACTGGGGCCCAGCCCCTCGTCTAGGCCCTGAGCGTGAGCGTTACTTTCTGGTGGTAGTTGACGACTTCTCCCGCTACACCACAGTGTTCCCTCTAGCGAAGAAGTCTGAGGTGACTTCTACGCTGATCAGGTGGTTGCTCACCACTGAGGACACTCGTGGTCGTCGTGTCAGCTGTCTCCACTCCGACCGTGGGGGTGAGTTTCGCTCCGGCATTCTCGCTGGATTCTGTCGCGAGCAGGGCATTCGTCAGTCCTGGACGCTTCCAGAGTCCCCACAGCAGAATGGGGTTGCTGAGCGCCGCATAGGCCTGGTCATGGAGATCGCCCGCACCTCCCTGACTCACGCCTGTGCCCCCCATTTTCTGTGGCCCTACGCGGTCAGGTACGCCGCGCACCAGCTGAACCTCTGGCCACGTGTCTCTCGACCAGAGGTTTCACCGACCAGTCTTTGGACAGGGTCCCCTGGTGTTGCGTCGCGGTTTCGTGTCTGGGGGTGCTTGGCTCTTGTCCGCGACACCTCCGCGGACAAGCTCTCGCCTCGTGCCGTCCCCTGTGTCTTCCTTGGTTTCCCTGAGGACTCCTCTGACTTCACCTTTTACCACCCTCCCTCTCACCGGTTCTTTGACTCCCGTGACGTCCGTTTCGAGGAGTCCACTCCGTACTACGTCAGGTACCCCAGTCGAGGTCTCCCGGTTCCTCCTCCCCCCCTCTTCCTGACTGCCGTTCCCCCTCCTGCTCCCCCGGTACAGCCTCCCCCCCCTGGTCCAGCCCCGTCAGGTGTGTCCCAGGCTACCCCTCCTCCTTCGGTAGCCCCTCCGGTACAGCCTCCCTCCCCACAGTCCTCCTCGCAGCGTGCCGCTGGTGCTAGCTCTCGAGAGGTTGGTGCGGCGCCTGTTCCTGTACCGGTTTCTGGTTCTGGGGGTGCTGGAGTTGGAGCTGGAGTTGGAGCTGGAGTTGGCACTGGAGTTTCTGGTTCTGGGGGTACTGGAGTTGGAGCTGGGGTTGGAGCTGGAGTTTCTGGTTCTGGAGTTGGAGCTGACCCGGTGGGTGCAGAGGACTCTTGTCGTCCGAGAGCTGGTGCTGGCCGCGCGGACACTGGGGGTGCTGCGTCTGGGGGTGAGGGTGCGCCTCCTTCGGGTTCAGGTGAGCCTGGTTCTGGAGCTGGTGTTAGTGCTGCCTCTGGGGGTGGTGCGCCTAGTTCTTCTGAGGTGGACTCTGGAGCTGCCGCTGCTTCGGACACTACTCCACCCCCCCACCCCTACCCGACTAGGCACCAGGCTCGTGTTCGCCGTGCCCGTGGCGAGCAGCTGGCGTTGGAGAGAGAGGAGAGGGAGTTACAGCGGCTGGAGGAGCAGCAGCAGCAGCTGGAGCCGCAGGAGCAGCAGCAGCAGCAGCAGCTGGACCCGCAGGAGCAGCAGTCCCAGCAGCAGCCGCGTCCGCAGCAGCAGCAGTCGCAGCCGCAGCAGCAGCAGCCACTTCCTCCTCCTGTCTCGGGTCTTCGGATCCTTGGTCTCCCCTCCCCTTCTCCTCCCTCCTCCGCCTCTCCTCCTGTCTACGGTCCCACGTTTCCTCCTCCTGACTCCTCCCCCGCTGTTTTCCCCAGTTCTCCGCCTTTGTCCTCTCCTCCTCCGTCTCGTTCTTGGGCTACTCGTCGCTCCCCTCGTGCTCGTCCCTCGTCTCTTGTTCCCTTCACTGACCTTCGTACTGCCTTCCTTCTTTCTAGTCCACCTCGTCCGTCTCAGTCTGTGCTTCCGTCTCCTCCTGAGTCGGCCCTCACTGTGTCGCTCCCTACTCCTGTCACTGACTACTACCGCACGTACCGTCCTGTTCTCTCTCGTGTTCTCGCCTCTCTTGTTACTCACCCTCGTGCCTCTGTGTCCTCTGTGTCCGCTCTTACTGCCGCAGTTACTGACTTTGCCTCTACCCGCCGCCTTGACTACGCCACCACGCTTGTGGCTGCTCCTCCTACCAGTCCTCTGGCCGTCGGGGGTGTGTCTGCCCTTGGCTGTGACGCCCTAGAGGACAGGCATTTTGAGCTAGAGTTCCTGGCGGCCGCTTCCCCTCATCTCTGTGCCATGCTCCTCGCCCCTGAGGGTGACCCCGACGCCCTTGACATTCCGACTCCTCGCACTTACGCTGAGGCAGTGTCAGGGCCTTGGGCCTCTCAGTGGAGAGCTGCCATGGACGCAGAGATGGCCTCCTACAGATCCACAGGCACCTACGTCGATGAGGTTCCCCCCCCTGGGGCGAACGTAGTCGACGGCATGTGGATCTACAGGGTGAAGCGGCCACCGGGATCTCCCCCGGTCTTCAAGGCGCGCTACGTGGCTAGAGGTTTCAGTCAGCGCGAGGGAGTTGACTTCTTTCAGACCTTCGCACCTACCCCGAAGATGACCACTCTTCGGGTGTTACTACACGTAGCAGCACAGAGAGACTACGAGTTACACTCTCTCGACTTCTCCACTGCTTTCCTTCAGGGCAGCCTACACGAGGAGGTCTGGTTGCGTCGTCCCTCGGCCTTCACTGGCACCTTCCCTCCTGGGACCCAGTGGAGGCTGAGGCGACCTGTTTACGGTCTTCGCCAGGCCCCTCGTGAGTGGCACGACACTCTGCGTTCTACCCTCTCTGACCTTGGGTTCCAGCCGTCTTCTGCCGACCCGTCGCTGTTCGTTCGTCGTGGCTCCACACCGTTCTTTGTTCTGGTCTACGTCGACGACCTCGTTTTCGCCACTTCGGACAGGGTTGCTTTGGCAGACGTGAAGTCCGAACTGCAGAAGAGACACACGTGCACTGATCTTGGTGAGCTGCGCCACTACCTTGGCCTGCAGATCACCTAGGACAGAGCCGCTCGCACCATTACACTCTCACAGTCACACATGGTGCAGCAGGTCCTTCAGCGGTTCGGGCTTCAGCACTCCACCGTACAGCGCACACCTCTAGCTGTTGACCACAGACTCACTGGTCCCTTTCCTGACGAGCCGTTTGAGCCTAGTGGTCCCTACGCAGAGCTTGTGGGTTGCCTCATGTACCTGATGACTTGTACTCGCCCGGACCTCGCCTTCCCTCTCAGCATCCTTGCGCGCTTTGTTGCGCCAGGGAGACACCGTCCTGTTCACTGGACGGCAGCTGTGAGGGTGGCGAAGTACCTAGCGACTACATCAGGCGTGGGGCTAGTTCTTGGAGGGCAGCAGTCTGTCGTACTCACTGGTCACTGTGACTCCTCTTACGCTGACGACGCTGAGACTCACAGGTCTACTCAGGGGTACTGTTTCAGTCTGGGTTCTGGAGCTGTTTCCTGGCGTTCCACGCGCTCCTCTTCTGTCTCGACCTCTACAGCTGAGGCTGAGATTTACGCTGGTGCCATGGCGGCACAGGAGTTACGGTGGTTGACCTTCTTGCTCGCCGACCTTGGTGAGCGGCCGAGCTCTGCACCGACCTTGTTTACTGACAACAAGGCGTCAATCCTCCTCTGTCGTGAGCCGCGACTGGAGAGCAGAGTGAAGCACATTCACGTCAGGTACTTTCTTCTGCGAGAGTTGCAGAGGCGTGGACAGGCTCGCTTCGAGTTTGTAGAGTCCGAGGCCAACACTGCAGACATCTTCACCAAGGCGCTTCCGCCTTGTGACCACCAGAGGTGTTGTGTGCAGTTAGGCCTTGTTGACACAGGTTCTAGTCATGCGTAGACTTGAGTTTATTGCCTGCTTCGTCTGTACACTTACTATATATACTTGTGATCTCTTGGACTGGCCTTGTGGCCACTGTTGCTTGTGCTCAGAGTGTGTGGTGACGTTGTGATCCACCCTGAGCTTTGTTTTCTTTTGGACTGGTCTTGTGACCGTACTCTTTTTTGTTTTTACTAGACACCCCTCACTTAGGCTATGGGGGTGTGTCAAATGTTGTAGCCTGTAGTGAGGTTTGTCTTAGGGGGTACAGAAGTTAGGGTTTGTCATATGTACCCCAACCAACATCAATGCAACATCTATTCCTCATTCTGACAAATCTGCCTTACTTTAGGAAGGAGCTGGGGTGGTTGCAGAAGAGTATAAGACTGAGTCTGACATGGACTAAAATTATTGAGAATAATTGATTGATTATTGGCCAATCATTGTGGTGTAATTACTGTTGCGCACTAGACTTGGTACCGTCATCACCCGGATATACCCCCAGGTGGGGCTTGTTGGAAACAATCGGTCCTAAAGCGCTTCTATTGTGTTGAAACACCAAGGCACAAGCGAAGCAAATCATATCGAGGCACTAGCGAGTCAACCCTCGGAGGTTGAAGTAACCGCTGGAGGTTACGCGAAGGTCAAAGGTCAGCGACCTTTGACTTGACAAATACAGCGCGACAACAAGGACACACAACTGACTCGATACTGAGCAGTTGCCCGAGTCGTCACTGTATCGAACCGCAACAAGCAATAGCAAAAGTAGTTACAACCGTATCTCTTCGTATTCCTTGTACTCTTATATAATCTTGTATCACTTTGCTTTAATCAACTTACTTTGCCCTCACATACCAGCGCAAGGTGGTTCAGAATCTTCTCTTAAACGCTTCCGCTATTACATCACTTTACCTAGAGTTTCATCCTACCAAAGATCCTAAGGGGCATTTCAGCCCAACATGGTATTAGAGCAGTTAGGGTAAAACTCTATTACTTCTTTGATTACAACAAGAGACATGTCTACCAGAAAGGAGAGAAGCTCCTCCAACGGCTCTCCTGGTACCACTCCTACTCCACCTCCTGCCTCTGGTCTATCAAACATTATATATGTTGTTGTAGTTACTTAGGCTACAGTGGGTTAGCCTATATGGGGTACACATTTCTAGGGTTTCCTATTTGTACTCATTTCACTGTTAGTTCATTCATTCTCGTTTCTTCTCATGGTATCGAGCAGGTTCCCTCGTGGGAACTGTTCCTAGGCCCCACCAAAATCGAACTTTTTTCCTGCTCGGAGCGCGCCTCGCTTAGGCCTCCTTCGGCCCCATCGCGTCGCCCCTAGCCCCCTTCCTCGCCGCCCTTAGCGGCCCGTCGACGCCCGTGCGCCACCCGTCCCGGGCCCCACGCCGCCCGTGCGCAGCCCGTCCCGGCCCCGCGCCGCTGCCCCGGCCCGTCGACGCCCGTGCGCCGCCCGTCCCGGCCCCACGCCGCCCGTGCGCCGCCCGTCCCGGCCCCACGCCGCCGTCCCGGCCCCACGCCGCCCGTGCGCCGCCCGTCCCGGCCCCACGCCACCCGTGCGCCGCCCGTCCCGGCCCCACGCCGCCCGTGCGCAGCCCGTCCTGTGAAATAAGTGAACAGGAATGAAATAACTAAGGAAAGATTGGGTACAAATACAACCCTAGAAACCCTGTACCCCATATGTGCTACCCCACTATAGCCTACAGCAACTATGTCATATAAATCTGACACACCCCCATAGGCAAAGTGGGGGAGAACAAGGGGTCACAAGACCAGTCAAGTAAAGCAAAGCAAAGCAAGCTCAGGGTGGATCACAACGTCACCACACAGTCCGAGCACAAGAGCAGAGCCAGAGGCCAGTTCACATGCAGGAGTACAGACATATATATATAAAACTAGACAAGCAAGAGCAGGTATATATATGTCACAGTACAAGTAAAGTCAAGAGGAGAGCAAGTGAGGCAAGACAGGCACAAGACCCAGCTGGGTGCAGAGGCGCTGATGGTCACAAGGCGCAAGTGCCTTGGTGAACACATCAGCAGTGTTGGCCTCAAAGGCCACGTACGCAAGCCGCAACTGTCCACGCTGCTGCAGCTCACGAGCAAGAAAGTAGCGAAGAGCAATGTGCTTCGTTCTGTGCTCCAGACGCTGCTCTCGACACAAGGCCAGCATGGCCTTGTTGTCTACGTACAGCACTGGAGGAGAACGAGGCGGCTCTCCAAGGTCAGTCAGCAGGTAGGTGAGCCAGCGAAGCTCCTGTGCAGCCATGGCCCCAGCGTAGATCTCAGCCTCACAACTGGAGCTGAGAACCGAAGACGAGCGAGTAGCCCGCCACGAGACAGAGCCGGAACCAAGACTGAAGGTGTAACCCTGTGACGACCGCTGCGTAGCCTGGTCGTCAGCCCAAGAAGCGACCGCGTGCCCTGTAAGGACCACTGGACTCCGCCCTCCAAGCACTAGCCCCATGCCCGACGTACTGCACAGGTAGCGCAACACCCTCTTCGCTGCAGCCATGTGCTCTGGTCGGTGTCTCCCAGGAGCAACATAGCGTGCAAGAATGCTCAGAGGGTATGCAAGGTCAGGTCGTGTGCAGGTCATCAGGTACATGAGGCAGCCAACAAGCTCTGGGTACGCGCCACTCGACTCTACGGACTCATCCGAAGGCAGAGCTGAGAGCGAGTGGCGGGTAGACAGAGGAGTGGCCTGAGGCGAGGAGTACGTGAAGCCGAAGCGCTGAAGGACCTGCTGCACCATGTGTGACTGAGTCAAGGTAATGGTGCGGCGTGCTCTGTCCCGAGTGATCTGCAAGCCAAGGTAGCTGCGCAGTTCACCCAGGTCTGTGCACGTGTGTCTCTTCAGCAGCTCGGACTTCACGTAGGCGAGTCCAGCAGTGTCCGCTGTGGCAAAGACCAAGTCGTCGACGTACACGAGGATGTAGAACGGCGGCAGAGAAGTGTCGGTGCGCAGAAACAGCGACGGGTCAGCAGTAGAAGGAGCAAACCCAAGAGCCGCAAGCGTAGTCCTCAGTGTGTCGTGCCACTCACGCGGTGCCTGGCGGAGACCGTAGACTGGCCGACGGAGGCTCCACTGGGTGCCAGGAGGGAAAGTCCCAGTGAAGCCAGGTGGACGGCGCAGCCAGATCTCCTCGTGCAGGCTACCCTGCAGGAACGCAGTGCTGAAGTCGAGAGAGTGAAGCTCGTAGTCGCGCTGAGCGGCTATGTGCAGCAGCACCCGAAGAGTGGTCATCTTCGGGGTGGGAGAGAAGGTCTGAAAGTAGTCAACTCCCTGCCGCTGACTGAAGCCACGAGCAACGTACCGCGCCTTGAAGACAGGTGGAGAGCCCGGCGGCCGCTTCACCCTGAAGATCCACATGCCACTGACGATGTTCGCCCAAGGAGGGGGAACTGCGTCAACGTAGGTGCCTGTGGACTTCCAGGAAGCCATCTCTGCATCCATAGCTGCCTGCCACTGAGACGAGTAGGGACCCTCTACGACCTCCACGTAAGAGCGCGGAGTCGGGATGTCTAGTGCATCCGGGTCTCCCTCAGGAGCAAGCAGTACAGACGCGAGATGAGGTGAAGCAGCCGCCAGACACTGTAACTCCTCCTGCCTGTCCTCTAGGACGTCTGTGCCAAGAGCACAGTCACCCCCGACGGACAGAGGACAGTCAGACGCTGACTCAGCAACAAGACTAGCAGCGTAGTCTAGACGACAGCGAGCAGCAAAGTCGACGAGCTCAGCGACAAGGGCAGACGCAGCAGTGGACTCAAACGAGGGGTCAGTGACGACAGTAGCAAGGAGACGCGTGACAGTAGGATTGGCAGCACGAAGAGAGTCCGACTCAGGGTCGGCAAGCGCAGGAAGAGAGGACTCAGGAGGAGAAGGCAAAGGGGCACGCAGAGGAGCAGTGGACGGACGCAGAGACATCCGGTGCGTGCCAGGGACAAGAGGAGGACGCTGACGCGAACCGCGACCACTAGTGCGAGCAGCACGAACAGGCGACGCAGGACGAGACGCAGGCTCACGACGCTCAGCAAGACCTGCAGTAGGACCAGTGTAAGGAGAGGGAGCAGGCAGTGGAGAGGAAGGCTCCAACAGGGACTGCGACTGGACAGGCTGTGGACACTCTACCGGAGGAGAAAGACCAAGAACCTGCTGCAGGAGCGGAACGAAGTACGGCCGAGGCCGCGCGGCAACTCCAGACTCAGCAGGTACAGCACCAGCACCCTCAGCGACAACACCAGCGCCACCAGCACCTCCAGCAGCAGGACCTCCAGCAACACCAGCAGCAGAACCACCGTCGGGACAGACAGCAGTAGTCTCAGCACCAACACCCTCAGGAGCTCCTGCTCCAGGAGTACCCGCAGACTCAGAAGCTCCGGGACCGGCAGCACCAGCACCCTCGACGGTCGAAGAAGCTCGAGCTCCAGCGGCACGCCTCCAGCGGCGAGCAAACCACTCGCGCAGCTCCTGTGGAGAGAGGGGCTCCCGGCGAGACGCGGCAGCAGGAGAAACCCCAGGCTCAACAGCTCCAGACGTAGCACCCCCAGGCCCAGCAGCTCCAGACTCAGTACCCCCAGGCTCAGCAGCTCCCGACCCAGCACCCCCAGACCCAGCACCCCCTAGCTCAGCAGCTCCAGGCACCGTACCCCTTGGCTCAGCACCCCCAGGCTCAGCACCCTCCGCAGTAGCACTCCCAGGCCCAGCACCCCCAGGCTCAGCACCCCCAGTAGCAGCACCTCCAGGCTCGGCACCCCCGCGCACAGCACCCCAAGAGTCAGCACCCACAGGCTCAGCACCCGCAGCAGCACCAGAGTCACCAGTAACCTCGACCGGGTCAACTGCGTCTACCTGGGACACACCTGAGGGGGCAGGAACCTGAGGGGGGAGGGGGTCTACCGGGGGGGGAACTGGCACAAGGAAGTCCGGCGGAGGGGGGAGGGAAGGAGTGCGGTAGGGGAAGAGGCGGTAAAAGGGGACTGACTCGTCGAACGTGACGTCCTGGGAGGACAGAACCCTACGAGAGGAGGGGTGGTAAAACTGCCACCCGGGAGCGTCTGTGGGGAAGCCAAGGAAGACACAGGGAGCAGCACGAGGGGACAGCTTGTCCGCAGACAAGTCGCGGACAAACGCCCGAGATCCCCAGACACGGAACGCCGACGCATCGCCAACCTTCCCCGTCCACAGCAAAGCTGGGGAGGTCTCCGGTCGGGAGACTCTGGGCTGAAGGTTGATCTGATGCGCGGCGTACCGAACCGCAAACGGCCACAGAAAATGGGGGGCAGCCGCATGCACCATGGACGTACGGGCGACGTCCATGACAATGCCGATGCGGCGCTCAGCAATCCCATTCTGCTGTGGAGAGCCCGGAAGCGTGAAGGTCTGGCGGATGCCTCGTGCCCGACAGTAGGCTCGCAGAAGGCCGGAGGAGAACTCTCCGCCTCGGTCCGAATGCAGACGCAGAACAGGAAAGTCCGAGCCGAAGCTCCGCCTAAGCTGGAGACGAGCTGCGCGGATCCAGTCGATCAACACCTCAGTGACCTCACCCTTGCTGCGCAAGGGGAAGACTGTGGTGTAACGCGAGTAGTCGTCAACCACCAGCAGGAAGTAGCGCTCGTGACCCTGTCCACGGACGCGGGCTGGGCCCCACACGTCCATGTGAAGCGTCTGCATCGGGGCCTCCGTCGGACGGAACGGGGAGGAGTGAGGGGTAGCCCGTAGACGACCCTCGACACAGGGGACACAGGGAGGGCCAGGCCCCGGAGGAAGGGGAGGGAGGGACCGGGGAAGGCCAGAGACAAGAAGGCGAGAGGCCATGCCCCGGAGACGAGGGAGGGAGGGGTGACCCATCCTGTGGTGCCACAGGAGGGTCTCGTGGGACAGGAGGCGACACGAGCAGGGGGCAGACTTAGGACCAGACCTGGACGCTGCAGCAAACACCTGACCCGACGCAGCTACCTGACCAGACGCAGGAGAAGGAGACGGCACAGTGAGTGTGTACAGGCTCGACCCTGGACCACGTGTGAATGTGGTCAGGTGTCGACCCGTGTCCGCGTCCGTGCAGTGGGTGACTCGTCGGCGCGCAGGGGTGAACTGGTCAACCCCTGCATCCTGTAGGTCAGCACCCGCCACCATGTTCGTAGAGAACAAGGGGAGGTAGAGACCGGACAGGGCGCGAGACGGGACCGCAGGGCACGGCAGGACAGTGGAGTAGCGAGCCAGAACAGGACCCCCGGAGGGGTCTGCCAAGGAGACCGCCACTGGCCGACTAAGCGGTGTGAGTGTGGTGCGGTCTCGAAAGAAGGAGCGAGACGCCCCGGAGTCAAGAGTGAAAGTGAGAGAGGGTGAAGTCAACACAGTACCTGAGAGAGCAGACTCACCAGCACCCGAGGACTCAGACTCACTGGCACCTAGAGCAACAGCCTCACCAGCACCTGGAGCAGCAGCCTCAACAGCACCTAGAGCCGCAGTACCAATGCCCGGGTCGGGCGGGAAACACCGGTAACAGTCACCATCCTCACTAATAGTCACAGCATACATAGCAGCAAGAATAGCATCAAAGTCAAGATCAAAGATAGCTACTCCAGCCCTAGACAGCTGGTCCCAGCGAGGGATCTCAGAGGCGTCAGGAAACTGGCGGCGCCAAGCGTCAGTCAGGCGGCCGAAGCAACGCTGGGCGGAGTGTGGACCACCACACTGCTCACCCGCACGGTCGCCAGTGCGCAGGACGTAAGTGCACGGACCAGTACCCCCACCCCGCTGACGCGCAGAGTACCACTCACGGAGCTGCTGCGGGGAGAGGGTCTCCTGACCACGCTGCTGCTGCTGGCGCTGACCACCACCGGAGCCACTCCTCCTCGGCGCGCCACGACCTCCGCCGCCTCCTCCGCCGCCGCCGCCACCACCTCCACCGCCACCGCCACTCCCACCGTCGCCGCCGCCACCGCCGCCTCCGCCTCCACCCCCACTACCACCGCCGCTGCCGCCCCCGCCTCCACTGCCTCCGCCGACACCTCCACTCCCGCCACTACTCCCGCTACCACCCTCACCTCCGCCGCTGCCTCTACCTCCGCCTCCACCGCCCCCGCCGCCTCCACCACCGCCCCTGCCCCCCTTGCTCTTGCCAGAGCGACGTCTCCCGCTGGGGGCAGACGGCGCTCCGACCGACTCAAAACCAACAAGGTCGGCCGTAGCAGCAGAGGCGACAGAGGGCAGGAGGGGGGAGGGGGAACACCCCTCAAAGATGGGGGTGCGCGGGTCACCACGAGAGGCCCCTACAGCGAGAATGCTCTTCTCGGCTGCGAGGAGGGACTTCTCGAGGATCTCGACAGTGAGAGTGGTGGGGCAGACTGCGAGTAGGTCGTCCCGGACTCCGCGAAGGGAGTCAGGGAGGCGGGTGACAATGTAGTAGAGAGTGAAGTACTTGGGGGGGGGGTTCTTGGCGCAGAACTCAGCAGGAAGCGCAGCGTGGAAGCGAGCGTCACTAGTGCGTAGGTGGGTAATGAGGTCGGCGATTGTGGCAAAAGCAGCAAGGTCGGGAAAGAGGTACGGTAGCATGAGGCGGCTCAGTGCAGCAGTGGCAGGGGTGGAGTAGCGTGCGATAACGGCGTCGTACAAGGTCTTAGCACTCTTGTACGACCCAAAGTGCGCACGCTCAGCGGGAGGGAGGTGGCGACGCACAGCAAGACGTGCAGCAGCATCGCGTGTGGCCCACTGTGAGCGAACAGTGGCATCCTCAGTAGCAGCAGGGGCGGGAGAGGCACCAGAAGTGAGATCAAAGAGAGAGAGTCCGTCAGCTCTGTCGCACTGTAGGAAAAGCAGTAGGTCGTCTACCCACACGTCAAAGTCAACGGCTCTGCCCTCAGCGTCAAAGGCGAGGACACTGGGGGTAGCCATGACAGCAGTAGAGAGAGGGCAGTGCGCAGAGTAAAGCTCAGTGCTCACCAGACAGGGCAGTGCAGGGAGGGCTCGGGCGGCGCGGGCGGCTCAGCGGCTCGGGCGGCTCGGGCGACACTGCCGCTGGGGCGGCTCGGCTGCTGGGGCGGCTCGGCTGGTGGGGCGGCTCGGCTGCTGGGGCGGCTCGGCTGCTGGGGCGGCTCGGCTGCTGGGGCGGCTCGGCGGCTGGGGCGGCTCGGCTGTTGGGGCGGCTCTGCTGGTGGGGCGGCTCGGCCGGGAGATGCAGGGGCGGGGCCGTCAGGTGCAGCGGCGGGCCGGCAGGTGCAGCGGCGGGTCGACCGGTGCAGCAGCGAGCCGGCAGGTGCAGCGGCGGGGCCGTAGGGTGCAGCGGCGGGCCGGTAGGTGCAGCGGCGGGGCCGTCAGGTGAAGCGGCGGGCCGCTGGGTGCAGCGGCTGGCCGTAGGGTGCAGCGGCGGGCCGGCAGGTGAAGTGGTGAAGCAACTATGTCATATAAATCTGACACGTCCCGGCCCCGCGCCGCTGCCCCGGCCCGTCGACGTCCGTGCGCCGCCCGTCCCGGCCCCACGCCGCCCGTGCGCCGCCCGTCCCGGCCCCACGCCGCCGTCCCGGCCCCACGCCGCTCGTGCGCCGCCCGTCCCGGCCCCACGCCGCCCGTGCGCCGCCCGTCCCGGCCCCACGCTGCCCGTGCGCCGCCCGTCCCGGCCCTACGCCGCCAGTGCGCCGCCCGTCCCGGCCCCACGCCGCCCGTGCGCCGCTCGTCCCGGCCCCGCGCAGCTGCCCCAGCCCGTCGCCGCCCGTGCGCCGCCTGTCCCGGCCCGTCGCCGCCTTTTGCGACGTCACGTGCCGCCCCTCTCCGCGGCTTTGCCGCCTTACCTGCGGCCCCGCCACCTCGCTCTCGGCCCCGTCACCTACTGCATCGGCGCGCCGCCCAGCAGCAGAGCAGCCGAGCCGCCGAGCAGCCCAGCATCCGAGCCGCCCAGCAGCCGAGCAGCCGACGAGCCGAGCCGCCCAGCGGCCGACCCGCTGAGCACCCGAGCCGCCCAGCAGCCGAGCAGCCAAGCCGCCGAGCGTCCGAGCCGCCCTTTCTTCCGTGTCGCCCGGCCTGCCCAGTCTGGTGAGCTCAGCCCCTTTGTCACTGCACTGCCCCCCCCCACCCTACTGTTTGCACTGGTGGTCGTCTAGGGTCATGGCTACTCATAGTGTCCTCGCCTTTGACGCTGAGTGTAGGGCCATTGACTTTGAGGTCTGGGTAGATGACCTGCAGCTGTTCTTACAGTGCGATAGGGCAGACGGCCTCTCTCTCTTTGACCTCACCTCTGGCGATGCCCCTGCCCCTGCTGCTGATGTTGACGCCACTGTTCGCTCCCAGTGGGCCACGCGCGACGCTGCTGCACGTCTTGCTGTGCGTCGCCACCTCCCTACCTCTGAGTGTGCGCACTTTAGTCAGTACAAGAGTGCTCACACCTTGTACGACGCTGTAGTTGCGCTCTACTCCTCCCCTGCCACTGCTGCACTGAGCCATCTCATGCTACCGTACCTCTTCCCTGACCTTGCTGCCTTTCCCACAGTCGCTGACCTCATTACGCACCTCCGCACTAGTGACGCTCGCTACCGCGCTGCGCTACCTGCTGACTTCTGCGCCAAGAACCCCCCCCCCATGTACATCACCCTCTACTACATAGTCACTCGTCTCCCTGACTCCCTTCGCGTAGTCAGGGACCACTTCCTCTCAGTCTGTCCCACCACTCTCACTGTAGACCTCCTCGAGAAGTCCCTCCTAGCGGCCGAGAAGGGCATAGTCGCTGTAGGGGCCTCTCCTGGTGACCCGCGCACCCCCATCTTTGAGGGGTGTTCCCCCTCCCCCCTTCTGCCCTCTGTTGCCTCTGCTGCTGCGGCCGACCTCCTTGGTCTTGAGTCGGTCGGTGCGGCGTCTGCCCCTAGCGGGAGACGCCGCCCTGGCAGGGGCAAAGGGGGCAAGGGAGCTGGAGGAGCGAGCGGGGGCGGTGGAGGTGGAGGTGGCGGCAGTGGGGGGAGTGGGGGTGGCGGTGGGGGTGGAGGGGTCGGTGGAGGTAGTGGAGGCGGAGGTAGCGGCGGTGGCGGCGGCGGGAGCGGTGGTGGCGGAGGTGGCGGCGGTGGAGGCGGTGGAGGAGGCGGCAGCAGTAGTGGAGGCGGCGGAGGCAGCGGGGGCGGCGGGGGTGGCGGTGGAGCTGGTCGCGGGTCTTCGCAGAGGAGTGGCTCCGGTGGTGCCACGCGCCAGCAGCAGCAGCGCGGTCGTGAGGGCCTGTCCCCTCAGCAGCTCCGTGAGTGGTACATGCAGCGTCAGCATGGTGGGGGCTTTTGTCCCTGCACCTACGTCCTTCGCACCGGCGACCGTGCGGGTGAGCAGTGTGGGGGTGCCCACACCGCCCAGCGCTGCTTTGGCCGCCTTACGGACACTTGGCGTCAGCAGTTCCCGGAGGCCAGTGAGATCCCCCGCTGGGGAGAGCTGTCTAGGGCAGGCGTAGCTATCTTTGATCTTGACTTTGGTGCTATCCTTGCTGCAATGTATGCTGTGACTATTAGTGATGAGGGTGACTCTTACCGGTGTTTCCCGCCCGACCCCGGCATTGGTACTGCTGCTCTAGGTGCCGGTGAGGCTGCTGCTCTAGGTGCCAGTGCGTCTGCGCCCTCAGGTACTGCTGAGTCTGCGCTCTCAGGTACTACGTCGGCTTCGGCCTCCCTCACCTTCACCTTTGACTCTGGGGCTTCTCGCTCCTTCTTTCGAGACCGCACCACACTCACGCCACTTAGTCAGCCGGTTGCAGTGTCTCTGGCTGACCCCTCTGGGGGTCCTGTCCTGTCTCGCTTCTCTACAGTCCTCCCGTGTCCGGCGGCTCCCTCTGGCACCCTCTCTGGTCTCTACCTCCCCTCGTTCTCTACGAACCTGGTGAGTGGTGCTGACCTACAGGATGCAGGTGTCCACCAGTTCACTCCCGCGCACCGACGGGTGACGCACTGCACCGAGGCTAGCACAGGCCGAAACCTGGCTACGTTTACCCGTCAGCCGGGGTCGAGCCTGTACACACTGACCACTTCGTCTCCTCCCGTTGCTGAGTCTGGTAGTGTAGCTGCGTCGGGTCAGGTGTTTGCTGCAGCGTCCAGGTCTGGTCCTGAGTCTGCCCCCTGTTCGTGTCGTCTCCTGTCGCACGAGACTCTCCTCTGGCACCACCGCCTTGGTCACCCCTCTCTGCTTAGTCTCAGAGGCATGGCCTCCCGTCTTCTTGTGTCTGGTCTGCCCCGGTCCCTCCCTCCCCTTCCTCAGGGCCCTGGCCCTGCGTGTGTCCCCTTTGTCGAGGGGCGCCAGCGTGCTGCCCCTCAGTCCTCCCGGTTTCCTCCGACAGAGGCCCCGTTGCAGACGCTTCACATGGACGTGTGGGGCCCAGCCCGCATCCGTAGACAGGGTCACGAGCGCTACTTCCTGCTCGTTGTTGATGACTACTCGCGTTACACCACAGTCTTCCCCTTGCGCAACAAGGGTGATGTCACTGAGGTGCTGATCGACTGGATCCGCGCGGCTCGTCTCCAGCTCAGGCAGAGCTTTGGCTCGGACTTTCCTGTTCTGCGTCTGCACTCGGACAGAGGCGGAGATTTCTCCTCTGGCCTTCTGCGAGCCTACTGTCGTGCACGAGGCATCCGTCAGACCTTCACGCTTCCGGACTCACCGCAGAAAAATGGGATTGCAGAGCGCCGCATTGGCATGGTCATGGACGTCGCTCGTACGTCTATGATGCATGCGGCTGCCCCCCATTTTCTGTGGCCGTTTGCGGTCAGGTACGCGGCGCATCAGATCAACCTTCACCCCAGGGTCTCCAGGCCGGAGACCTCCCCAGCTCTGCTGTGGACGGGGAAGGTTGGCGAAGCGTCGGCGTTCCGGGTCTGGGGATCTCGGGCGTTTGTCCGCGACTTGTCTGCGGACAAGCTGTCCCCTCGCACTGCTCCTTGCGTCTTCCTGGGGTTCCCTTCCGATGCACCTGGGTGGCACTTCTACCACCCCACCTCCCGCCGTGTTCTGTCCTCCCAGGACGTCACGTTCGACGAGTCGGTCCCCTACTACCGCCTCTTCCCCTACCGCACTCCGTCCCTCCCCCCGCCCCCGCTCTTCCTTGTACTAGGTCCCCCCCCGGTAGACCCCCTCCCCCCTCAGGGTCCTGCCCCTTCAGGTGTGTCCCAGGTAGACGCAGTCGAGCCTGTCGAGGTCACTGGTGACTCTGGTGCTGCTGAGGGTGCTGAGACTGGGGGTGCTGAGCCTAGGGGTGCTGAGACTGGGGGTGCTGAGACTGGGGGTGCTGAGCCTAGGGGTGCTGAGACTGGGGGTGCTGAGCCTGGGGGTGCGGAGCCTAGGGGTGCTGAGCCTGGGGGTGCTGAGCCTGGGGGTGTTGAGCCTGGGGGTGCTGAGCCTGGGGGTGCTTTGCCTCGGGGTGCTTTGCCTGGGGGTGCTGGGCCTGGGGGTGCTGACCCTGGAGGTGCTTTGCCTGGGGGTGCTGAGCCTGGAGGTTCTCCGGGTACTTTGTCTCGCCGGGAGCCATTCTCTCCACAGGAGCTGCGCGAGTGGTTTGCCCGACGCTGGAGGCGTGCTGCTGGTGCTGGTGGTTCTTCGGCTACTGAGGGTGCTGCTGTCGCGGGTCCCAGAGGTGCTCGTACTGGGTGTACTGGAGCTGCTGGACCTGCAGGTTCGACTGGAGCTGGTGCTGCTGAGGGTGTTGGCGCTGAGACTACCACTGACGGTCCTGCTGGGGGTGCTCCTGGTGCTGCTGGAGGTTCTGGAGCTGCTGAAGGTGCTGCTGGAGCGGGTGCTCCTGCTGGGGGTACTGGTGCTGTCCCTGCTGTTTCTGGCGTCGCCACGCGGCCTCGACCGTACTTCGTTCCACTCCTGCAGCAGGTTCTTGGTCTTCCACCTTCTACTGGTCCTCCTCCTCCCTTCGTGGGTCCACAGCCTGTCCCGTCACAGTCACAACTACAGCCTGCCTCCCCTCTGCCTGCTCCTTCTCCCTACGCTGGTCCTACTGGAGGTCTTACTGAGCGTCGTGAGCCTGCGTCTCGTCCTGCGTCACCTGTTCGTACTGCTCGCGCTAGTGGTCGCGGTTCGCGTCAGCATCCTTCTCCTGTCCCTGGCACGCACCGGATGTCTCTGCGTCCGTCTACTGCTCCTCTGCGTGCGCCTTTGCCTTCTCCTCCTGTGTCCTCTCTTCCGGCTCTTGCCGACTCGGAGTCGGACTCTCTTCGTGCTGCCAGTCCTATTGTCACGCGTCTCCTTGCTACTGTCGTCACTGACCCGTCTTTCGAGTCTACTGCTGCGTCTTCCCTCGTTACTGAGCTCGTCGACTTTGCTGCTCGATGTCGCCTAGACTACGCTGCTAGTCTTGTCACTGAGTCTGAGTCTGTCTGTCCTCCGTCCGTCGGGGGTGAGTGTGCCCTTGGCACGGACGTCCTAGAGGACAGGCAGGAGGAGTTCCAGTGCTTGGCCGCTGCTTCACCTCATCTCGTGTCCGTACTGCTTACCCCTGAGGGAGACCCGGATGCACTTGACATCCCGACTCCGCGCTCTTACGCGGAGGCGATAGAGGGTCCCTACTCCTCTCAGTGGTAGGCAGCTATGGATGCAGAGATGGCTTCCTGGAAGTCCACAGGCACCTACGTTGACGCTGTCCCCCCTCATGGGGCGAACATCGTCAGTGGCATGTGGATCTTCAGGGTGAAGCGGCCGCCGGGTTCTCCGCCTGTCTTCAAGGCGCGTTACGTGGCTCGTGGCTTCAGTCAGCAGCAGGGAGTTGACTACTTTCAGACCTTCTCCCCCACCCCGAAGATGACCACTCTTCGGGTACTGCTGCACGTTGCTGCTCATCGTGACTACGAGCTACTCTCTCTCGACTTCAGCACTGCTTTCTTGCAGGGCAGCCTGCACGAGGAGATCTGGCTGCGCCGCCCACCTGGCTTCACTGGGTCTTTCCCTCCTGGTACCCGTTTGAGTCTCCGGCGTCTAGTCTACGGTCTGCGCCAGGCGCCACGTGAGTCGCACGACACAGTGAGGACTACACTTGCGGCTCTTGGGTTTGCTCCTTCTACTGCCGACCTGTCGCTGTTTCTGCGCACCGACCCCTCTCTCCCGCCGTTCTACATCCTCGTGTACGTCGACCACTTGGTCTTTGCCACAGCTGACACTGCTGGACTCGCCTACGTGAAGTCCGAGCTGCAGAAGAGACACACGTGCACAGACCTGGGTGAACTGCGCAGCTACCTTGGCTTGCAGATCACCCGGGACAGAGCACGCCGCACCATTACCCTGACTCAGTCACACATGGTGCAGCAGGTCCTTCAGCGCTTCGGCTTCACGTACTCCTCGCCTCAGGCCACTCCTCTGCCTACTCGCCACTCACTCTCAGCTCTGCCTTCGGATGAGTCCGTAGAGTCGAGTGGCCCGTATCCAGAGCTTGTTGGTTGCCTCATGTACCTGATGACCTGCACACGACCTGACCTTGCATACCCTCTTAGCATTCTTGCACGCTATGTTGCTCCTGGGAGACACCGACCAGAGCACATGGCTGCAGCGAAGAGGGTGTTGCGCTACTTGTGCAGTACGTCGGGCATGGGGCTAGTGCTTGGAGGGCGGAGTCCAGTGGTCCTCACTGGGCATGCGGACGCTTCTTGGGCTGACGACCAGGCTACGCAGCGGTCGTCACAGGGTTACACCTTTAGCCTTGGTTCCGGCTCTGTTTCGTGGCGGGCTACTCGCTCGTCTTCTGTTCTCGGCTCCAGTTGTGAGGCTGAGATCTACGCAGGGGCCATGGCTGCTCAGTAGCTTCGCTGGCTCACCTACCTTCTGACAGACCTTGGAGAGCCGCCTCGTTCTCCTCCAGTCCTGTACGTAGAAAACAAGGCCATGCTGGCCTTGTGTCGAGAGCAGCGACTGGAGCACAGAACAAAGCATATTGCTCTTCGCTACTTCCTTGCTCGTGAGCTACAGCAGCGTGGTCAGTTGCGGCTTGCGTACGTGGCCTCTGAGGCCAACACTGCTGATGTTTTCACCAAGGCACTTGCGCCTTGTGATCATCAGCGCTTCTGTACTCAGCTTGGTCTTGTGCCTGTCTTGCCTCACTTGCTCACTTCTTGACCTTGCTTGTACTGTCATATATATATATACTCTTGCTCTTGCTTACTTAGGCTCTTATATATATATGTGCTCCTGCATGTGAACTGGCCTTCTGGCCTTGAACTTGTGCTCGGAATGTGTGATGACTTTGTGATCCACCCTGAGCTTGTTTTGCTTTGCTTTACTTGACTGGTCTTGTGACCCCTAGTTCTCCCCCACTTCGCCTATGGGGGTGTGTCAAACATTATATATGTTGTTGTAGTAACTTAGGCTACAGTGGGTTAGCCTATAGGGGGTACACATTTCTAGGGTTTCCTATTTGTACTCATTTCACTGTTAGTTCATTCATTCTCGTTTCTTCTCATGGTCTACAGACAGAGGAAGGCACATCAACAAGACCAGCCGCTGGGTCTACTGAAACACCCGCAAACCAAGGCGCGGGCTTCGATCCAAGCATGATGGAGAAATTCTTCTCCTTCATGTCCTTCTACGAGCAGCACCAGCAAGTAGTACCTGCAACATCAAACAACAGCAACAACAACAACGTGACACCCATGAGTCTCGATGGCTCATCCTACGCGCGCGGAAATCAACAACAACAACCTACCTTCGCTCCGTACGAGCCCCAGCGCGGCTCCGTCAGCTTCACGCCACAACCACAACCTGCACCGGGACAAGAAAGAGCGATGGACGCACTACAAGTTCAGTCGCAGTTCGCGCACGTCTTAAAACTGCAAACGACAAAACCCTTCGACGGGAAGGACTTCTTTACCTGGTCATTCGAATTCGAGCTGATGATGGAAGGAGCGCAAATTCTTGGCTTCTTCGACGGGTCCCTGCCATACCCAACAAACGGCACACAATATGAGAAGCAGCAGTACACCTATCAATCAATGATGGCGTACACGATACTACTGAGAAACATCACACCGACTCAACAGCAGAACATAAGGACTTACCGAGGATATGGCAACTCTGCGGAGCTCGCGTACAATCACTTGAAGAACCTGTATCAAGCAACAGACAGCGTAAACCAAAGTCGGTTAATGGCGCAGTTGACAACAATCGAGATGAAACCAGGCGAGAAGGGAATGGCGTATATCAGTCGCTACCGCGAGCTGCGCGACAAGCTTCTTTGATGTGGAGGATCGATTTCAAAAGACGCCTTCGTCACGGTTGTCATCGGCGGTCTTGGACCTCACTGGCGCTCCACTCGCGCCATACTACGAGCACACGGGAGAATCTCCAAAGTAGCACTCTGCGCCGAAATCCATGCTGAGCAGCAAGACATGGACCTGCAAGAAGAACGACACAAGAAAAGGACATCAGTACCCGAATTCGCGTTCCACACTCAGCGACGCTACAACAACAACAACAACAACCGGCAGCAACAACCGAAGCCAGGACCTCCGTTCTGCCACATCTGCAAGACTTCAGGGCATCCTCGTACTCACTGCCCGAATCGACAACAGTCAACGTCGCCGCAACGCCAACTTCGTCCTTCAAGCAGTCAAGTTGCCTCAACACAAGCAAGTCCGACAACCTCGGTACAAGTGTCAACAACATCGACAAGACAACCTGCAAAAGAAGTAAGAAACATCGTCAGCTGCATGGCAAGACTAAGCGACTCCTGCGTAACTGAGTCACCACCACATTACTCACCAGAAGAACAACTCGACATCAGCACGCCTCGCCGCGAGTCACTTCAACCGAACCCAACGTACGCCGCCATCGCTCAAAGCGAGCCGTCCGGAAAGGACACATGGTTCTTGGACAGTTGCTGCGGACAGCACATGTGCTCCTCGGGACGCTTCGTTCAACGCGAGCACCGACTTCAACGAGAGGTTGTCATCACAGTCGCCAACAACCAAAACCTGCGCACACGACGAGAAGGAATTGTGCAACTTCAGTCACGAGAGACAAACGTCATACTACAGACTCAGCTACAACTTACTAAGTGTCAGTCAGTTGATGGCGAAAGGCATACACCTGGAAGCCGACAGTACCACCCAGGAGTTCAAACTGTACCACGGGAAGGGCGGCCTCTACATCGGAAAGGCGGTCCTGAAGAACAATGTCTTCGTCCTCGACTTCGTCCCAGACCTGGGCACCGCAGACAGCGACGCCATCGTGAACTTCGCCGACTGGACACACCCTCCAGATCTTGATCCAGACTTCAGTCCGGAAGGCTTTTGGTATTCACATACCATTCCTGAAGCAGAACGAACACGCGCGTTAGTAAAAATTCAACATTCGGCAGCAGCAGAGACAACATCGGCAGCAGCAGAAACAACATCGGCAGCAGCAGAGACAACATCAGCAGCAGCAGGAACAACAGGAGCAGCAGCAACAACGACACCAATCCTTGTCAATGAAACACCGCCAACACCAGCACAACAGCTCCACCCAGCACCACGAGAAGTTCATCGTAGCGCCAACTTCATCGCCAGCTTTTACTCCAACTCTGACATGTACCGACGATCACCCGGGCATCGCGCCGACGAAAGTACCTGGCACGCAAGAATGGGACACGCAAGCAACACTGTGTTAAACAACACCATAAGAGCAGGAGTCCTTGACAAGGACTCGTTACTACTACTCGACGGAAGAGAACTTCAACGAGCACGAGGAACATGCCTCACCTGCCCCGAAGCCGACTTACCGCATCGGCCGTTCGCTCCTCGTCACAACCCGAGCGCACCCGCGTACGCACCACTCAAAAAGGTGTACAGCGACATCCTGTACAATCGGGAGCCAGGACAAGTAATTTACAACTACACAATCACCTTCATCGATGCCGCCACCCGCTACGTCTGGCACCTAAACCTACCCAGCCGCGACATGGCCCTCCCAGCGTTCGCTGCCTGGCTACCAGTAGCAGAGAGAGAGTCGGGGGTAAAGCTGAAAAGCTTACAGTCAGACGGAGGAGGAGAATACACCTCTCACCGCTTCAAGCAGTACCTGGCAGAAAGAGGCATCAAGCAGCTCCTCTCCCTTCCCTACGCACATCAATAGCAAGGCGTAGCAGAAAGAATGAACAGGACTCTGTAGAACAGCATGCGCAAACTGTTGCGTGGCATGCGGCTACCCAACCACCAGTGGCCTGCAGCAATGGACCACGCTGTCATGCTGCACAACTTGCTGTCGTCATCATCGCTTCCGAACAACGCATCACCGCATTTGCTGTGGACAGGGAAACAGGGCAGCACAAAAACGTTACGAGTGTTCGGATGCATGGTACAGTACCGACCCCCAGCAGCACGAGCGGGAAGATTTTCACAACGCGCACAGTGGGGACTACACCTCGGCATTGAAAAGAATTACAACGCACGGACAATCTTCGACATCCACTCCAAGGAAACAGTAGCAGCACGCGACGTCATCTTCTACGAACGACTCACACTGCAGACATACCTTGCCAACCTGCAAGAGGACCAAGATCCCACAGGTGGTTTTCGTGGAGACCGAGCCTTCACCTCCGCAGAAAACGAAGCTGACTGGGACGAGCAAAATGTGGACAACGCGTCAGAAGAAGCCGGACCTTTACCGTTCTGCTCCGTCAACGTTCCCATGGACGAAGACAACCCTCGCGAAAGCGTCAACGCCGAAACCTTCTACTACTTCGCCGACAACGGTTACGTAACACCTGCGACAGTCAACACCAACGAAGCAGAACAAGTAGGACCAAATTTCTTACCCGATCCAGAAGCGGGAGATGAAGCAGCTTATCCCGAGGATGCAAATCTTCCCCGCTACTCACAAAATGGACTGCAGATACTCGGCCTCGTCACCGCAGTCCACGGAGACGCTCTTCCTAAGGAGCCTGCGACGGTTCAGCAGGCTCTGGGGGGGGGAACACAGGGAGAAATGGCATGAAGCCATGGACAAAGAGTTAAAGGCGCTGGAGGACCGGAACACCTGGAAAATCGTCCCCATCAGCATGGCGAGGAACAAAACCATCCTCACCGGGAAATGGGTCTTCCGCGTTAAAACAAAAGCAGATGGCACAATTGAGAAGTTCAAAGCACGCTGGGTTGTGCGTGGATTCGATCAAGAGCACGGACGGGACTTCACCGAGACATTCGCCCCGGTTAGCCGACATACCTCACTTCGAATCATCCTCGCGATCGCCGCCATGAAGAAAAAGAAGCTGCGACAAATCGACGTCGCCAACGCATTCCTCTACGCACCTGTTGATGCCGAAATCTTCGTTGAGTTACCACTCAGCTCCCACGGAGAACCCAACCAAGTTTGCCAGCTACTCAAGTCACTCTACGGCATCAAGCAGGCCGCGCGACTGTGGCAACAGCACCTGCACGCTCGCCTCATCCGCATTGGCTTCAAGCAACTACCGCACGATCAAGGCATGTACCGGCTCACTAAAGACGAAGACTACATTCTGCTAATCGTCTACGTGGATGATCTTCTCTACATCGGCTCGACTGATAGCATAACCACCTGGTTTGAAGGGGAGCTGCAGCAAGATCTCACGCTCACAGTCTCATCTACCGTCACTCAGTATCTCGGCCTCAACATCCGCGAAGAAAAGAACGCGATCTACCTCAGCGCCGAAAAATACGCCGACACTATCGCCAAACGCTTTACGATCACACCAGCAGCCATTTCCACGCCATACCGCTACACGGCAGGGAATGACAAAGGAGGCTCCGCCCTACTCAAACCCGCCGGCATACGAGACTACCAGAAGAAACTGGGATGTCTACTCTTCGCAGCCGTCACCTGTCGTCCCGACCTCTCATACTCCGCAAGCCAGCTCGCTACCTATCTCAAAAGGCCTGAAGCAGAGCATCTGGCGGAACTCGACCGCGCTCTTCACTACTTCGTCAGCACTCCGACGGTCGGCCTGACCTACCATAAGAACGCAACTGCACCACCTAAGCTAATCGGTTACGTCGACGCAGATCACGCGGGCGACTCCGACAACAGACGATCGCGCACCGGCTATATCTACCGCTTCGAGCCTATCGGGCCTATCTCCTGGCAATCGAGTAAGCAAGAACTAATTGCTCTCTCATCAGCTGAAGCAGAATACATTGCACTCTGCTCAGCCACCAAGGAAGGACTCTACCTTCGCGAACTGCTAGAAGAAGCGAAATTAGCCGAGTTACCCAACTTCACCCTTTTCTGCGACAACCAATCTGCAATCCGCATCGCCAACAAGAACGGCTTCGCGAACAGGACGAAACACATCGCCCTGTGATATTTCTTCATGAAGGACGAGATCAAGAAGGGAAGACTCGTCATGTCATACTGTCCCACGTCCGAGATGGCAGCTGACTACCTGACCAAGAAACTTGGAAAGCAGAAGTTTGAATACTGCATGTTGCTGACTGGACAGAGCCACGTCAGCGACACTCCAGAAGCGAAGGGGAGTGTTGGAAACAATCGGTCCTAAAGCGCTTCTATCGTGTCGAAACACCAAGGCACAAGCGAAGCAAATCATATCGAGGCACTAGCGAGTCAACCCTCGGAGGTTGAAGTAACCGCTGGAGGTTACGCGAAGGTCAAAGGTCAGCGACCTTTGACTTGACAAATACAGCGCGACAGCAAGGACATACAACTGACTCGATACTGAGCAGTTGCCCGAGTCGTCACTGTATCGAACCGCAACAAGCAACAGCAAAAGCAGTTACAACCGTATCTCTTCGTATTCATTGTACTCTTATATAATCGTGTATCTCTTTACTTTAATCAACTTACTTTGCCCTCACATACCAGCGCAAGGTGGTTCAGAATCTTCTCTTAAACACTTCCGCTATTACATCACTTTACCTAGAGTTTCATCCTACCAAAGATCCTAAGGGGCATTTCAGCCCAACAGGGCTCAGGTGGGGCAGGGAGGAGTGTTGATATAACTGAAGGATCAAAGTGGATAGGATAAGACTACTACCGTATTCCCCCGGATAGAAGACCCCCCCAAAATACAACACCCCCGGGTACCTAATACGAGGGGGATACTTTTTTAAACCTCGATTTTGTTATAACCCCCCTTTGGGGGGTGATCAATATAAGACCCCCCCTTTCCCCTACAGGGGGGTTTTCCATGTACTTTTCATTTGTTTCATTTAAAACTGAGGCATTCTAAAGTGCGAATTCGGCTTTCGGGGGCGAATTCCTGTGTCAGGGGGTTGATTTGCTGTGTCAGGGGGCCAGTTTGCTGCGTCAGGTGGCGAAATCGCTGTGTCAGGGTGCGAAATTGCCGTGTCAGGGGGCGAAATTGCTGTGTCAGGGGGTGAAATTGCTGTGTCAGGGGGTGAAATTGCTGTGTCAGAGTGACGAATTTGACTGTGATGGGCGAAGTCGTTTTGACTGGTCAAGCGATCACCAAAAGCAAACCCACAACTTCAGTCTTACATTGGTTGCTGAAAACACTAAAAAGAAGTAATGCCATATAAAAAGACCCGGGTGTTTTTTTTTTTTTTCCCTTAGTTAAGACTCCCCTCATTTTTTCTAGGGATTTAGCATAAGACCCTAGGGTCTTCTATCCGGGGGATTACGGTATGTTGAGAGAAGACAATGAAGTATTTGTAGTGACCTTCTGACGTGAAGGTCGGCGCAGTGCTGGAACTTCTGATGTAGCGGTTTCTTTGTCATAAAATCGGTCGCCATCAGGGCTCAGGTTTGGTTTTTACCTACTCACGATCACGCCTGTCGAAGTTCCTGGGACCCATACTTGCGCTCCCCAGTGTTGAAACAACCGAAATGTTATATAAAAGCATTCCCGAAGCTCCTCCATTGTATCAGTACCGCAATAGCTCATATAGAGCATGCGGAATGTCGAAGGTCACCCGAAGGTCAACCGTCTGAGGAAGTCAACGGTCGTGACCTTTGACGATCCAGTAACTGCACGACAGTTAGTTCACTGCAACATGGTAAACTGTCGAGGATAGCAATAGTCACGGTTACTGTAGCTATGCAATACAGTTAATAAGGGAATATACCTCTTAGAGTACATGGCTAGCTAGATTTCTATTTAAACTCTTGTACTCCTATCTTACAATCATCTTGTTCTCTTTCAATCATTATTCAACAAGGTCACTACAGAGACTCCATTGTCTCCTCTCAGACTTAAACTTATCCTATCCACTGGATCCTCTGGTTGTATCAGCATGGTATGAGAGCTAGAGTGGATTATAGGATTTGCCAAGTCTTCGTCCTTCTCAGAACAATCCCCTTATAAAGTTATTCATTACACCTCGAAGTCTGCAATACTATGGCTCCTGAAGGAAAAGCTACTGCAGACTCACCGGGCCCACCACCAGCAACGATTAATGTGCCCTCAGCGGTGACCTCCGTCAGCGCCGCTGTCGTTGAGGAATTAGTCGCACGCATCAACGCCCTTGAAAGCCATCAAGCAATGAGCATTGACGGCTCAAGCTATGCACGTGGCGTTGCTGGACTCCCTATTCCTGGAGAAGACCGCCGTGTCAGCTCCGAGAGATCCTTCACCTTTGACAATCGTCAAGGGTCAGCTCCTGCACAAGACAACCCACAGCGCTCACAGTCAGACAACGCTTCAATGCAAGCCAAATTTGTGTTGACTTCAAAATTGAAGACCTCAATCCCTTTCGACGAAAAGGATTTTTACATGTGGAGTTTTGAATTCGAGCTTCTCGCGACAACCGCTCAGATCTGGATGTACTACGACGGAAGCCTACCTTTTCCTTCGGAAGGCACCATCCAGGAGAAGCATCAATACTACCACAAATCACTCCTCGCGTACACCGCTCTCCTTCGCAACCTCTCACCTGAAGAGCAGCTTGGCATTCGTCCTTATAAGATGGAGTGGGCTCTCGCGCACGCGTCTTGGGAACACCTTCGCAACTCATACATGGCAACAGATCCAGTTACGATGAGTCGTCTGCTCAGCCAGCTAACATCGGTCAAAATGAAGCAAGGGGAGAAAGCGGGACCGTATGTCAACCGGTGCCGCAATCTGCGCGACCAAGTCAAGAAATTCGGTGGGACTGTCCCCGACGACATGTTCATCTCGATGGTCATCTCTGGCCTCGGCCCCGACTGGCGAAAGTGCCAGTCACTCTTTCGCGCCCGAGCAACCATATCGGAGTCGGCTTTATGCGCCACGCTTCTTTCGGAGCAGAAGGAGATCGACCTGTACAACGAAAAGAATGTCAAACGAGAGAAATTAGTCTTCTACACAGGAGCATCACAAGGGGAGCAACGCGCAAAGAAGGGAGCTTTTTGCAAACACTGCAAGAAGTCTGGCCACACTATCGACCAGTGCTACAAGCGTCAGGCCGCTGATGAGCGACGCAACGCCTCCAACCAACAACCGTCGGCACAAACAAAGCCCTCCGCCACTGCGTCGCCTCCTTCCGTCGCCAGCACTTCTCAATCTCCTGCACTCATCACGGCGAAGGACAAAGGAAAAGGGGCAATCATAAGCTGCATGGCTCGCCGCAATAGAGGGTTCTGTTACTGGGATCGAGTAACATTCGCTCGCGACGATCCCATCAACCCCGTTGCGCCCAGCCCAGACAATGATCGAACAGTCCTTACTTGGTCCACTTGACCCTCAGACATCCCTCCTGACTTCGAGCTCCCCCCTCCTACTCCGGAATCGCCGCCGAGCATTTCCGCAAACAGATATTTCGCCCTCTCACCGTACACCGGCGACCTTGATCGCATCGTCATGCCCATGATCGCCAACCTCGCCCGTCAGCGCTACGAGGATTTGGACAGGTGATACATCGACAGTTGCTGCGGGCAACACATGGTGGGATCGCCAAAGTTTATCAGTATCTCACGTCGTATGCAACGGCCCTGCGAAATCACCGCCGCCAACAACGGAAAAATGAAGGCATATGAGATTGGCGAAATCTACCTCGAGGCCAATGACACGAAGTTCACCATTCACATCGGAGACGTCCTCGTCGCACCTGACCTACAATACAATTTACTCTCGTCAGTGCAACTCATGCGGTGCGGAATCGACATTCGCAGCAATCAAAAGGAGAAGACCTTCGAGCTCTTCCACAAAGAAACTTACATCGGAAAGGCAATCGATGACGATGGAGTCTTCGTGCTGCAATTTTCAGCTCAGGGCACCACCGGCGATTCCCACCGCACACTGCTACTGAAAACAACTCCCACAGAGCCACCAACATGGTCACATCCCGACGAGATGGATCTAGAGCAACCTGCCTCCGACGGCCTCCAGCGCTTGCGCACAGTCTCGACTGCCTCGACCTCCAACCCTGCAGAAACCGGACCTGCCACGATGGAAGAAGACAGCGGCACGTCAGAACCTGCAGCCGAAGAAAACAAGACGGCAGAGACACGCTGGACGGGCTGGAACACTTCCGATCCCGCGCTCGGATCCTGGGGAGAAGTTTTAACTACAGTAGAAGTAGCCGCAAGCAGGTGGAACGCCGTTTCAACAGAGGAAGTTGGTACAACAGCAGGAGAAGCAGTCGGAGAAGCAGAGACAGCCGAAGTCACACGGGGCGCCGAAGGAGGATGGGGCACTTCGGCCGAAGCAGAACAAGGGCACACCGAAGCAGCTGGTTTTCCTCCTGCGGAAGTCGCCGTCGTCGACCCATACTGGGCAACTCGCGGCACCTGCTGGGGAGGTCCACCTCTCCTAGATCGATACGCCCCTGACACACCCGAGCCAATGCCAGAAGAGTCAGACGAAGAAGAGACCTACAAATTAATGGGAGAACCAACAGAGTTACCTGAACCCACCGAAGAGCCGGAGCCGCCAGTACAAGGAGCACAAGAAATTGAGGTCATCGGCGCTGAATACAGTTAGTTCAGAATCCCCATGACGGGACTCCTAGTTCGGGAGTGGCCCAACCAGTGCCTGCTCGTCACCGGAGACCAAGTCGAAGCCAGCGACACCGACGACGTCATCGGTATTCCCCGCGCGCTTTTGGAGCAAAAGACAATTTGTGCGCTCGCCGCTGATACCGACAACGCCGCCGACGCAGGCCCTGAAGGGGAGGCAAACGACGAAGCAGCACGACAAAAATATTATCAGAAAACGGTCGGTTACCGCGCGGACCCAGGAACATGGCACCAACGGCTCGGCCATCCCTCCCACGCCACGCTCAAAAACTCGCTCAAGGCCGGAGTCTTCGACAACGACGCGCTCCTCCTTCTTCAAGACGGTTCCCTCACCGCGGACTCATCTAACCCGCTGTGCATCGTCTGCCCAACCACGTCACTCAATCACCAGCCGTTCCCCGATTTGCCCCCAGGGTATGAACGCTACAAGCCGCTGGACAAGGTTTACAGCGATTTTATGGTGCTAAGCCAGGAGGGGCTCGACGGGGAGCACTACACACTTACCTTCATCGACGCATCTACGCGCTACGTCTGGGCCATCAACACCGACAGCAGGTCTCTGGCCTTTGAGTGCCTCATTGCGTGGATGAAGCAGGCTGAGCGACAGTCCGCTCTCAAACTCAAAACCTGGCAGACGGACGGTGCCCTGGAGTTCTTCTTAGACGAGTTCAAGGAGCTCCTCAAGCAGAAGGGGATTGAGCACCTGGTGTCCCTGCCCTATGCTCACCAACAGCAAGGAGTAGCAGAATGGACAAACAGAAGCCTCGCCACGCAGATGAGGGCTTTGATGAAGCAGTCGGCCATCCCAACAAAATATTGGCCGTTTGCGATGAATCATGCTGTTCGGCTGCACAACTTGCTGTCCTCACGAAGCCTCGAGAACAACAACTCTCCCTACCGGGCATGGACGGGCAGAAAAGCAGATACACGCCTGCTTCGGGTGTTTGGCTGCATGGTACAATACAGACCCCACACTGCGAGAACTGGAAAATTTGCTGACCGGGCACGATGGGGCATCCACCTCGGGATCGAAAAGGAATTCAAGGCGTGGATCGTGCTGGACTACGCGACACACGAGGTGACGAAATCACGTGACTGCATCTTCTACGAGAAGCTGACTCTGCCCCTTATCAAGGAGCACCAGGAAGCCGACAAACTGCCCGAGAGGCTCTTCGAGGGCCACCGCAGCTTCGCCACATCACACGACGAAGCTGACTTGGCCGAGGATGCAGACGCACCTGATGTCACCCCAATGGACTCCGCTCCGAGCATCCCCCTCACAAGCCAATTCAGGACTCCGATATTCGTACCTCTACACCAACCCAATCCTGACGATATAACACGCGAGGCTCATGACTACAACAGTGAGGCGCGCCGATTGCCTGATGCCGAGTTACCACAACCCAACACGTCGCAGGATACTCTCCGCCTCAGCAACGACAGCGATGACGACGTGGTGGAAGTTACCAACTTCCATGACTACGACCGACTTCACTACGAAAAGACTGACGAAACCGGCCTCCGCGTTCTTGGCCTCGCCGTCCCTGTTCGCCACACCTCGCCCAAGGAACCAACCACAGTCTGCCAAGCCCTATCTAGCCCTGACAGTGAAAAATGGAGAGCAGCCATGGCCGCCGAAATCGCGTCGCTGAAGAAACGTGGCACCTGGAAGCTAGTTCCTCGGTCATCGACAAAGGGGAGAAAAATTCTCAGCAGAAAATGGTTTTTTCGCATCAAAACTCTCGCAGATGGCTCGGACGACAAGTACAAGGCGCGTTGGGTGGTACGGGGATTTGAACAAACGCACATGGAAGATTTCACTCTCACCTACGCTCCAGTCGGCCGCCACACCTCGGTGCGGATTCTTCTCTGCATCGTCGCCATCAAACAGCGACCGCTCCGGCAAATCGACGTTGGCAGTGTCAGAACATTATAGCTTATATATTTGTGTAGGCTATAGTGGGGTATCCCATAGGGGGTACAACCCAATCAGGGTTTCCTATATGTACTCACTTCATTCATAGTTGATTCATCCTCGTTCTTATTTTCTCATGGAATCAGAGCAGGTCCCCTCCTAGGGACTGTTCCTAGGGCCCACCGAAGCGCGCCTCGAGTCGCGCTCTGTTTTTATTTAGCGACCCGTCGTGTCGCCCCCCCCCTAGCGGCCTGTCGAGCCGCCCTACCTTGCGGCCCCGCCGCCCCATCGCGCGGCCCCGCCGCCCTTCGTCGCAGCCCCGCCGCCCTACTTCGACGGCCCGCCCGCCGCCCTACGTCGCGGCCCGCCCGCCGCCTTACGTCGCGAGCCCGCCGCCCTACGTCGCCGGACCGCCCGCCGCCCTACGTCGCGGCCCCGCCGCCCTACGTCGCGGCCCGCCCGCCGCCCTACATCGCGGCCCCGCCACCCTACGTCGCGGCCCGCCCGCCGCCCTACGCTGACGGCCCGCCCGCCGCCCTACCTGCGGCACGCCCGCCGCCCTACCTGCGGCACGCCTGCCGCCCTACCTGCGGCTCACCCGCCGCCCTACCCACGACGCCGCGCCACCCTGAACCAGCCGCCCGACCGCCGGGTCGCCTAGCAGCCGAGCCGCCGCGCCGCCCAGCAGCCGAGCCGCTGAGCAGCCGAGCAGCCGAGCAGCCGAGCCGCCGAGCCGCCCAGCAGCCGAGCAGCCGAGCCGCCGAGCAGCCCAGCAGCCGAGCAGCCGAGCCGCCGAGCCGCCCAGCAGCCAAGCCGCCGAGCAACCGAGCCGCCCAACAGCCGAGCCGCCCAGCAGTTGAGCCGCCGGCCACCGTTCTGCCCAGTCTGGTGAGCACAGAGCCTTTTTTTCACTGCACTGCCCTCACCCTACTGCTTGCACTGCTAGCCGTCTGTCGTCATGGCCACCCCTAGTGTCCTAGATTTTGACGCTGAGGGTCGTGCCATTGACTTTGAGGTCTGGGTCGACGACCTGCAGCTGTACTTGCAGTGCGATAGGGTAGACGACATTTCTCTCTTTGACCTTACCTGTGGCGCTGTCCCTGCCCCTGCTGCTGATGCTGACCCCACTGTTCGCTCCAAGTGGGCCACACGCGATGCTGCTGCACGTCTTGCTGTGCGTCGCCACCTCCCTACATCTGAGCGTGCACACTTTAGTCAGTACAAGAGTGCTCAGACCTTGTACGACGCTGTAGTTGCGCGCTACTCCTCCCCTGCCACTGCTGCACTGAGCCGTCTCATGCTACCGTACCTCTTCCCTGACCTTGCTGCCTTTCCCACAGTCGCTGACCTCATTACGCACCTCCGCACTAGTGACACTCGCTACCGCGCTGCGCTTCCTGCTGACTTCTGGGCCAAGAACCCCCCCCCCCCCCCATGTACATCACTCTCTACTTTATAGTCACTCGTCTCCCTGACTCCCTTCGTGTAGTTAGGGACCACTTTCTCTCGGTCTGTCCCACCACTCTCACTGTAGACCTCCTCGAGAAGTCCCTCCTAGCGGCCGAGAAGAGCATAGTCGCTGTAGGGGCCTCTCGTGGTGACCCTCGCACCCCCATCTTTGAGGGGTGTTCTCCTTCCCCCCTGTTGCCCTCTATCGCCTCTGCTGCTGCGGCCGACCTCGTTGGTCTTGAGTCGGCCGGTGCAGCGTCTGCCCCTAGCGGGAGACGCCGCCCTGGCAAGGGCAAGGGGGGCAAGGGCGCAGGTGGAGCTAGCGGGGGCGGTGGCGGTGGAGGTGGGGGCGGCGGGGGGAGTGGGGGTGGCGGTGGAGGTGGTAGCGGGGGTGGGGGTACTAGTGGCGGCAGTGGAGGCGGAGGTGGCGGCGGCGGTGGCGGTGGGAGCGGAGGTGGCGGAGGTGGCGGCGGTGGAGGCGGAGGCGGGTGTGGCGGTGGTGGAGGTGGTCGGAGTGGCACTTCGCAGCGGAGCAGTACTGGGGGTGGTCAGCGTCAGCAGCAGCAGCAGCGTTCTCGCGACGTCCCCACCCCTCAGCAGCTCCGTGAATGGTACACGCAGCGTCAGCGTGGTGGGGGTTTTGGTCCCCGCACCTACGTCCTTCGCATTGGTGACCGCGCTGGAGAGCAGTGTGGGGGTACCCACACCGCCCAGCGCTCCTTTGGCCGCCTGACAGACGCTTGGCGCCAGCAGTTCTCGGAGGCCGCGGAGATCCCCCGTTGGGGAGAGCTATCTAGGGCTGGTGTAGCTATCTTTGATCTTGACTTTGATGCTATCCTTGCTGCCATGTATGCTGTGACTGTTAGTGATGAGGGTGACTGTTACCGGTGTTTCCCGCCCGACCCGGGCATTGGTACTAATGCTCTAGGTGCTAGTGAGGCTGCTGCGCTAGGTGCCAGTGCGTCTCTGCTCTCAGGTACTGGTGAGTCTGCACTCTCAGGTACTAGTGAGTCTGCGCTCTCAGGTACTGCGTCGGCTTCGGCCTCCCACACCTTCACCCTTGACTCTGGGGCGTCTCGCTCCTTCTTTCGAGACCGCACCACACTCACGCCGCTTAGTCGGCCGGTTGCGGTGTCCCTGGCTGACCCCTCTGGGGGTCCTGTCCTGTCTCGCTTCTCCACAGTCCTCCCGTGTCCGGCGGCTCCCTCTGGCACCCTGTCTGGTCTCTACCTCCCCTCGTTCTCTACGAACCTGGTGAGTGGTGCTGACCTACAGGATGCGGGTGTCCACCAGTTCACCCCTGGTCGTCAGCGGGTGACGCACTGCACAGAGGCTAGCACAGGTCGCCACCTGGCTACGTTTACACGTCAGCTAGGGTCGAGCCTGTACACGCTGACCACTCCTTCTCCACCAGTTGCTGAGTCTGGTAGGGTCCCTTCATCTGGTCAGGTGTTTGCTGCAGCGTCCAGGTCTGGTCCTGAGTCTGCCCCCTGTTCGTGTCGTCGCCTGTCTCACGAGACTCTCCTCTGGCCCCACCGCCTTGGTCACCCCTCTCTGCTTCGGCTCAGAGGCATGGCCTCCCGTCTTCTTGTGTCTGGTCTGCCCCGGTCCCTCCCTCCCCTTCCTCAGGGCCCTGGCCCTACCTGTGTCCCCTGTGTCGAGGAGCGCCAGCGTGCTGCCCCTCACTCCTCCCAGTTTCCTCCGACAGAGGCTCCGTTGTAGACGCTTCACATGGACGTGTGGGGCCCAGCCCGCGTCCGTGGACTCGGTCACGAGCGCTACTTCCTGCTGGTGGTTGACGACTACTCGCGTTACACCACAGTCTTCCCCTTGCGCAGCAAGGGTGATGTCACTGAGGTGCTGATCGACTGGATCCGCGCAGCTCGTCTCCGGCTCAGGCAGAGCTTTGGCTCGGACTTTCCTGTGTTGCGTCTGCACTCAGACAGAGGCGGAGAGTTCTCCTCTGGCCTTCTGCGTGCCTACTGTCGTGCGCGAGGCATCCGTCAGACCTTCACGCTTCCGGACTCACCGCAGCAAAATGGGATTGCAGAGCGCCGCATTGGCATGGTCATGGACGTCGCTCGTACGTCTATGATGCATGCGGCTGCCCCCCATTTTCTGTTGCCGTTTGCGGTCAGGTACGCGGCGCATCAGATCAACCTCCACCCCAGGGTCTCCAGGCCGGAGACCTCCCCAGCCCTGCTGTGGACGGGGAAGGTTGGCGATGCGTCGGCGTTCCGGGTCTGGGGATCTCGGGCGTTTGTCCGCGACTTGTCTGCGGACAAGCTGTCCCCTCGTGCTGCAACTTGCGTCTTCCCGGGGTTCCCCCCGACGCCCCTGGGTGGCAGTTCTACCACCCCACCTCTCGCCGTGTTCTGTCCTCGCCGTGTGCTGAGCCTGGGGGTGCTGAGCCTAGGGGTGCGGAGCCTGGGGGTGCTGAGCCTGGGGGTGCTGAGCCTAAGGGTGCGGAGCCTGGAGGTGCTGAGTCTGGGGGTGCTGAGCCTGGGGGTGCTGAGCCTGGGGGTGCGGAGACTGGAGGTTCTTCGCCTGGAGGTTCTCCGGGTGCTTCGTCTCGCCGAGAGCCACTCTCCCCACAGGAGCTGCATGAGTGGTTTGCCCGGCGCTGGAGGCGTGCTGCTGGTGCTTGAGGTTCTTCTGCTACTGAGGGTGCTGCTGTTGCGGGTCCCGGAGGTGCTCGTACTGGGTGTACTGGAGCTGCTGGGCCTGCGGGTTCGACTGGAGCTGGTGCTGCTGAGGGTGTTGGCACTGGGACTACCACTGGCGGTCAGGCTGGCGGTGCTCCTGGTGCTGCTAGAGGTTCTGGGGCTTCTGGAGGTGCTGCTGGAGGTGCTGCTGGAGCGGGTTCTCTTCCTGGGGGTACTGGTACTGTCCCTGCTGTTTCTGGCGTCGCCCCGCGGCCCCGACCGTACTTCGTTCCACTCCTGCAGCAGGTTCTTGGTCTTACGCCTTCTCCTGGTCCTCCTCCTCCTCCCTTGGAGGGTCCACAGCCTGTCCAGTCACAGTCACAGCTACAGCCTGCCTCCCCTTTGCCTGCTCCTTCTCCCTACGCTGGTCCTACTGGAGGTCTTACTGAGCGTCGTGAGCCTGCGTCTCGTCCTGCGTCGCCTGTTCGTGCTGCGCGCGCTAGTGGTCGCGGTTCGCGTCAGCGTCCTCCTCCTGTCCCTGGCACGCACCGGATGTCTCTGCGTCCGTCTACAGCTCCTCTGCGTGCCCCTTTGCCTTCTCCTCCTGCTTCCTCTCTTCCTTCTCTTCCCGACCCGGAGTCGGACTCTCTTCGTGCTGCCAGTCCTACTGTCACGCGTCTCCTTGCTACTGCCGTCACTGACCCTTCTTTCGAGTCTACTGCTGCGTCTGCCCTTGTTGCTGAGCTCGTCGACTTTGCTGCTCGCTGTCGTCTAGACTACGCTGCTAGTCTTGTCGCTGAGTCTGAGTCTGCCTGTCCTCCGTCCGTCGGGGGTGAGTGTGCCCTTGGCACGGACGTCCTTGAGGACAGGCAGGAGGAGTTCCAGTGTCTGGCAGCCGCTTCACCTCATCTCGTGTCTGTACTGCTCACCCCTGAGGGAGACCCGGATGCACTTGACATCCCGACTCCGCGCTCTTACGTGGAGGTGATAGAGGGTCCCTACTCCTCTCAGTGGCAGGCAGCTATGGATGCAGAGATGGCTTCCTGGAAGTCCACAGGCACCTACGTTGACGCTGTCCCCCCTCCTGGGGCGAACATCGTCAGTGGCATGTGGATCTTCAGGGTGAAGCGGCCGCCGGGTTCTCCGCCTGTCTTCAAGGCGCGTTACGTGGCTTGTGGCTTCAGTCAGCGGCAGGGAGTCGACTACTTTCAGACCTTCTCCCCCACCCCGAAGATGACCACTCTTCGGGTACTGCTGCACGTTGCTGCTCACCGTGACTACGAGCTGCACTCTCTCAACTTCAGCACTGCTTTCTTGTAGGGCAGCCTGCACGAGGAGATCTGGCTGCGCCGCCCACCTGGCTTCACTGGGTCTTTCCCTCCTGGTACCCAGTGGAGTCTCCGACGTCCAGTCTACGGTCTCCGCCAGGCGCCACGTGAGTGGCATGACACACTGAGGACTACGCTGGCGGCACTTGGGTTTGCTCCTTCTACTACCGACCCGTCGCTGTTTCTGCGCACCGACACCTCTCTGCCGCCGTTCTACATCCTCGTGTACGTCGACGACTTGGTCTTTGCCACAGCTGACACTGCTGGACTCGCCTACGTGAAGTCCGAGCTGCAGAAGAGACACACGTGCACAGACCTGGGTGAACTGCGCAGCTACCTTGGCTTGCAGATCACCCGGGACAGAGCACGCCGCACCATTACCCTGACTCAGTCACACATGGTGCAGCAGGTCCTTCAGCGCTTCGGCTTCACGTACTCCTCGCCTCAGGCCACTCCTCTGCCTACTCGCCACTCGCTCTCAGCTCTGCCTTCGGATGAGTCCGTAGAGTTGAGTGGCCCGTATCCAGAGCTTGTTGGCTGCCTCATGTACCTGATGACCTGCACACGACCTGACCTTGCATACCCTCTTAGCATTCTCGCACGCTATGTTGCTCCTGGGAGACACCGACCAGAGCACATGGCTGCAGCGAAGAGGGTGTTGCGCTACTTGTGCAGTACGTCGGGCATGGGGCTAGTGCTTGGAGGGCGCAGTCCAGTGGTCCTCACTAGGGCACGCGGACGCTTCTTGGGCTAACGACCAGGCTACGCAGCGGTCGTCACAGGGTTACACCTTCAGCCTTGGTTCCGGCTCTGTTTCGTGGCGGGCTACCCGCTCGTCTTCTGTTCTCGGCTCCAGTTGTGAGGCTGAGTTCTACGCCGGGGCTATGGCGACCCAGGAGCTTCGCTGGCTCACCTACCTGCTGACCGACCTTGGAGAGCCGCCTCGTTCTCCTCCAGTCCTGTACGTAGACAACAAGGCCATGCTGGCCTTGTGTCGAGAGCAGCGACTGGAGCACAGGACAAAGCACATTGCTCTCCGCTACTTTCTTGCTCGTGAGCTAAAGCAGCGTGGACAGTTGCGGCTTGCGTACGTGGCCTCTGATGCCAACACTGCTGATGTCTTCACCAAGGCACTTGCGCCTTGTGATCATCAGCGCTTCTGCACTCAGCTGGGTCTTGTGCCTGTCTTGCCTCACATGCTGTCTTCTTGACCTTGCTTGTACTGTCACATATATATACTCTTGTTCTTGCTTGCTAAGCCTCTTCTCTATATATATATGTGATCTTGCATGTGAACTGGCCTTTTGGCCCTTGAACTTGTGCTCGGAATGTGTGGTGACTTTGTGATCCACCCTGAGTTTTGCTTTGCTTTGCTTGACTGGTCTTGTGACCCCTTCTTCTCCCCCACTTTGCCTATGGGGGTGTGTTTGAACATTATAGCTTATATATTTGTATAGGCTATAGTGGGGTATCCCATAGGGGGTACAACCCAATCAGGGTTTCCTATATGTACTCACTTCATTCATAGTTGATTCATCCTCGTTCTCATTTTCTCAGGCAGCGCCTTCCTATATGCCCCCGTCGATGCCATAATTTTCGTCGAGCAGCCGCACGCATTCGAAGAAAACGATGGCGCCATGTGCCTTCTCCAAAATTCCCTCTACGGAATCAAGCAGGCACCTCGTTTGTGGCAGCAGTACCTCCATTCTGTCCTCCTTGAGCTCGGCTTCACTCAGCTGCCGCACGACCTCGGAATGTACAGGCGGGAATCGCGCGGGAAATTTATCCTTTTCGTCGCCTACGTCGACGACCTTCTCTACACCGGCGACGACACGGAGCTGCTGGATCAGTTTGAGGCTGACATCAAGGCGAAGCTGGAGGTGACAGTAAACCACAACGTCACACAGTTTCTCGGCCTCAATGTGACTCAGTCCGCCTCCTCCATTCACCTCTCCGCTGCCAAGTACGCCGAAACATTCGCAAAGCGATTCGCCATCGCACCGATCAATCTCGCCACCCCTTATCGCACTCCTCCTCCTACCCACGAGCCAGACACCACACCTCTCTCTCCCGACAACCATCGTCTCTATCAGCAGCAGCTGGGATGTAACCTGTTCGCCGTTGTCACGTGCCGGCCTGATCTCTCCTACGTCGCAAGCCAGCTCGCACAGTACCTGAAGCGACCTGAAGGGGAGAATCTACTGGATCTACGCCGAGCACTATAGTACTTCATCTCCACTCCCGACGTCGGTCTCACCTACGAAGATAATCTCACCGCTACTCTACAGCTCCATGGATACGTAGATGCCGACCACGCTGGAGATGTTGACAACCGACGCTCCCGCACAGGATTCATTTTCCAACTCCAACCAGCGGGACTCATATCCTGGAACTCTCAGAAGCAGGAACTCATCGCTCTTTCATCAGCAGAAGCAGAATTCATAGCAGCCAGCGCAGCTGTTCGCGAAGGACTGTACCTGATGGAGCTCCTGCAGGAGGCGAAAGTGACGATGAACGGGCACTTCACGTTACTCTGCGACAATCAAAGCGCGATAAAGATCGCGAACAAGCCCGGCTTCGTCAACCGCACCAAGCACATCGCCCTTTGCTACTTCTTCGTGAAGGATGAAATCGACAAGGGAAAAGTCAAACTGACGTACTGCCCGACCGGTGACATGGCAGCTGATTTCCTGACGAAGAAGCTGCCACGTCAGCAGTACCAACGCTGCATCGACCTTTGTGGGATCACCAAGAAATCCCACGTGGCCCACCTTCAGGAATGAAGAGGAGTGTTGAAACAACCAAAAGGTTATATAAAATCATTCCCGAAGCTGCTCCACTATATCAGTACCGCAATAGCTCATATAGAGCATGCGGAATGTCGAAGGTCACCCGAAGGTGAACCGTCTGAGGAAGTCAACGGTCGTGACCTTTGACGATCCAGTAACCACACGACAGTTAGTTCACTGCAACATGGTAAACTGTCGAGGATAGCAATAGTCACGGTTACTGTAGCTATGCAATACAGTTAATAAGGGAATGTACCCCTTAGAGTACATGGCTAGCTAGATTTCTATTTAAACTCTTGTACTCCTAACTTACAATTATCTTGTTCTCTTTCAATCATTATTCAACAAGGTCACTACAGAGACTCCATTGTCTCCTCTCAGACTTAAATCTATCCTATCCACTGGATCCTCTGGTTGTATCAGCACTCAACTCCTCCCCATCTGACCCTGTTTTTGGTGTAGCTGAGCGTTTGGGCGCCCTCAACGGTCACGGGTGCACCCCAAAGTGAAAACTTTAAATCGAGGCCTGTGAAGAGTTTGCACTTAGACGCTAAGGGAATTTTTGGGTGCTCCAAAGCTGACTTAATCACTTTACAAACACGGGATTAATAGAAAGGGAAAAAACTACTCCTCTCGTGCAACCTAAGGAGAAAGAGGGGGGTGAAACTTATAGACACTAAGGGAAAACTTGGGTGCTCCAAGCTGACTAAACACTTTACTAAGTGAAAAATCCACTCCTCTCGTGCAACCTAAGGAGAAAGGGGGGTGGGGTTAGGCAGAGATTGGTGGGGGGGGGGGGGGGGTGGGTCTCTCAGAAACTAAACACAGCGGAATGAGTTCGATTGATTGGGTTGGGGTACAAATGCCTAACCCTAACTGTTTGTACCCCATATAGCATGACCCATTAGAGGCTATAACATTTGACACACCCCCATAGCCTAAGTGGGGAATGCCAAGCAACAAGAAACGCAACCTAAGGTCACAAGACCAGTCACAAGCAAGAGAGAAAACAAAGCTCAGGGTGGATCACAACGTCACCACACAGTCTGAGCACAAACAAAGGGCCACAAGGCCAGTTCAAGAGTGTACAAGCTAATAAATATGGTACACACAAACAAGAGGCAACAACTCACTACTACAATCAACTAGACCCAGTCTCAACGAGGCCTAACTATAGACAAACCGACGGTGGTCACAAGGCTGAAGGGCCTTGGTGAAGATGTCTGCAGTGTTGGCCTCGGAGGCCACGAAGTCCAGACGAGCTGTCCGCGTCTCTGCAACTCTCGAAGGAGGAAGTACCTGACGTCGATGTGCTTCACTCTGCTCTCTAGTCGAGGGCTCATGACATAGGAGAATCATCGCCTTGTTGTCAGCAAACAAGGTCGGTGCAGAGCTCGGCCAGCTTCACCAAGGTCCAGTGAGCAAGAAGGTCAACCAGCGTAGCTCCTGAGCAACAAGGGCTCCAGCGTAGATCTCGGCCATCCTGTAGTAGAAGTTGCAACAGAGGAGGACCCGAGTGGACCTCCACGAAACAGCTCCAGAGCCCAGGCTGAAAACAGTAACCCCCTGCGTAGACCTCAGAGTCTCAACGTCGTCGGCGTAGGAGTCGCAGTGATCGGTGAGTACAACTGGCTGTGTCCCTCCAAGTACAAGCCCTATGTCTGATGTCGCACTGAGGGTACTTTGCCACCCTCTTAGCTGCCGTCTAGGGAACAGGACGGTGTCTCCCAGTCGCAACAAAGCGAGAAAGGATGCTAAGAGGGAAGGCGAGGTCCGGGCGAGTACACGTCATCAGGTACATGAAGCAGCCCACCAGCTCTGCGTAAGGATCACTGGGCTCGAACGACTCGTAAGGAAAAGGCCCTGTGAGTCTGTGGTCTACAGCAAGAGGGGTGGGTGTAGGAGAAGAGTGCTGAAGCCCGAACCACTAAAGGACCTGCTGCACCATGTGTGACCGAGTCAGAGTGATGGTGCGAGTGGCTCTGTCCCTGGAGATCTGCAGGCCAAGGTAGCGGCGCAGTTCCCCAAGGTCAGTGCAGTGTGTCTCTTCTGCAGTTCAGACTTCACCTCCGCCAGTGCAGCTGTGTCGGCTGTGGCAAAAACCAGGTCGTCGACGTAGACGAGAACGAAGAAAGGTGTGCGCCCACGGGAACAAACAGCGACGGGTCGGCGGAAGACGGCTCAAACCCGAGGTCGAACAAAGTAGAGCGGAGAGTGCCGAGCCACTCACGGGGTGCCTGGCGGTGACCGTAGACCGGTCGTCTGAGGCTCCACTGGGTCCCAGGCGGGAAGGTTACAATGAAGCCCGGAGGATGACGCAACCAGATCTCCTCATGTAGGCTGCCTTGGAGGAAGGCAGTGGAGAAGTCAAGAGAGTGTAGCTCGTAGTCTCTCTGCGCTGCTACGTGCAGTAACACCCGAAGAGTGGTCATCTTCGGGGTGGGCGCGAAGGTCTGAAAGAAGTCAACTCCCTCACGCTGACTGAACCCTCTAGCCACGTACCGTGCCTTGAAGAGTGGGGGAGATCCCGGCGGCCGCTTCACCTTGAAGATCCACATGCCGTCAACTATGTTCGCCCCGGGGGGGGGGAACCTCGTCAACGTAAGTGCCTGTGGGCCTGTAGGAGGCCATCTCTGCGTCCATGGCAGCTCTCCGCTGAGAGGCCCAAGGCCCTAACACTGCCTCAGCGTAATTGCGAGGAGTAAGTATGTCAGGAGCGTCGGGGTCTCCCTCAGGAGCGAGAAGCATGGCACAGAGATGAGGCGAAGCAGCTGCCAGGAACTCTAACTCAAACTGTCTGTCCTCTAGGACGTCATAGCCAAAGGCAGACTCACCCCCGGCGGACAGAGGACGGACAGGAGGAGCGGCCACAACACGAGTGGCGTAGTCAAGGCGACACGTAGCAGTAAAGTCAGTGACAGCGGCAATGAGGACCGCGACGGAGGAAGGAGAGGCACGAGGGTCTGTAACAAGAGAGGCGAGAACACGAGAGGGAGTGGGGCGGTACGTGCGGTAGTAGTCAGTGACCGGAGTGGACAGGGAGGCAGTGAGGGACGACTCAGGAGGACGAGGAAGAACAGACGGAGGAGGACGAGGAGGACTAGGACGAAACAACATGGTACGGAGGTCAGTGACAGGCAACGAGGGACGAGCACGAGGGGGACGAGAGGTCCAAGTGTGGGCGAGAGGAGAGGGACGGAGGAGACTGAGAATGAGGGAACACAGCCGGAGCGGAGTCCGGAGGAGGAAACATAGGACCGACACAGGAGGAGAGGAGGGGAGACCAAGGGCCCGAAGGCCAGAAACAGGGGCTGGAGGCTGCTCCGGCTGCTTTTGCTGCTGCTGCTGCTGCTGCTGCTACTGCTGCTCCCGCTGCAACTCCAACCTCTCACGCTCCACCCGCTGCTGAACCTCCGACCTCTCACGCTCCAAACGCTGCTGCTCCTCACGCTCTAGACGAAGAAGGGCCTGGTAACGAGTTGGGTAGGGGTGAGGAGGAGGAGTGGTGTCAGGAGATGCAGCAGAAGAACCGGCTCTGTCCTCGACAGTACTCGGCTGAGCACCCCCAAACGAGTACCTCCCGCGGCAGCACGACCAGCACCTGTAAGAGGTGTACCCGTACCCCCAGTCGTGGTGCCTCCAGTGGCACCAGCACCAGCCCCAGATTCTCCAGCTCCAGAAACACCACCAGTTCCAGCACCACCACCAGCTCCAGTACCCCGGAACGGGCAGCTGCGGCAGGTGCACGCTCAGCGCCAACGCCAACACCCCCCAAACTGGCTGCTTCTGCAGGTACACGAACAGCTCCAACGCCAGCACCCCCAGAGCGAGCACCGCCAGAGCCCTCACCTCGAGCACCAACACCCTCAGAGGCCGCAGTGGCCGGTAAAGGAAGGGCTGACGGCTGCTGCGGAGGCGGTGAGGACGACTGTGGGGAAGGAGGAGAGACCTGGGGGGGTACCAAGGGGGGGGAAGTAGCGTGGGACACACCAGACCGAGCGGGACAGGGGAGGGTATCGGAGAGTAGGGGCGGGAGGAGGAGGAGCTGGAGCCAGGAAGAGGGGAGGGGGGGAACCGGGAGACCTCGACAGGGGTACCGGACGTAGTAGGGGACGGACTCATCAAAGGGACGTCACGAGAGTCAAAGAACCGGTGGGAGGGGAGGGTGGTAAAAGGTGAAGTCAGAGGCCTCTGGGAAACCAAGGAAGACACAGGGGACAGCGCGAGGCGAGATCTTGTCCGCAGAGGTGTCGCGGACAAGAGCCAAGCAGCCGAGACACTAAACCTCAACGCAACACCAGGGAACCCTGTCCAAAGACTGGTCGGTGAAGCCTCTGGCCGAGAGACGCGAGGCCAGAGGTTCAGCTGGTGAGCGGCGTACCGAGCCGCGTAGGGCCACAGAAAATGGGCGCGCGGGGCGTGGATCATGGAGGTGCGGGCGATCTCCATGACCAGGCCCTAAGCGGCGCAGCAACCCATTCTGCTGTGGAGAGTCTGGAAGAGTCCCTGCTCAGCACAGAATCTGGCGAGAATGCCGGAGCGAAACTCGCCCCCACAGTCGAAGTGAAGACAACTGACACGACGACCCCGAATGCCCTCGGTGGCGAGGAGCCACCGGATCAGCGTAGAAGTCACGTCGGACTTCTTCGCCAA
>CANXME010002503.1:0-206941 GCA_948144175.1 Closterium sp. NIES-65
GGGGGGAAGGGTGGGTGGTGGGTGGGTTGGTTGTGGGTACGAGATGGGGGGGGATGGAGGGAATGGGTGGCAGACCTGGTGTGTGATGTGCAAATCCATTCATGTCTGGTTAGTGCTTCTCCCTGGCCTGTATCCTTCGTCTCCATGATCTGCATTCACTCTCTCTCTCTCAAATGGTCCGTTGTATTAATTCAGCAGGGGTACAGACATGCAGTTCTATCCATGATAACCTCAATCCCATAAGCCCATCAACTCACCCCTCTTCCCCTCCCCTCCCCCCTGAGTGACCCTCTAGCCCTCCAGCGTGTGGAGGATGTCCCCCAGGTGCAGCGGCCAGGGGTCCGCTGCCATCTGGGGGTGTGCTGCTCAATCCCAGCCCTGGCCTTGGTGTGCAGGGCGTTCGCCTGGGAGCGCTGGAGGGCCACTGACCAGCGCTGGCTGAAGTGGCAGGCCATCTTCTTGGCGGATTTCGCCAAGGGGCTGGCCCTGAAGCGGTTCCTAGCTGCTGCTGTGGCCAGCAGTTTCAGGAACGCCGTCGTGGGGGGCGCGTTTGCCCCATAGGTCTCGACGGCCAGGGCGTAGAACACCACGTGTTCAGTGTGTCGGTAGTAGTCCCTCTCCTTCCGCTTCTGTGCCTCCCTTGCATCCCAACCTGGGGGTTTGCGGGCCGTAGGGTCTCGGTTCTGCAGCACAGGGTCAGTGATAGTGGTGTCTGTGATCCAGGTCTCTCCGCTGTCCGGGTCTTGTACAATCACATCTGCCTTCTTCGGGTCATCCGGAGGTGAGTACATCACATTCTCCAGGTATACCACCAGCTGCGCCTCCCTCGTCATTTTAGCCATGGCGAAGGCCAGCTGGTTGTGTGTGCGCGTCCTGTTGGGGCCTGTGCTGCAGCGGAGTAAGTGGTTGGGTAGGCTGCAGTCGGCTATGAGTTCTCCGCACTCGCACACGGTTGGTACATTCTGTCGGATGCCCATGCGGAAGGCCAGGGCCGCTCGGAACTGTCCCGGTGAGAAGCAGAGGTCCGGGGTCAAGGGTAGTGCCTGCAGCCACGCTCCCGCTCCCTCTCCTCTCAGGCTGACTAGGCGGAGTGTGGCCCATCTCGGGGGCTGACTGTATTGCGCGTGACTCCTCTCTTAGGGCGTCGGCCTTTGCCGCGTGCACTTCCTGGGAGAGGGCGCGCTGCAGCTGGTCCTGGGACGGGGTTTGCTGCTCCTCCCGTAGGTTTTGTAGCGCCAGCGGTGGCAGTCGCCCCTCCATGTCCTGGATGGTCACGGAGTGCGCTGCAGACGGCTGCAGGGCGTTGCTGTCGGCCCCCAGCGGCGCGGTTGCCAGTAAGTCCAGGGAGCGGAGCAGGCGCAGCGCCTCTGTTGTAGATGCCAGGTAGGCCGGTGCTGCTTCAGTTGTGGGGTCCGTAAGGCCCAGTCCGCCTAGGGCTACTGGGAGAGTTGGCTGTCGGAGAAGGAAGTTGAACTCGGCTTGTCGGCGTGGCAGTTGAATGCTGGCGGCGGTCAAGGCAGTGTTCAGAAATTCGGCGCACCATGTGTGCCATTCCGAGAGCGGTAAGACGTCAGCTGGGGTAGTGCGCAGCAGGTAGCCGACTCTGCGGCTGATGCAACGAGACAGTAGCAGGAGGGCGTGTTGTGGGTGGATGGACGCCAGAGAGCCCAAGGGGGCTGCCGCGTCTGTCAGGGTGCTGCGGACAAAATCAGAGCAGAAGCTCTGCGACCCCACTGGACTTCCCAACACCCGCACCCCCTCGCGGGTGAGGGGAAGGCCCATGGGGAGTACGTCCCCTCTTAGCGGCACGGTGGACCACGCCGACGACTTCCTAAAGTTGCAGGTGAGACTGTCCTGTGCCAGCAGCGGCGTGAGCTCTCTGAGCACTTCCAGCGTCGCCGCCGCGGGTCCAATCATGGTTATGTCGTCCGCGTAAGTGAGGACCGTGACTTCGGGGTGCTCCGCTGCTACGTGCCTGAGGTGCTGCTGGATAGACGCTGCGAATAACAGAGGTCCGAGGGGATCCCCCTGTCTGACTCCCCTTCCGCTGGTGAGTGCGGTGGAATTGAAGCATGGGTCCAGCAGCAGTGGTGAAGATGCTGCGTAGAAAGAGCGTGTGAAGGGGATTAGGGGAGCTAGTGGGGAGCCGATGAGTGTGTTGAAGAACGCGCTCCTCTCTACTGAGTTGAACGCGTTCTCAATGTCGAGCTGGAGTACTAGGCTGGAGGGCTGCACCGTGGTGAGGTCTCGGACAGCATGGATGACAAATTCTGCACCTTCAGGGACTGCCACGCCAAATTGCTGAGGTAGGAAAAAATTTCGCGTTTCTCCTTGCAGATCTGAGAGCGCCACCTTCGCCGCCAGCCTAAGCAATGACTCTCCAATCGCAATGGGATGTACCCCCCCCCTGGTTTGGCGAAGGCTATAAGGCGGGACGGGGCAAGTAGTGCTGCGTCTTCAGTGGAAAGATTTGTCGAGAGAAGATGCGTAACGGCGGAGTGGAGGTGCCCTAGTACCTCGATGTTACTTAGCGCTGGATCGCGGTAGTGTTCGAAAGTTGACCCCGATGGGCCAGCCCCAATTCCCCTGGGGCATTCTTCAAGGACGTCGGAAAAGCGTTCCAGAGTGGTTGAGAATTGCGTGGGTGTGGTGTAGGAATGCACCCACTCGGGCAGGTCATTTTGGGGTGGGGGTGTTTCGATTCCAGCTGCTGTAGTGTCGCAATTGTCGCAGGTGCTGAAGGCGAGGGTTGTAGGGCTGCTAACGCCTTTCGCAGGTTACCCCGTTTCACCAACCCCTCCGCACGTGAGCAGATTCCCAATGGGTCACGTTGGTGCTGAGGTGGTTCGGCCAGGTGCATTGACCCCAAGTAGTCAGTGTACAGCTGGGTCAGAGGCCACATCGGAATAGATGCATCTGCTCCCGCAGTAGTTTCCATCTAGAGCTGGATCTCCGGCTAAGTCTTAGCGTGAGACGTGGCAGGAACATGAGGACCCGCCATGCTCCCGCGCAGTTAGGCAACTTGGAGATCCGAAGTAGGGCAGCCAGCATACAGGTGGAGTAGTCGCTGAGGATCTGCGGCGGCAGTCGGCGGACGATTGGTAGGTGGGTGGTGGAGGTTAGGAGTGTAAGGTCCCAAGTCATCGCGATCTGGAAAAGATCCTCCCACGAGGCCAGCTGGGACGCCGATAGTGCCTGGTCCGGGGGAAGCTGAGCCCTGCGATGCTGTCTGCGGCCGGTTCCTCTCTCCTGTTGCTGCGCTTGCCCCTCTCCTTGTTCCGCGTGAGGTGAGGCGGGATCGTCTGGTTGCCTCAGATCGGACGGTATATAATCGTCTCCACTCCCCTCTGTGTTGATATCCCTGTTTCTCCCCGCTTGCGCTGGTGTTCCTCCCCTCGCCCCCCACCTGGCGAATGACTGGCGCGTGACTCGTTCCGCCGGCTCCCCCAACCAGATTGGGCTCGGCAACTGGCAGGGCGGTCCCCTTCCCGCTTGGCCTGTGCTCCTCTGCCCTCCGCGCGCTCCTCTCGCCCGCTCTCCCCTGCGTGCTTCCCCGTCCGCTCCGCGGGGTAGTTGCCACAGGTTCCGCTTGTTGCGCCTGGGAGATCGGCGTTGTCGGCTCCTCGTGTGCCAGTGAAGCGTCTTGAGCGTTGGCCAATGGATTTCCTTGGCGCTCTTGGCCGCGACTGCACCGCGGAGAGCGATCCTGCTCCCCGTCCGCTTCCTTCTGCACGCCCTGCCGCGAGCGTGCCTGTTGCTCCGCCGGCGTCCGCTGACCAGATCCGCCGCCGCTTCGAGGACCAGCGGCGCGAGTTGGCTCCGCGCGCGGGCAGGTCCTTGTCACCGCGGAAGCCCCCGCGCGCGGGGTTCGTCTTGCGACCCGGCGCAGAGGCTGTGGCGCACCAGGAGCGTTCGCCTCGCTGTCGCTCATCGGCAGCTCGCAACGATAAGCGGGAGAGCCGCCGCGATGATCGTCACGGTGCGGCCCGTTCGCCGCTGTCGCCTCGTTCGCCTCGTCGCGTGGCGTCGCGAAGCCGATCCCGTGACCGCTGTTCGCATCGTCATCGTTCGCCCCCTCACCGTTCATCTCGCCAGCGGTCGCCTGCCCGCCAGACGTCTGGGCGTCGGCCCCCAGCTCCGCGTTCGCCCCCTCCTGCTAAGCGCCAACGGCTCTACTCCCCTCGTCACGGGGACCGTTTTCCTGGCCGCCAGCGTCAGCAGGGCCCATCTCGCCCGTAGTCGCTTGTGCGCTCGAGCGCAAGTGGGCGTGCGCATCGTGGGCGACGGGGGGGTGACAGCCGCAGCGGAAAAGCGCGTCCAGCGCCGTCTGCAATGGAGCGCCGTCTTCTGGATAGGCTTGATGACGTGGAGAAGGAGCTTCGTCGCTCGCGTGCGCGGTCGGCGTCACCATCAGCTCCTCGCGCTGCTCCCGTCGTCCCTCTCTCCGTGCTCCTGCCCCACAATCCCTTTGGATCCCCGGCGCGTTCAGAGCGGCCGCTGCCTGCAGGGATGGGCTTCGTAGGTGCTGGTGGCGGGCCGCCGTGGGCTCAGTTTGCTCCGCCGCGTCCTCTTCCTGCTCCGCGTGATCTCGCCGTGTCGTCTCACTGTGCCCGTGCGTCTGCGTTACTTCCGCCGATGAAGGAAGTTCCCACGGCGACCCTGGCCCGCCTATGGTCGCTGGCGGCGTCCCTGCAGAGCCTTGAGCGGATTCTCCAGGAGTCATTTGACTCCATGCCGGTGAGCCCTCAGAGCAGGTTCTTTCAGAAACCGCGAGCAGATTGTCATGCGGCGGCGTCAGCGCTATTCGCGCTCGTAACACCACTGCAGGTAGCGCCCTCGCCGGGAGCAACCTCGGCCAGCCAGCTGGCTGACTCGGCCCTGGCTCTGAGGACGCTTGTAGCAGGCCCTGGTACTCCTGTTGACGTTGTAGGCGCCACCGTGTCTGTGGTCCGCCAGTTGTGGCTGAACACGAGCGGAATGCTCGCTGCGGTAGAGGGGGACCGCATGTAGGCGCTCCCCCCTTGCGCGTATAGACCCGTTCCATCCTCTACTTGCTAAGTGTCTATGCTTGCTTTGTTTGTATCGGTTGCCTAAGCTACTACTGCTTGTTGTTTCCCCTTGCCATCCCTAACGCACGGCCGAAGGCCGCCGGCGCGAAGCGCCAAAATTTTCAGCACTAACTGAAAGAATGAGAGATGGAGAGGCCGCCGTGGCCTTAAGTAGTCATGGCAGAGGGCAGAAAGCAGAGGGCAGAGGGTAGAAGGGGAGAGGCTAATCCTCTCTCTCTCTCTCTCTCTCTCTCTCTCTCTCTCTCTCTCTCTCTCTCTCTCTCTCTCTCTCTCTCTCTCTCTCTCTCTCTCTGCTCTGTCCGTGTGATGCTGCTCGCATCCTTCCCTCCCCGCCTTTTGCCCCACACTCCCCTGGGGCCCCCATCCATGCCACTGCACTGCCTCTCTTGCTGCTCCTCTTGCTGCCTCTCTTGCTGCCTCTTCCACTGCCTCGGTGCTACCTCTGCAGGATATGTGGAAGCGCAACGAGAGGCCCAAGGCAGTGGAGGACGATGACGAGGGCGGTGAGGACGGCAGGGGAGGGGGGAGGAGCCGCAAAGACAGGGAGAAGGAGAGGCGCAGGGAGAAGAACGGGAGAAGCACAGAGACAGGGATAGGGAAAGGGATAGGAGCGAGAGGGGAGGAGGACGGGGAGAGGAGGGAGAGGAGGAAGGATAAGAAGCGGAAGAAGAAGAAGAAGCATCGCGAGGGGAGGGACAGGAGCAGGAGCAGGAGCAGGAGTGACAGGGACGAGGGGGGTGAGAGGGACGGGAGAGACGAGAGGGACGAGAGGCATGAGGATGAGAACCCGTGGGGCTCCGATGGGGAGAGAGGGGGTGGAGGGGAAGGGTCGGGAGATGAGGGAGGGAGTTCCGAGGGGAGAGAGGAGGGGGAGAGGTGGAGGAGGCGAGGGGGAGGAGGAGGATGCCCTGGCTGCAGCTGGGCTGGTGGATGAGGAGGAGGAGGGAGGGGATGCACGGGGGGACGGCAATGACCAGGTGGGTGTGGCTCCCTCTGATCTTCTGCGCATAGTCCGCCTGTCCCCTGCTTCTTCCGTGCTCCCTTGGTCCTCTCGTTTCAGACCTGCTTGCTTATGTTTCATCCCTAAATATTTCTTACCGTACGTGTCTGTGCGTGTCCGTGCGTGTCCCTCCTGGCATGGCAGGGAGCCCCCGCTCGCAAGCGGCGCCGGCAGCTGGCAGATTCGGATGAGGAAGAGGCTGGTGGCGGTGCTGAGAGGGAGACACATGTGGTGGGCAGTGCGCCTGATGGCGGGGAGGAGGCACCCCCACCCCCCACAGGCGAGGCAGAGGGCATGCAGGAAGGGTGAGGAAGAGGCAGGTGGCGGTGCTGCTAGCAAGGCGCTTGAGGGGTTCTGCGCGCCAGCCCGCCAGCCCGCCAGTCCGATCTGATGGGACGCCATGTCTTTTTTCGTGCATAGAACCACGGGTGCGCGGCACGCTCCCACTTACAAACACCTCCCATTTGGTTTACAACAGAATTTCTTCAATGTTGTGCATGGAAATGCAAGTACCGTAGGTTTACAAGAAGGTGTGTTGTATTACCGGTACGTCCACCATTTCAAGCGTCGCCTGTGTGTTTTACTGCGCGTATGACTAGTTCATTGCAATATTATACCTTCAATGACAATATCCGATTTTTGTTTGGCAATCGCATGTACCTACGTGAAACTTAGGATGGGAGCTTAAACTTTGCAGGCATACTCTTATCATTCATTTGAGTGGGATGGATCAGGTGTAGTGAATGAGGAATAATGGTGCATCTGCTGACATAGTTCTGGTACAAACATGCTTCGGCAATATCTTTGGTGTGTTGTGCAAAACAACACGTCACCCATTGGATAGACAAAGCATCATTTCATGTCGACATGAAAGTTGCGCTCGGCCGTTCGATCAACCCGGTAGCTTGCAGATCGACAACCATCATCATGATATCATGCGCCATGTGGCAAATACAAGATGTCATGGCATTTGTGTCAAAAGCAAGCGCTTCTGACATCGGTTCCCCGCGCAAATGTTGCCGGCGGCCCAAATTGTTCATGCTTTTAAAAGTTGACCAGAGGGAGTTTTTCTGGTGTGGGCTTTGGCGAGAGTTTCCGATTTCGTCTAGGTTCGTTTTTTTTCGCGAGACCCAGCCAACCCTCGGTTTTCCCCCTGGTGAGTGAATCTGTCTTCTAAAGTCCCAAATTGCAAGTGCGTGACTTTCAAAAGCTTGGACACTCAACTTGTCAAGTTTTGAAAGCTTGACCCTCGCGGCCCGCAATTTGGGACGCGGGTTTTAAGCAGCGGAACCGCCGTGCTGCAGAACTCAACTCAAAATTTCGCGAGGTGGGTGTCCTCATCCTCAAAGCTCTCACGAAAACCCAACCATCTGCCGATGGTACGGCGGCTTGGGAAACAGACCCTCCTCATTGCTGAGAAACCTTCTACACCACTCTGAATCCGTCTAAATCCTGGATTTCACCACTGAACAAGGAGTTGTCACTGATGCTTGTCTTCCTCTCTTCCTGAAGTCCGTTCTGCTTTCCTGAATGCCATTCCTTCTCACAAAAGCTCACCCATGGACTCCTTGAGAAGTAGCTCGCTACGCCAAAGTCCATGGCTGCCGCCAGTTTTGTTACCAACCATGAATAATTCTCGTCTCGATCGTATTCTTAGTCTCCGTAATCATCATACATGTTGTTCTCAATGTCGTCAAGACGGAGATTACCGGTTGTTGCAATCCATGGCTCCCGACGCGAATCAGTAATAATTTAATCATCGTTACGAAATTTACCGAGCTTTGCGTCTGATGTTGTCGTAACAGAGACATTCTTAGCTTAGAAGCTATACATTCGGAGCAGTTTCATTACCGTCATCCACCCTTTACTCACAGTTGACTGCACTTCTGATTTCTGTTCTAGACATCTGACGAGCGCGGAACAGAGGTGGTTTCCCGAGGTTCCTTAAACATCTTCTTCCGAGGCGTCGTCGCTCTCCAGCAGCGAGAACGGTTCGATTTGGTAATGACCGAGGTGATATCGTGCCGGCAACAGCTGCCCGAATGAGCTTACGGGGTTAGCTATGAGCATCTCGGACGTCGAATAGCTAGACGTCGTCATCTAACGGTAGTGACGGAGACGGTGTGTTTTGACGGTGGCGAACGATACGGCCACTTTCAACGGTGATAGCTGAGACGGTCAGTCACGGCCGCTTCTGACGGTGTTGAAAAGTACGATTAGTGCTGACGCTGACGACGGAACCGACAATTTCTGACGGTGACGATCAAGAGTACGATTACTGACGCTGACGACCGAGCCCGACGATATCTAGCAGTGACGATCGACATGATGACTACAAGTGGTGACGGTGAGACTTTCCGACGGTGACGACTAAAGCGACTCTTTCCGAAGGTGACGACCAGGATTGCGATTTGTCACAGTGACTATCAAAGCGATGCTTCTTCGCCGGTGACGATTGAAGTGACGTTTTCCGACGGTGAAGATCAGGATTGCGAATTACGTTGACGATCAAGAGTGCGGCTTCTCACGGTGACCGATTTGACCCTTCTCCTGAAGCGACGCTTTCCGTCGGTAACGATCAAGATGGTAACTTCTCACGGCGACAATCGAAGCGCTGCTTTTCGAGACGCAAAACGCTGACCATAACAGAGGCGAATGCGACGCCCGGTCGGAATCGCATTAACAGCAACGAGTGACGCTCATCCGGAGCTGCAAAGTGGGCGACGAGGGACGCTCATCCGGAGCTGCTTCTGTCGCGTGGAAGCACTCGTCACACGGCTAAGTCCCCTTCTCATCTTTATCGCTTCTGGTCCGTGTTTATCAAATTTCACTTTGTACCGCGCTATTTCCTCGAAGCATTCTCGAAAATCAAAGAGTCGTTTTGAAATAGCGTTTGGCGATGGTAGCACATGGCACTTGGAAGGCTTGAGCTCATACTAAAGTCCTAGGAGGGTAGAGTAGAATGCATCCATACTCATGCGCGCGTCCCTTCCTTACCTTGTCCCCCTTGCCTGCTAGCTCGCTGCCCTTGTGCCGTGTGCTACCATCGCCTCCCCTTTCACAGTGTCACAGTGCTATGTGCTTTCTATCTTCAACTTTTGTTTCCGTTAATCATTCGTTCATGTTATCTCTGCCTCTTGCTATCTATCTTGCTTCGACTGACTACTCGAGTTCCTATCCCCCCGCTCGATCCTCTTGCTCTCCTTTCCTGCACCCATCTTGTCCGGTGCTTTGGCTGCGTGGTGCGGGGAGGGAGGTCAATGGGATGATGCACGGCAGGCAGTCACAGCAATGTGCGAGCCTCCTGGAAGCCTTACGCCACCGTCCTGCAAGCACCCCCATACGGCTAAGTTCCCTCTCCCTTCGCCCTTGCCATGCTTGCCGCTTCTGCTTCGTCTTTATGATTGCCCACTGTTGTACTGCGTTCCTTCGTCACCTCGTGCTCGAAACAAACGAGGTCACTTTCGAACGCGAGCGTTCAAAAGTTGAGAGAGAGATGAGCGGCGATTGGCGATGGTAGCGCATGGCACTGGGGCGGCTTGAGCTCATAGTAAAGTCGTAGGGGGTAGAATGCCCGCGTCTCTTCCTTACCTCGTCCCGCTTGCCTGCTAGCTCGCTGCCTTAGTGCTGTGTGCTACCATCGCCTCCCCTTTCACAGCGTCACAGTGCCACGTGCTTTTCAGCTTCAACTTTTGTTTCCGTTACTCATTTGTTCTTGTGATCTCTGCCTCCTTGCGTCCATTTCACTTCGCTCTTGCTCCCACTGACCACCTTGGGTTCCGTTCCCCCCCTCGACCCTCTTGCCCTCCTTTGCTCCACCCCTCTTTCCGGTGGCAGCGTGGTGCGGGGAGGGAGGGCGGTGGGATGACGCACGGCAGACAGTCACAGCAGTGTGGAAAGCGACGTGCGGAAAGCTACGTGCAGCTTCTGAATCCTGCTAAGTTCCCTCCTCGACCCTTGCACTCCTCCCTTGCCCCCACCCGTCCTTGTCGTTGCACCACTCTGTTGTGTTGCTGCATCCTGCGTTTCACGTCCGAAAGAAATGTGCTCCTGTGAGGCGCATGGCGGCGGTGGGTCAGGGCGCATTGGCAGCTGAGCTCATATAGAGTCCAGAGAGAGAGAGAGAGAGAGAGAGAGGAGAGAGAGAGAGAGAGAGAGAGAGAGAGAGAGAGAGAGAGAGAGAGAGAGAGAGAGTGGGTGTAGCATAGAGTAGCAGTGCATTCATGCCATGCTCGCGTCTCTCTTCTCCCCAGTCCCCCCTCGCTGCCTTTGCTCGCTGCCGTGCTGCCCTTGGCCCCACCGTCTCCATGCGCCTTCCCCTCCCACCTCTCCCCGACCACTAACTTGCCGTTCCGCTCTGCTCACCATTCACTGCATGCATGCTTGCCGTTTTTTGTTGCATGCATGCTTGCCGTTTTTTGTTGCATGCATGCTTGCCGTTTTATCCTTCTGCCACTTGCGTACCCCCTGCTTATGATATCACTTGTCGTCTCACCTCAACTCTCTGCTCCGTTAACGTGTGTCCCTCTTCTCCTCTCTTCCTGCCTGCATCCCTCTATCAGCGCACCTACAAGGCGGCAGGGCAGCAGCAGGGGGCCAGGAGGAGCAGTGGGAGCAGCGTGGTGAGCGGGAGAGGCGAGCGGTGGGATGCCGCACGGCCTGGGCTGGCCCTGCTGACCACTGCTGCCGAGTTGCTGGACTACTGCACGGAGGGCTGCTGCTGGCCGTGTCAAGATCCCTCTGCTCCTCATGCGACTGCTCGTCACCCGGCTAAGAGTTCCTCATACCCTGTCTTCTTCCTGCTTGTTCTCCTTTCATCTTTCGCTTATCGAATCTTGCCCGAAACAAAAACGTTGCTTCTGCTTGGGAGGGATCAAAAGTTGACAGAGGGACATGGGCGGCGTGTGGCGATGGTAGCACATGGCACTGGGGCGGCTTGAGCTCACACTAGAGTCCTAGAGGGTTAGAATGCACTCACACTCACGCCCGCGTCTCGTCCCCCTTGCCTGCTAGCTCGCCAACCTAGTGCCATGAGCTACCATCGCCTACCCTTTCACTGTGCAACCTGTTGTCTAAAGCCAGGGTCTCATGTAAGCTAAGGAGCCATCGACTGCAAAGCACTTGAAGCTAGGTAACCAAGTTCGTGCTGGCAAAGTTGTCTCTGGTTGGGTTGGAAACTCAGCTTGCGTCACTGCCCCAAAAGCAATTGCACAACACTTTTGGGTACTTGAGACTTTCGATGAGTTGGGGGCATTTTAGGTTTGGCTCCGAACCAAGTTTCCAAGCCTAGATGGTTTGGTTACCCCCAGCGATTTACGTTTGCTTCGCACCCCTCGCTTCACCCCACTTCGAACCTTACAACTCGCCAACCAATCAAAGCCACACTTTCACCATCAATTGCAAAGCACTTGTAGTGCGTGAGACCCTGGCTTTAACTTCCAGCTTTTACTCTCACAGTATTATGCCTCCGTTTTTTTTTTCCTCCCGTTATCCCTGCCGCTTTACAATTTGTCAATCACACCCATGCTTATCTTAGACTAACTTCTTCAATTCCTGCCCCCTTCTGCCTTCTCTCCTCTCTCCCACTCGCTCCTTTCCCTCTCCGACACTTCCCCCCTCTTGCACAGGGCTGTGGCAGCGTGATGCGGGGAGGGAGGGCGGTGGGATGACGCACGGCAGGCAGTCACGGCGGCGTGCGTGCCTCCTGCATGCCCTGCTGACCACGCCGCTCCCTCACGCGCGCAGCGACCTTGAGTGCTGCTGCTGGGAGTGTCGCTGCTGGGAGGGCTGCTGCTGGCATTAACAAGGCGACGAGCAGCTTCTCAATCCCGCTAAGTTCCCTCCTCAACCCTTGCCTTCCTTACCGCCGCTTTACCTTGTAATTCGTGTTCACATTTGCTTAGCCTCTCTTTTGAAGCATGCTTCAAACCATAACGCCGCCTTCGCTTAAAGGTATTCAAATGTTCGCGTGGCGATGGTAGCACATGGCACTGGGGCGGCTTGAGCTCACACTAGAGTCCTAGAGGGTTAGAATGCACTCACACTCACGCCCGCGTCTCGTCCCCCTTGCCTGCTAGCTCGCCAACCTAGTGCCATGAGCTACCATCGTCTCTCTGTTTTCATTGCATCCTTCCACCTGGGTTTCAGTTCTGAATTCTTCCAGTTTTTGCCTTTTCTTCATTTGTCGCTTGTAATCATCTTTCTCTGCTTTATTCCATTCCTGGACCAGATTACGGCATCCTCTACCCTCTCACCAGCCCATTCCCTGGTTCCAGGACAAAACGACTGCAACACTCAGGAGCATCCCTTCAAGAGCAACACTCCGAGAGCAACTCTTCGAGAGCCAACCCTCGGAGAGCGAAACTCGACACAGATGTGGCCCATCCAGCCTCTGGTTCGACACCAGCACTTGTTTCGCATTCACGCATTCATCCGTTCTTGCTTTGATTAATACTCCTGTTTTCCCGTTGTGTCCTTCATTTGCATTTCATCTCCCTGCCACTTTCACCTCCCCTACCTGCTCCCTCCACCCACTCCCTCTCTCTATCCATCTCAGTTAAGCAGCGTGAACTCAATTGGGGTGGAGGGGTGCAATGTTGCAGTGCCTGAGGGTGCTGCTGATGGCACAGCGCGGTGCCACTGGTGAGGGAGATGACTCGCTGCTCTGGTGAGAATCTTCATCTGGCAGGACTCGCTGCTCTGGTGAGAATCTTCATCTGGCGGGACTCGCTGCTCTGGTGAGAATCTTCATCTGGCGGGACTCGCTGCTCTGGTGAGAATCTTAATCTGGCGGGACTCACTGCTCTGGTGAGAATCTTCATCTGGCGGGACTCGCTGCTCTGGTGAGAATCTTCATCTGGCGGGACTCGCTGCTCTGGTGAGAATCTTCACCTGGCGGAAATACAGGGCAGCGCCTAACTACAGGCTAACCCCACTCTGACTACAGAGCAGCGCCTAACTGCAGGTACGCTAACCCCACTCTGACTACAGGGCAGCGCCTGACTACAGGTACGCTAACCCTACTCTGACTACAGGGCAGCGCCTAACTACAGGTACGCTAACCCCACTCTGACTACAGGGCAGCGCCTAACTACAGGTACACTAACCCCACTCTGACTACAGGGCAGCGCCTAACTACAGGTACGCTAAACCCACTCTGACTACAGGGCAGCGCCTAACTACAGGTACGCTAACCCCACTCTGACTACAGGGCAGCGCCTGACTACAGGTACGCTAACCCCACTCTGACTACAGGGCAGCGCCTAACTACAGGTACGCTAACCCCACTCTGACTACAGGGCAGCGCCTAACTACAGGTACCCTAACCCCACTCTGACTACAGGGCAGCGCCTAACTACAGGTACGCTAACCCCACTCTGACTACAGGGCAGCGCCTAACTACAGGTACGCTAACCCCACTCTGACTACAGGGCAGCGCTCAACTACAGGTACGCTAACCCCACTCTGACTACAGGGCAGCGCCTAACTACAGGTACGCTAACCCCACTCTGACTACAGGGCAGTGCCTAACTACAGGTACGATAACCCCACTCTGACTACAGGGCATTTTGAGGGGATAGGAGGGGTCAGTTTGATATCCTTTATCTGCTGTGTTCCTTGGTCTGTTATGTAGTACAGGGTGTAGAATGCATGTCTTTGCTTGTCACCGTAACCTGTAGTTTGGAAATTATCGCTTATCGCACTGCTTGTTTATTGATTTAGGATAGAGAGCAGAGGAGGAGAGGCAGCAGAGGAGGAGAGGGAGTAGAGGAGGAGAAGCAGCAGACGAAGATACATGGAGAGGATAGGGAGCAGCGGACGATGCATGCAAAGGAGGAGAGGGCACTGAGGCGGAGGAGAGGGAGCAGAGGAGGTCACTGCTGCACACATGGTAAGGTTCGCCTTATGCTTTGATTCTATGGTTCTTTTTCCTTCATCTTGTTCTCGTTTCAACTTGTTTTCGGTTTCCCTGATCTCCTGACCTGAAGTTCTTCTCTCATACCAGCCTCTTCTCCTCCGTAGGCTGTTAGACTCTGGCTTTTACTCTATCGTCCTCGTTCCTTCTTGTTCTCCTTGTTCTTCTCAGGTGTTCAGGAACAGAGGAGCACGTACGGGAGCAGGCAAGTGGGAGCAGATATGCAGGAGCAGATATGAGGGAGAAGACTGTGATGTGGTGAGTCTCCTCTGACAGATCCTCTTCCTTTGCGTTCGCTGTGGCCTGCTCTTCGGCTCTTCCTCTCCACTTTCATCACATTCCTTATTTCTCGGCTCTTCCCCTCCTCTTTCCTCACATACCTATTTCCCTCGTGTTTCCTCCTTCAGAGGTGATTAGCAGCAGTGGACGGAACAACATATTGGCAGCAGCATTGGAGCACGAGGGTGCACGAGAATAGCACGTGCTTTGAGGCCTTTTCTTGTGGTGGGTTTCTGCTCCCACCCCTTTTCTCTTCTGCACCACACTTGCATGGCGCGCCAATACCCCTTCCAACATCGCACTTCTTGCCCATGTCTCTTAGTCCTTCGCATTTTATTCCTGTTTCTCTCTGTCTGACAACATAAATTCGCTGTGGCTGATTCAGTAACAAAATGGAACCATAAGCATTATCCTTTACCATCCACATGCCCGTGTCCTTGATCCTTTTTCTCTCGCTGCTTTGTTTCTCTCATGTGCCCATCTCTCTCTCTCCCTGCTTCGTTTGGGGTGTGTTGCTGACATAACAGGGTTGGACTGGTGAGGCAGGGGTGGAGAGTAAGGTGGTGGAACCAAATGGAGTGGCCAGCAGATGACGAGCTCATTGTTTTCATGTCATACATGATTCTAACATGTAGAGAAGATCTAATTATGTTTGCATTGCCTCCTCTCGTTTGCTCGCAGACAATAGAACCAGCTCCGTGTGGAAGCCACGAAGGAAGATGAAGACCTTGCTAGAGCTGAAACAAATAGGATAGAATAGGTTATCTAGACAACCTAGTAACCCTCTGAGATATGGTATCCCCCCCTCTCCCCCTGCATAGCCCCCCCACGCCCCTCCTCCCCTGTTCCTTCCCCACCGGACGCACCCACCTCAGCAACCCCCTGCGTAGGGCCTACCGTAACCACAGGGCTAACAACAGGGCAACAGGTCTAACCACAGGGCTAACAACAAGGCAACAGGTCTAATCACTGGGCTAACAACAGGGCTAACAACAGGGCAACAGGGCTAACCACAGGGCAGTACGGCTAACCACAGGGCTAACCACATAGCTATCAACAGGGCTAAGGACAGGGCTAACCACAGAGCTGTCAACAGGGACACAGAGCTAACCACAGGGTAACCACAGGGTTTATCACAGAGCTCAAGCCTATTGGCATACCGTAAGGCCCCGGATTGAAGCGCAGGCCTCGGATAAGCGCCGGCGCTAATAAAAGGATGGGAGCGCTTATATCCGGTCCTCGATCATAATCGCACCCCTGAAGGCTTATGGATTATGAGCACCACCTCTAATTGTTGTATTTATAATCTTACTGAAATCGTTGTAACAAAACTCACATTTTCATTCCCCACATTTTGAATCTCGATACCCTTCACCTCGCTTGGCTCATCTCGATACCCACAGTCAGAATGACCTGTCAGGGGCGTAAGTTGACTCATTCTGACTGTTTGTGCTGGCAGGGAAGCATTCCCTGCCAGCTTGTCCGAGCGAGATTCTCAATCACAGACCTGTAAAGTTTCTACTCGATTCAAAATGCAAAAACGAGATCTACAGTTGTCTAAAAAATACGCATTTCATATATGTCATAATATAAGCACCGGCGCTTATAAATTTCCTCAATTATAAGCGCACCCCATAAAAAACAGTGTTTTATTACAACCCCAGGGGCGCTTCTATCCAGGGTATGACGGGTAGTAATCACAGGTTTGTGCACCAGAGCACACTGATCACAGAGCTGTGAATTTAGCATACTAACCACCAAGCTTGTGCTACAGGGCATACTGTCAAATGTTGTAGCCTGTAGTGAGGTTTGTCTTAGGGGGTACAAAAGTTAGGGTTTGTTATATGTACTCCAACCAACATCAATGGCATCATCATTCCTCATTTTGACATGGTATCAGCTAGGTTAGGATCATGTGGGATCCCGTTCCTCCGTTCTCCGTTCGTCCCTCCCGAGCCTGATCCTACCTCTCGTTCGTACCGGTTCCGTTGTTACCGCGCCTAGTACCGAGCCTAGCGCCCTCTCCCCCGTCGCTTAGCGCCCTTTCTCCCCGTCGCCTAGCGCCCTTTCCCCCCCCCGTCGTGTCGCGCCCTTTCCCCCCGTCGCCTAGCGCTCTTTCCCCCCGTCGCGTCGCGCCCGTTCCCCCCATCACGTCGTGCCCGCCCTTTCCCCCCCGTCCCGTCGCCCTGTCCCGTCGCGTCGCCCTGCCCCATCCCGTCGCCCTGCCCCGTCGCGTCGCCCTGCCCCGTCCCGTCACCCTGCCCCGTCGCGTCGCCCTGCCCCGTCGCGTCGCCCTGCCCCGTCCCGTCACCCTGCCCCATCGCGCCGCCCTGCCCCGTCGCGTCGCCCTGTCCCGTCCCTACGCCCTGGCCCGTCGCCCTACCCTACGCCCTGGCCCGTCGCCCTACCCTACGCCCTGGCCCGTCGCCCTACCCTACGCCCTGGCCCGTCGCCCTACCCTACGCCCTGGCCCGTCGCCCTACCCTACGCCCTGGCCCGTCGCCCTACCCTACGCCCTGGCCCGTCGCCCTACCCTACGCCCTAGCCCGTCGCCCTACCCTACGCCCTAGCCCGCTCTTCCGCTGCGACTGAGTCCCCTTCCCACCTGAACCCTAATTTGCCTCTTCTCCCCGGTTGTTACTCGCCTGTTCGTTCGCGTTAGTTCTCACTATGGCGACTCCGCGAGTTCTTCGTTTCGACGTTGACGGTAGACCACTTGACTTTTCCGTCTGGCTTCTTCGCGCTCGCCGTCTGTTAGAGAGTCAGGTCTAGGGGGGCGAGACCCTCTGGTCGCACGCTACTGGTGACCTCCCCGAGCCCCCCGAGCCTACAGCTTTAGGCTCTGCCCCTGACGACGCTGCTACGGCTCGCTTTGCCCGTCAGCGCGCTGACCGGACGGCTTGGACGTCGCGTGACGCTGCGGCCTGCATCGCACTCAGCAGCCTCCTCCCTGAGTCAGAGGAGGTCCACTTTACTCAGGTTCGCACCGCTGCTGCGTACCTCACTGCGATTAAGGCCCGCTACTCTACTCCCGCTACTGTCTCTCTTGGCCGTCTTTTCCTCCCGTTCCTGTTTCCTGATCTCGCCTCGTTTGAGCGCTCTGCTGACTTGATCGCTCACCTCCGCTCGCTCGACGCTAGTTACCGCGCTGCTTGCACTGAGGCACAGCTTGCACTGCTTCCTCCCCCCATGGCGATTACTGTCTATTTCATCGCCACTAGCCTCCCTGACCGCCTAGCCTCCGTTCGTGACGCGCTTCTGCTGAAGCACCCTAGTGAGCTGACTATCGAGGTCCTTGAGTCTGCACTCAAGGACGTCGAGAGCAACCTTCGCTCGGTAGCTGCCGCCTCTGGTACTGTGTCCCCCCCACTCTTCCACGGGTGCACAGTCCCGCAGTTACCCACCTTCACTGCCTCTCTCGCCACTGCCGCTACTGACGCGACTGCGGCTGCTGTTACGACTGCGTCGCGGTCCCGCGGCAAGGGGGGCAAGAAAGGTAGTTCTGGTGGAGGTGGAGGTGGAGGTAGCGGAGGTAGTGGGGGTGCTGTTGCGACTGGCGGTGGTGGGAGTGCAGCGTCTGGAGAGACCCCTCGTGCAGCGGCTGGTGACTCCACTGCGCCTGCTGGTGGCGGCGACCCCCGAGCTCGTCAGTCGCCTCCTGTACTGCCGACCCCGCTAGGTGGAGCAGCGGCGTGGTACCAGGCTCAGCGTCAGCAGCACCTTCAGCAGCAGCAGCAGCCCCTTTCCTCCCGCTAGCCTCAGCAGCAGCAGCGTCAGCAGCTGGCTCCGGGGTCGGGGCTGCGTCAGCCCCAGCGCGGTGCTTCTTACCCTCCCTGCACCTATCAGGTTCTGACAGGTCCTCGTCGGGGCCACCCTTGTGGCCGCTTTCACCCCCCTGGTCAGTGCTTTGCTCAGCTCACTGACACGGTCCGGTTGGCCTACGGGGTTGGCGGTCCTGCTCTTGACTGGCTTCCTCTGGTTCAGCGCTACGGCTCCGCTCTGTGGGGCATGTCTGCTGAGCAGTTAGTTGATCTGATTGGTGCTCCTCATGCTATGTATGCTGTTGTTGACTCTAGTGTTTCTGACTCTGTTTACTCTGGTGTTGTTAGCTTAGGTGCTAGTCTTGCTCAGTTGCCTGTTGCTAGTGTAGGTTCTTGTGTAGACTCTAGACCAGCGACTACCTCAGAGGACGCTTCGCTGTCGTTCACGCTGGACTCTGGAGCCTCACACTGCTTCTTCCGGGACAGCACGACACTTACACCACTTCCTGCGCCTGTTTCTGTGGCTTTGGCTGATCCCACTACGGGACCAGTCACTGCACGTCACACTACCACTTTACCGTGTCCTGCTGCTCCCTCCGGGTCTCTCACTGGGTTTCACGTCCCCTCGTTCTCCCGGAACTTGGTGGGCGTGCGACCCCTCGTGAATCAGCACGTGGGTGTGTGGTTTGAGCCTTCTGGAGAGACTGCGGTGTGTGTTGACGGAGACTCTTACCAGCCTCTTGCTACCTTTACTGCTGAGCCGGGCTCAGGTCTCTACACTCTTCACACTGGCCCGCGTGCGCCGCAGCAGCAGCCAGAGCAGCAGCAGCAGCCGCAGCCGCAGCAGCAGCAGCAGCAGCAGCAGCAGTAGCTGCACCAGCGGTCGCACCAGCAGCCGCCCCTACTGCCACTGCCCCCGGTTCCCCCCCCCGTTCGGGTCCCCGCGTCTCACCAGGTTGCTTCGTCCCCCCAGGTGTCTGTGTCGTGTCAGGTTCCTACGTCTGCTCCAGTCGCTGCGTCGTGCTCCTGCCGGTCGCTTGCCCACCCCACCGTTCTGTGGCACCACCGGATGGGGCACCCGTCCCTTCCTCGTCCGCGCGCTATGTCTAGTCAGCGTCTTGTCCTAGGCCTCCCACGTGTCTTGCCGTCGCTGCCGCCTTCGCTTGCGCCGCCGTGTGGTCCCTGCGTCGAGGGTCGGCTGCGCGCCGCCCCTCACTCCTCCTCCCTTCGTCCGGCCACCGAGCCTTTTGAGACGCTTCACTTGGACGTCTGGGGCCCCGCCCCTCGTCTAGGCCCTGAGCGTGAGCGTTACTTTCTGGTGGTCGTTGACGACTTCTCCCGCTACACCACAGTGTTCCCTCTAGCGAAGAAGTCTGAGGTGACTTCTACGCTGATCAGGTGGTTGCTCACCACCGAGGACACTCGTGGTCGTCGTGTCAGCTGCCTCCACTCCGACCGTGGGGGTGAGTTTCGCTCCGGCATTCTCGCTGGATTCTGTCGCGAGCAGGGCATTCGTCAGTCCTGGACGCTTCCAGAGTCCCCACAGCAGAATGGGGTTGCTGAGCGCCGCATAGGCCTGGTCATGGAGATCGCCCGCACCTCCCTGACTCACGCCTGTGCCCCCCATTTTCTGTGGCCCTACGCGGTCAGGTACGCCGCGCACCAGCTGAACCTCTGGCCACGTGTCTCTCGACCAGAGGTTTCACCGACCAGTCTTTGGACAGGGTCCCCTGGTGTTGCGTCGCGGTTTCGTGTCTGGGGGTGCTTGGCTCTTGTCCGCGACACCTCCGCGGACAAGCTCTCGCCTCGTGCCGTCCCCTGTGTCTTCCTTGGTTTCCCTGAGGACTCCTCTGACTTCACCTTTTACCACCCTCCCTCTCACCGGTTCTTTGACTCCCGTGACGTCCGTTTCGAGGAGTCCAGTCCGTACTACGTCCGGTACCCCAGTCGAGGTCTCCAGGTTCCTCCTCCCCCCCTCTTCCTGACTGCCGCTCCCCCTCCTGTTCCCCCGGTACAGCCTCCCCCCCCTGGTCCAGCCCCGTCGGGTGTGTCCCAGGCTACCCCTCCTCCTTCGGTAGCCTCTCCGGTACAGCCTCCCTCCCCACAGTCCTCCTCGCAGCGTGCCGCAGGTGCTAGCTCTCGAGAGGTTGGTGCTGCGCCTGTTCCTGTACCGGTTTCTGGTTCTGGGGGTGGTGGAGTTGGAGCTGGAGTTGGAGCTGGAGTTGGAGCTAGAGTTGGCACTGGAGTTTCTGGTTCTGGGGGTGCTGGGGTTGGAGCTGGAGTTGGAGCTGGAGTTTCTGGTTCTGGAGTTGGAGCTGACGCGGTGGGTGCAGAGGACTCTTGTCGTCCGGGAGCTGGTGCTGGTCGCGCGGACACTGGGGGTGAGAGTGCGCCTCCTTCGGGTTCTGGTGAGCCTGGGTCTGGAGCTGGTGTTAGTGCTGCCTCTGGGGGTGGTGCGCCTGGTTCTTCAGGGGTGGACTCTGGAGCTACCGCTGCTTCGGACACTACTCCGCCCCCCCACCCCTACCCCACTAGGCACCAGGCTCGTGTTCGCCGTGCCCGTGACGAGCAGCTGGCGTTGGAGAGAGAGGAGAGGGAGTTACAGCGGCTGGAGGAGCAGCAGCAGCAACTGGAGCCGCAGGAGCAGCAGCAGCAGCAGCAGCAGCAGCTGGACCCGCAGGAGCAGCAGTCCCAGCAGCAGCCGCTTCCGCAGCAGCAGCAGTCGCAGCAGCAGCAGCAGCAGCCACTTCCTCCTCCTGTCTCGGGTCTTCGGACCCTTGGTCTCCCCTCCCCTTCTCCTCCCTCCTCCGCCTCTCCTCCTGTCTACGGTCCCACGTTTCCTCCTCCTGACTCCTCCCCCGCTGTTTTCCCCAGTTCTCCGCCTTTGTCCTCTCCTCCTCCGTCTCGTTCTTGGGCTACTCGTCGCTCCCCTCGTGCTCGTCCCTCGTCTCCTGTTCCCTTCACTGACCTTCGTACTGCCTTCCTTCTTTCTAGTCCACCTCGTCCGTCTCAGTCTGTGCTTCCGTCTCCTCCTGAGTCGGCCCTCACTGTGTCGCTCCCTACTCCTGTCACTGACTACTACCGCACGTACCGTCCTGTTCTCTCTCGTGTTCTCGCCTCTCTTGTTACTCACCCTCGTGCCTCTGTGTCCTCTGTGTCCGCTCTTACTGCCGCAGTTACTGACTTTGCCTCTACCCGCCGCCTTGACTACGCCACCACGCTTGTGGCTGCTCCTCCTACCAGTCCTCTGGCCGTCGGGGGTGTGTCTGCCCTTGGCTGTGACGCCCTAGAGGACAGGCAGTTTGAGCTAGAGTTCCTGGCGGCCGCTTCCCCTCATCTCTGTGCCATGCTCCTCGCCCCTGAGGGTGACCCCGACGCCCTTGACATTCCGACTCCTCGCACTTACGCTGAGGCAGTGTCAGGGCCTTGGGCCTCTCAGTGGAGAGCTGCCATGGACGCAGAGATGGCCTCCTACAGATCCACAGGCACCTACGTCGATGAGGTTCCCCCCCCTGGGGCGAACGTAGTCGACGGCATGTGGATCTACAGGGTGAAGCGGCCACCGGGATCTCCCCCGGTCTTCAAGGCGCGCTACGTGGCTAGAGGTTTCAGTCAGCGCGAGGGAGTTGACTTCTTTCAGACCTTCGCACCTACCCCGAAGATGACCACTCTTTGGGTGTTACTACACGTAGCAGCACAGAGAGACTACGAGTTACACTCTCTCGACTTCTCCACTGCTTTCCTTCAGGGCAGCCTACACGAGGAGGTCTGGTTGCGTCGTCCCTCGGCCTTCACTGGCACCTTCCCTCCTGGGACCCAGTGGAGGCTGAGGCGACCTGTTTACGGTCTTCGCCAGGCCCCTCGTGAGTGGCACGACACTCTGCGTTCTACCCTCTCTGACCTTGGGTTCCAGCCGTCTTCTGCCGACCCGTCGCTGTTCGTTCGTCGTGGCTCCACACCGTTCTTTGTTCTGGTTTACGTCGACGACCTCGTTTTCGCCACTCCGGACAGGGTTGCTTTGGCAGACGTGAAGTCCGAACTGCAGAAGAGACACACGTGCACTGATCTTGGTGAGCTGCGCCACTACCTTGGCCTGCAGATCACCAGGGACAGAGCCGCTCGCACCATTACACTCTCACAGTCACACATGGTGCAGCAGGTCCTTCAGCGGTTCGGGCTTCAGCACTCCACCGTACAGCGCACACCTCTCGCTGTTGACCACAGACTCACTGGTCCCTTTCCTGACGAGCCGTTTGAGCCTAGTGGTCCCTACGCAGAGCTTGTGGGTTGCCTCATGTACCTGATGACTTGTACTCGCCCGGACCTCGCCTTCCCTCTCAGCATCCTTGCGCGCTTTGTTGCGCCAGGGAGACACCGTCCTGTTCACTGGACGGCAGCTGTGAGGGTGGCGAAGTACCTAGCGACTATATCAGGCGTGGGGCTAGTTCTTGGAGGGCAGCAGTCTGTCGTACTCACTGGTCACTGTGACTCCTCTTACGCTGACGACGCTGAGACTCACAGGTCTACTCAGGGGTACTGTTTCAGTCTGGGTTCTTGAGCTGTTTCCTGGCGTTCCACGCGCTCCTCTTCTGTCTCGACCTCTACAGCTGAGGCTGAGATTTACGCTGGTGCCATGGCGGCACAGGAGTTACGGTGGTTGACCTTCTTGCTCGCCGACCTTGGTGAGCGGCCGAGCTCTGCACCGACCTTGTTAACTGACAACAAGGCGTCGATCCTCCTCTGTCGTGAGCCGCGACTGGAGAGCAGAGTGAAGCACATTCACGTCAGGTACTTTCTTCTGCGAGAGTTGCAGAGACGTGGACAGGCTCGCTTCGAGTTTGTGGAGTCCGAGGCCAACACTGCAGACATCTTCACCAAGGCGCTTCCGCCTCGTGACCACCAGAGGTGTTGTGTGCAGTTAGGCCTTGTTGACACAGGTTCTAGTAATGTGTAGGCTTGAGTTTATTGCCTGCTTCGTCTGTACTCTTGCTATATATACTTGTGATCTCTTGGACTGGCCTTGTGGCCACTGTTGCTTGTGCTCAGAGAGTGTGGTGACGTTGTGATCCACCCTGAGCTTTGTTTTCTTTTGGACTGGTCTTGTGACCGTACTCTTTTTTATTTTGCTAGACACCCCTCACTTAGGCTATGGGGGTGTGTCAAATGTTGTAGCCTGTAGTGAGGTTTGTCTTAGGGGGTACAGAAGTTAGGGTTTGTTATATGTACCCCAACCAACATCAATGGCATCATCATTCCTCATTTTGACACATACCAACCACATGGCTTATGCATACAGGCACATTATTATATAGAAGGTGCATTGGTCCCAGGACGAGCACACAAAAGGATAATGACAGAGCCAATGCAACAATGTGGTCAAACCACAGAAAACCGTCACAGGGGTGTGCATTGGAGTACACTAGGTTGAGAGGATCTACATGTTGGAAACAATCGGTCCTTAGCGCCTCTGTCGTGTCAAAACACTAAGACACAAAAGAAACGAAGTATAACGAATCACCGGCGAGTCAACCCTCGGAGATTGAAAATAAATGTTGGAGGTTACGCGAAGGTCAGCGACCTTTGACCTAACAAATACAGCGCGACAGCAAGGACACACAACTGACTCGCTACAGAGTCGTCACTGTATCAAACCACAACAGCAATACAGTTATAACTGCATCTCTTCGTATTCCTTGTACTCATATATAGACCTGTATCCACCTGTTTTAATCAACTTACTTTGCCCTCACATACTAGCGCAAGGTGGTTCACAACCCTTTAATTAACGCTTCCACTACTACACCAACTCTACCCAGAGTTCACCCCTACAAAGATCCTAAGGGTTTTTCAGCCCAACATGGTATGAGAGCAATCAGGGGGAATTCAACTTCTATACCGACAATATCAATCAGCATGGCTACACAAAAGGAAAGGAGAAACTCCAATGGCTCCCAGGGCACTACTCCTACTCCACCTCCTGCCTCTGGCCTACAGACAGAGGAGGGCACGGCAACAAGACCCAGAGCAACATCTACCGAGACTCCCGCGAATCAACCTGCAGACTTCGACCAGAGCATGATGGAGAAGTTTTTCTCCTTCATGTCCTTCTACGAGCAACACCAGCAATCGGCACCTGTGCAGTCACAAAACAGCAACAACAACGGAGCAACACCCATGAGTCTCGACGGTTCATCATATGCACGAGGAAATCAACAACAGCAGCCTACCTTTGCTCCGTACGAGCGCGGGTCCATCAGCTTTATGCCACAACCACAGCCTTCACCTGGACAAGAAAAATCATTGCAAGCATTACAAGTTCAGTCGCAGTTCGCACACGTTCTGAAGATGCAGACGTCAAGACCCTTCGATGGAAAGGACTTCTTCACTTGGTCCTTCGAGTTCGAGCTGATGATGGAAGGCGCGCAGATACTCGGGTTCTTCGACGGGTCTCTGCCATACCCAACAAACGGCACACAGTACGAGAAGCAGCAGTAACCCTATCAGTCAATGATGGCGTATACGATCCTACTGAGGAATATCACCCCGACTCAACAGCAGAACATAAGGTCTTACCGAGGTTACGGCAACTCTGCGGAGCTCGCGTATAACCACCCGAAGAGCCTGTATCAAGCAACAGACAGCGTAAGCCAAAGTCGGTTAATGGCGCAACTGACAACGGTTGAAATGAAACCAGGGGAGAAAGGAATGGCGTATATCAGTCGATGTCGCGAGTTGCGCGACAAGCTTCTTCGATGCGGAGGGTCGATTTCTGAAGACGCCTTCGTGACAGTCATCATTGGTGACCTCGGTCCTCAATGGCGCGCCACTAAGGCCATTCTCCAAGCTCATGGAAGAATCTCCGAAGCAGTGCTCTGCGCCGAAATCCACGCCGAGCAGCAAGACATGGACCTGTAAGAAGAACGACACAAAAAGAAGACATCAGCACCGGAATTCGCGTTCCACACTCAGCGACGCTACAACAACAACAATAACAACCGGCAGCAACAACCGAAGCCAGTACCTCTCTTCTGCCACATCTGCAAAACTTCAGGACACCCGCGTACGCACTGCCCGAATTGTCAACAGTCAACAACTCCACAGCGGCAACTTCGACCTTCAAGCAGCCAAATCGCCTCAACGCAAGCAAATCCCACGACTGAGATTCAAGCCTCAACGACCTCAACAGGACAACCTGCACAAGGAGCAAGAAACATCGTCAGCTGCATGGCAAAGCTAAGTGACTCCTGCATCACCGAGTCACCACCACACTACTCACCGGAAGAACAACTCGATGAAACCACACCCCGCCGCGAGTCACTTCAGCCGAACCCGACATACGCCGCCATCGCCCAAAGCGAATCATCCGGAAGGGACACATGGTTCTTGGACAGTTGCTGCGGACAGCACATGTGCTCCTCGGGATGCTTCGTTCAACGAGAACACCAACTTCAACGCGAAGTTGTCATTACAGTCGCCAACAATCAGAACCTGCGAACACGACGACAAGGCGTAGTTCAACTTCAGTCAAGGGAAACAAACGTTATACAGCAGATGTCAAAAGTACTAATCGCAGAGGGACTCGGCTACAACTTACTGAGCGTCAATCAGCTAATGGCGAAAGGGATTCACCTCGAAGCAGACAGCACCACCCAAGAATTCAAGCTGTATCACGGGAGAGGAGGACTCTACATCGGCAAGGCGGTCCTCAAGAACAACGTCTTCGTTCTTGACTTCGTTCCTGATCTTGGCACCGCTGACAGCGAAGCCATCGTTAACTTCACCAACTGGACACACCCTCCAGACCTTGATCCAGACTTCAATCCAGAAGGCTTCTGGTATTCGCACACCATCCCCAAAGCAGAAAGAACAAGGGCGTTAGCAACAATTCAGACAACATCAGCAGCAGCAGAGACAACATCAGCAGCAGCAGAGACAACACCGGCAGCAGCAGAGACAACATCGGCAGCAGCAGAGACAACATCGGCAGCAGCAGAGACAACATCGGCAGCAGCAGAGACAACATCGGCAGTAGCAGAACCATCAACGGCAGCAGCATGAACGTCAACACCAATTGCTGGTCCTTCAACGACACCGCTACTTATCGACGACACACCACCGACACCCGCGCAATAACTACACCCAGCACCACGAGAAGTTCATCGTAGCGCCAACTTCACCGCCAACTTCTACTCCAACTCCGATATGTACCGACGATCACCCGGACATCGCGCCGACGAAAGCACCTGGCATGCAAGGATGGGACACCCAAGCAACACAGTATTAAACAATACGATAAGAGCAAGAGTACTCGACAAGGACTCACTCCTACTGACCGACGGACGAGAACTTCAACGAGTATGCGGAACATGCTTCACCTGCCCTGAAGGTGACTTACCACATCGACCGTTCGCGCCTCATCACAACCCGAGCGCACCCGCGTACGCACCACTCGAGAAGGTGTATAGCGACATCCAGTTCAATCGGGAACCAGGACAAGTAATATACAACTATACAATCACCTTCATCGACGCCGCCACCCGTTACGTCTGGCACCTAAACCTCCCTAGCCGCGACATGGCATTCGAAGCCTTCGTTGCCTGGCTACCAGTAGCAGAGAGAGAATCGGGCGTGAAACTGAAAAGCTTCCAGTCAGACGGAGGAGGAGAATACACCTCTCAGTGATTCAAGCAATACCTGGCGGAAAGGGGAATCAAGCGGCTCATCTCCCTTCCCTACGCCCATCACCAGCAAGGTGTAGCAGAAAGAATGAACAGGACCTTGCAGAACAGCATGCGCAAACTGTTACGTGGCATGCGGCTACCCAACCACTAGTGGCTTGCGGCAATGGACCACGCCGTCATGCTGCACAACTTGCTCTCGTCATCATGGCTTCCAAACAACGCATCACCGCATCTGCTATGGACAGGGAAACAGGGCAGCACAAAAATGTTACGAATTTTCGGATGCATGGTACAGTACCGACCCCCAGCAGCACGAGCGGGCCGATTTTCTCAACGAGCACAGTGGGGACTACACCTGGGAATCGAAAAGAACTACAACGCGTGGAAAATCTTTGACGTCCATTCCAAAGAAACAGTAGCAGCACATGATGTAATTTTCTACGAACGACTCACGCTCCAGACATACCTTGCCAACCTACAAAAAAACCAGGATCACACAGGTGGTTTTCGCGGTGACCGAGCCTTCGCCTCAGCAGCGGACGAAGCTGACTAGGACGAGCAGAATGTGGACAACGCATCAGAAGAAGTCGGACCTCTTCCGTTCTGCTCCGTCGACGTTCCCATGGACGAAGATAACCCTCGCGAAAGTGTCAACGCCGAAACCTTATACTATTTCGCCGACAACGGTTACGTAACACCTGCGACAGTCAACACCAACGAAGCAGAACGAGTAGGACTGAACTTCATACCTGATCCAGAAGCGGGAGATGAAGCAGCTTATCCCGAGGACGCAAATCTTCCCCGCTACTCACAGAGTGGACTGCAAATTCTCGGACTCGTCACCGCAGTCCACGGCACCGCCATTCCTAAAGAGCATGCGACAATTCAATAGGCTCTGGGGGGGGGAGCATAAGGAAAAATGGCGCGAAGCCATGGACAAGGAGCTGAAGGCACAGGAGGAACGCAACACGTGGAAAGTGGTTCCTATCGGCGTGGCACGGAACAAGGCAGTGCTCATCGGGAAGTGGGTCTTCCGTGTGAAGACAAAGGCTGACGGCACCATTGACAAATTTAAATCTCGCTGGGTTGTACGCAACTTCGACCTAGAACACGGACGAGACTTCACTGAAACTTTCGCTCCAGTTAGCCGCCACACCTCACTGCGCATTCTCCTCGCAATCGCCGCCATGAAGAAGAAGAAGCTGCGACAAATTGACGTCACGAACGCGTTTCTCTACGCACCTGTTGATGCAGAAATTTTCGTCGAGCTACCGCACGGCTCCCACAGAGAACCCAACCAAGTCTGCCAGCTACTCAAGTCACTCTACGGCATCAAGCAGGCTCCGCGACTGTGGCAACAGTACCTGCACGCTCGCCTCATCCGCATCGGCTTCAAGCAACTACCGCACGATCAAGGCATGTACCGGCTCACAAAAAACGATACATCGGCTCAACTGACGGCATCACCACCTGGTTCGAAGGGGAGCTGCATCGAGATCTCACGCTCACAGTTTCATCTACCGTCACTCAGTACCTCGGCCTCAACATCCGAGAAGAGGAGGACACGATCTACCTCAGCGCCGAGAAATATGCTGACACTATCGCCAAACGCTTTACGCTCACACCGACAGCCATCTCCACGCCATACCGATACACGGCAGGGAACGACAAAGGAAGCTCCGCTCTTCTTAAGCCCGCCGGCATACGAGACTACCAGAAGAAGCTGGGATGTCTTCTCTTCGCAGCCGTCACATGTCGCCCCGACCTCTCATACTCCGCAAGCCAGCTCGCCACCTACCTCAAGAAGCTTGAAGTAGAACATCTGGCGGAGCTCGACCGCGCTCTTCATTACTTCGTCAGCACCCCAACGATCGGCCTAACTTACTACAAGAACGCAACCACACCGACTAAGTTAATCGGCTACGTCGACGCTGATCACGCTGGCGACTCCGACAATAGGCGCTCCCGCACCGGCTACATCTACCGCCTCGAACCTATCGGACCGATCTCTCGGCAATCGAGCAAGCAGGAATTAATTGCTCTCTCGTCAGCTGAAGCGGAATATATTGCACTCTGCTCAGCCACCAAGGAAGGACTCTATCTTCGCGAACTGCTGGAAGAAGTGAAGTTAGCCGAGTTACCCAACTTTACCCTGTTCTGCGACAACCAATCGGCAATTCGCATCGCCAACAAGAACGGCTTCACTAACAGGACGAAACACATCGCCCTGCGATATTTCTTCGTGAAGGACGCGATCGAGAAGGGAATGCTCGAGCTGTCATATTGTCCCACGTCCGAGATGGCAGCTGACTACCTGACCAAGAAGCTCGGAAAGCAGAAGTTCGAAAACTACATGCTGCTGACTGGACAGAGCCACGTCAGCGACACTCCAGAAGCGAAGGGGAGTGTTGGAAACAATCGGTCCTAAGCGCCTCTGTCGTGTCGAAACACTAAGGCACAAGCGAAGCAAAGCATATCGAGGCACCAGCGAGTCAATGTTGAAAGCCTAAGTTGACTTAGGACTTGGGTTGAGGGTAGAACGAGAGTTACGAGAGGAAGGGGTCGAGAGATTAGCCAAAAAGGGGGAGATTCAATATTGAGCGAGGGTACAAATAGGAAAGAACAAACAAGAAAGGTGCACCACCAAATAGGAAAACGCTATAACATTGTACGTTACTGTACCTAGCGACATTGGTACGTACATGTACCTTTCAAGGCTGCAGATGTATACCCTAGTTCTGCTTCTCCCAGGATTCTATCATCCCACCATTGTACTGCACTGATAGAACAAGAGTTGCACATGATGGCTATTTGTTTTTGTATGGTAGACTTCTTACTGCAATCCTAACTTCACCAACAACACCAAGCTGCTGCTGAGAAGCATATGTGGGAATAGGTGACTGCACGCCTGTTGAGACTTCCATCAGGACACCACAATAGAAGTGAATCTGCAAGACCAAAGCACCAAGTTAGTTATCATAAGTTGCACGGACCATACCGGTAGATGCATGGAAGGTGGGCCACAATGTAACCTACTTTTCCATCAAAGGACCTGACTGGCGATACATGTAGTAGGTTCCAGAACTTCGAACCATCCCTTCTGCACAGGGTTTGAAAGTGCGGTAACTCATGAGCAAACAATCACCCACCAAGGAAAAACTGCAGCGCCCTTCCAGAATCAAGTACTTACCTGTAATTGAGGATATTTACAGAACATGACCTGCTCCCATGTATGGCCTCCCGAAGCTGTCACGCACAAAGTCCATGGCAGCATTGGATCATGCACGTTGCAAAAGAAATGCAAGCAGCATGCGCACGTATCACCAAGGTGTACAATATACAAGTGCATTACCGTACCTGTTGGACATGGTCCGGGTTAGTCTCTGGACCTTGAAGGAAGCGACAGTTTTTTCCCACCACTTCTTGCCAAGAATAACCTGGCAAACATACTTGTCTGTTAGCAATATAGGTATACGAGCAAGTTTTTGGAATCTTGAGTTGCATGTTCTGCACCTGTCATTCTTAAGAAGGGCTTGCTTGCATACACGATGGGATACTCTGAGTTTGTGGCATCTACCCTGCACAATTTCCACTTGTAAGCTGACAAAGCCAAATACGGAAACGAATGCACCTGATGCAGAGAAGGCCAACTCACAGTACAATGCATTGATGGATTCTTGCCAGCGATGTCTGAAGCGTTCCTGGAAGCTGAGGAACCGTGTCAACCGAAGTGCCTGCAGTCTCAGGACCTGCATTTCTCTGAGCGGGTAACGAGCTCTGAAGGAGCTCACAAAAAGAGGCCCACTTATTCGAAGCAAGCTCGGCTGATAGGCGAGCAAGCGACTCATATTCTTGAAAACGCGGGCCATCATCTGCAATGCCGCATACAGAACAAACGAGGTAGCTGGCGTTAACAGTCCATTCTTCAGATTGGACCCACTTCTCAATTTTCATAATTGTGGAATACCGCGAGCTAGGTAGCAATTGCAAGCCTGATGGAAGCTAGGCAACACTATCCTAGCGCGACGGGCATACGAGTTAGTCACAAAATGAATTTATCAGCAACCAGACTGCGCACCATTTTGGCCGATTTGTGCAAGACCAGCACCTGCATCGACAAGAGATGGGCTCTGTCCAGAAGCCAATGTTGTTGTGGCCTCCTCAGAAGCTTCAAACCGAGCAGGCAAACAAGTCTGCACGCCAATGTAATGCTCGAGCACATGTTTCGGACCCATATGAACAGGAGTTATGTGGAAAAGGTTCCAGAATGGAGTACCGTTCTTCGTATAGTTCAAAATCTGAACCTGGCATGACACTTCATTCCTGCACAAACGAATAATTTCCGGAGGGCAGGTGTCAGAATATGGAAGACGGCAGGTGTCAGAATCTGGAAGGATAATAAGATACGACAACCCTGTCACCGACCTAATAGCATCACGTATCTTCACAACTGCTCCCCTATCAGTCCCCGGACCCTGAAGGAATCTGCAATTTCGTCCAAGCACCTCCTTACGGGTGTAACCCGTTAGTTCGAGAAAGGCATCGCTGACATATACTATGGGATTGTCCTGCTGTTTAGGGTCCGTGACCACAAAACTGACATTCACGTCTTTGAGAGCGCAGAGACGCCTCGAAGCGCTCTCTTCCGACATGGTCTTCGCCAGCTGATTCACGGAAAAGCTAAGAGCACGTAAAAAACTACCCTGTATGTGGAAAGTAAGATCGTTTCTCACAGCTCACTCAAGAGAACTGTGTCGTTCCCCAGACAAGGTGCACAAATCGCAGGAGTGAGGCGAGGGTGACTAGAAGGGGAAATTTGTGGTTGACAAGAGCGCAAATGGAAAGGCGAAACACTTGCCACATCGCCAGAAAAGCACCGTATTCGTGACGTCACTTAGGCGCTTTCAGATTCAGCACAAATAGTTGTACACCCAGGATAAATACTACGTTAGCAATAACAGAAATAACCTGATTCAGGCCATTATGCTGTCAAGTTGAGCTAAACTAGATTTCTTTAACAAAATTAACGCTGTCAATTGGCTACGAATCTGCAAGCGGGCATTGCGATGCCAACACCGTAGGGGTGTTAATTAGGGTAAAGTAAACAGGCACGAATGGAGCCACGATCAGTTAAAATGCCCGCATACCCATGCTTCTGGGAAAAAGAAAGATCCTCCGTCATGCCAGTACGGCAGAAAGGACCAAAGTAACCTCATGTTGCCGCTGGCGCTTCATCTTCCTTCTTATCCTCATGCATTCGAACAACCACAACAGGGCAGTCACCTGAAACACAAAGATTTGAAAGCATTTACCTGAAACGGTCTGCAGATAATATGAGCAATCGTAGAACCAGGAAATAAAGGATTGCAGGACTTACAGTGGTGGACACAGTAGTCACTGACACTGCCCAGGCGTGCCTTCCTTGACCGCTTCTCTGCACCAAACCCTCGGCTTCCCATGATGCAGGCATTGACCCCAGCTCGCTCCACCTGTGATCAGCCAAAGAGGAGTTGCACTGACATTCGAGCCGTGCAAGCAAATGCAAATAGCTGCACAGATAGTATCAACCAGTTTTAGCGACATGCAATCTGTGATGTGTTGAAACGCGTGAAGCACTCGTATCCAGCATACCTCAAGGCAGATACGCTCTTTCATGTCATGATCTTTCACAATGTGGGTCTTGTACTGTATTCCAGCCTCTTCCAATGGAGCGGCAAGATCCTTCGCCTTCGCAACGGTCAGCGCATCGAAATCGTCCTCCATTTTCTGCTTCGTCTCCTTATCAGGAGCTTCCTCTGTTGTTTCCGATGCACCCCAATCCGCACCATATAACACGGAGGTGGGACGAACATGTAACAGCACCACCTGATAAACAACACAACGCCAGTTCACAGACCAGCGATGCGAGGCAGAACAGTCCATACTTTTATATATTTCCCGGTGGTATGACGCTAGCTCTTTTTTTTTACGTCAGATTACCCATCAATTCGAGTCTCGAGCATTATCTTTCCGAGCTTCCGTGCTGCGTCCTTTCCCGATAACACGTTGAACAAAAAACTCACATGGTCTGAAGGTCGCAGGTAGTTCTTGACAGCCCACTTGACCGCGTGAGCGCTTTCATCGCTCAAATCCACGGCTATTGCTATCTTTCGTGCTGGCTCCATGACTCCGCCTCCGTCTTTAACCTCAACCACTTCCGGGGATCGCTGTCGCTTCTTCGCGCCCCTTGGGCCTACCTCTGGAGCCTCTGTAGCCGCCACGTCGGCGAGTGCACAAGACTATCTGATGACAATGTTCCAAAGAAAGGTCGTCCTTCGAATAAGCGGAGCCAGCTACCGTACACGCCACAAAGAACCCTACCCGAAACTGGAGAATGAAATTGTTTGGTGCAGTGGGTTTGCCCTCGCTGGCGCCTGGTCAACTAATGTGTTTCCTATGTTGTGGCTTCACAAATGGTGGAATTAGTGGAGAAATGGCTTTTCGTGTTTGCGATTCCGTTTGGTTGAGGCTGGCTGCCTCGCTCGCCAGCATTCGTTTCCAAGTTGGATTACCTTAGGACTGTACCAGCTTTTTCGCCAGGCAGACCACGGTGCACACCCACATCGCCAGTTCGTTACGTTTCCATTCCATGCTGCAGTGGACAAAAGCTCGGCCATGTCATGATGGGACTTTCAATCTCTTAGCCAAAGACGCGTGGCAGATTAGATGTCCTAAAGTACACTTGTGCTGACAACTTTTGTAGATGCTATATATTTCTATATGTTGCACCAACCTTCATGTTCAGTTCAAGCTTGAAGCTTCAGACGGTTGAAGAGAATGAGAAAGTGCCTCTCAGGTAATGAGAAAACAAAGCCCAGCTCAGCACCATTTGTGTGGCGAGAACCCTGCCGTTCAACAAGCAAATCAACAAACATCAGGATCAGTCATTGGGCAAGGGTATTATGTCTGAATGATCGGATGAAATCGAAGGAGCATGGCGTGTACGGCTTGATGAAAGCACAGTTGTACGAGGCAGGGGAAGGGAGGATTGAGACGAGTTACCTTTCCATCGAAAACAAGCAGTTCGCCGTCCACCCAACGGGGGTTTCTGAAACCTGGCTCTGCCAGCTGACCCTGGCCAGGGTACCTAGCAACCTGAAATGACACAAGGCACAAAAACACACTATGGCATGCCCGTCAGGACGGCAAAAATCGCGTCCTGTATGTAAGAAATGACTCTGCACACATGTCGTAAAGGCACTGAATGCCGCAGACAAATTTAGACTGAAAAGAGGTGCTTTGCCCCACTTGGTACAGCCCAAAAAAAAACAAAATATAAGCTGCCAGATAGGAGCTGGATGCTCGAATCGATGGATTAATTCGTGGTGGGCTCCTGAGAAAAGCAACCCACACAGGGAACAGCCCGTGAACAAAGGGATGCAGCGTGCAGTGACTCACCACACCCAGCTCATCAGGGTACACCCCTCGGAACGGCATCTGCCAATGCCGCCCGATCTTAGCTCGAAAAGACACCTGCGGGCAAACACACGCACTCCACGCTTATGTAGAGCAGTACCAACATCACTAGTCAGGCAAGAGCTCAAACCACAGACCAGCAACACAACAGCACCAGGAAATCTCAGCGTCACACCACAACTCGAGAAAAAACAAAGAATATAAACTTTCAAGCTAATAGCAGCCAAATAAACTAAGCACTATAGCTGAAGTCCCCGTCCCAGCGGAGGTATGGTCACAAGAGTATTACCTTCCCAGCAGGCACATTGAAGTCGCCTGTGAGCTTCACCCCCTCCACGTACTCAAACGGCGGCACCAGTGCCCGCTCGCCCTGCCTCTTCCTCCCCCCAACCCTCTCCCCTGCCTTCCCAGCCTGGCTCTCCTGCTCTTCCCCCTCTGGCTCCTCCCACGTGCCGAACCTACGCCTGACCTGAATAGCCTCGGAAGTGTACGGACCATACGCACCCACGTACAATCCTAAGGGTGTACGTGGTGAAAAGGGGAGAGACAAGCAGGGGTAATATTTAGTGGGGGTGTGCAAACCGAAACGCAACAACCCGTGAAGCAGCAGGAGAGAGTTCCAGAGCGTTTCAGAACCCAGGAAAACGTTACAGACAGAAAGAGAGGCTTATGGGCTCAGAACAAAAGGTGCATGTACCAGCAAAGGGGTCGGTGGAGGCATCGGCGGCATGGATGCGGGTGAAGGCGGTGGTGCGGGGCAGCGTGTAGCGCCTCCTCTGCACGTGCTGCACTGCCGTGCGGATCAGCTGTGCTACGTCCTTGTCCTTGAACACCTCCTGGCAAGATGATGGTGATGGTGAGGGCAGGATAGGGGACAACGGATAAAGGGGAAACAGGTACAGCATGCATAGGGCATAGATCAGCTGTGCCACGTCCTTGTCCTTGAACACCTCCTGGCCATGGGGATGGTGATGATGAGAACCACACAGGGCCGAGGCCGGACGAATAATGCGCACGTCAGAATTCACAAACGGCAGAAAGATGGAGGAATGGAGGAGCGAGGATAGAATGCAGGAGAGGGGTGATATGGTTGGGAAGGGTCTTACGGGTCCTGAGAAGCGGTCGACGCCCCACAGCTGCTTCGCCACGTCCTCCGGCATCAGGTTGGCCGCTGCCCTCGTTGCTGCTGACGCCAGCCGCTCACTCACCGCTGCCGCCACCGCTGCTGACTGCGATGAGGAGGAAGGGGAAGAGGAGGGAGATTGGGACGCTTCTGGGTCAGTGGCAGATGTTCCCGTGCTGCCGCTGCTGCTGCTAGCTGCATCCCCGTCACCCTCGCTGTCCTCCACAGTGAGCACGAACGCGTCCTTGCCTCGCCACTCTATCCTCGCAGGCACCTTGCTCACGCTCTCCCCCGCACCATCCCCCGGGAACACCCCCCCCACCACCACGCGCACGGCAATGCCCTGCCGCCCCTCTGCATCCTCCGATCCTTCCTCACCGTCGCTCCGCTCCGCCCCGCCTTCTCCCTGCCCACCACCAACTCCCCCCCTGCCTCCACTGCTTCCTTCTCTGTCCAGCCCACCTGAATCTTCGTTCCTGCCTGATTCTCCTCGGCTGCTGCTGCTGCTGCTGCTGCTGCTGCTGTTGCTGCTGTCACTGACACTAGAATTCCTACTATCACCTGAGCCCTCGCCGAGCATCCCGTTTCTCTCTCGGAACGCCCTCAGTCGCCTCAAGTCCCGCTCTGGCAGCTGACTGGCACGCCTTGGGTCGTCCGCTCCGCCGACCCTGCTCCCTGCTCCTGTACCTGCTCCTGCTGCCTGTACAGACTGTGCTGCAGCCTCTCCCACTTCAACTGCCTCACTAACGCCTCCATCAGCTTCAGGAGTCACACTACTGGGTCCCTGCTTTCTGCTCTCCCCTTCACTCGTGTCACCCCTGCCTGGAACAATCCCTTCACTCGCATCGTCGCTTCCATCTGCTCGTTTCAGCCCCTCACCAACCTCTACGCCATCACCTGCATCACTGTCACTTCCAGAACCCCCCTCCTTTGCTCCCTCGCCCGCTGCTGCTGACGCTGCTGCCTCCCCCGCTGCAGCAGCAGCTGCAGACTCCCTGTCCCTCGCTATCCGGTTCACCACATCCTCTACTATTCGTGGAATATCTGCAGTTCCCGCCGCGCCCGACACGTCTGGCGCTGCCACGTCAGCAGGGGACACCACCGGGAAGACCCGCAGCTTCACGTCTGGTAGCCGCTCTCGGAAGAAATCGAGGACCCGCGATAAGCTATCGTCGGCGCCGGGTGGGAGAGACGAGGGGGGAGAGGAGGCAGAGGAGGCAGAGGAAGGGGAGGAGGGAGGGAAGGAGGCAGCGGAGGGAGAGGGAGGAGGGGTGGGTGGGACTGGTGAAGGTGAAGTCTGGCCCGAGGCTGGATCTGCAGGGGATTGAGATGAAATGCCTCCCTTCTCCCCTGCTCCTGCCCCTGTGCCTGGACCACCCACTTTGCCTTCCTCTGCTGTTTGCTTCTTTCCCCAGCTGAACGACACAGCATCCTGAACCCTTTGCACGCTGGATGGTGACGTGGATGGCGCGGACGCGGATGTTGATGATGATGGGGACGAAGACGAGGGGGCAGCATCGGAAGCGCTGCTGCTGTTCGAAGCAGAGGTGCTTGGCGGAGGGTTTGTGGTGGTGGTGGAAGCGCCTTTGGCCTGCATGGTGGCTGTCTCATGGTGGAGGTACACGGCCTGCACAGGTAGTGGAGAAGAGAAACAGGGCCGGGGGGAAGAAGGAACTGGGTTGAAACGGCACAATCATGCATGCAGGCTAGTAGTGGTTCACGCTCTTCACCTCACAGTAGCATTCGTTTTACAGCATCAAGTGAAATGCACATTTCTGCGGTGCCAAAGATAGATGTGCAGTCGAAACAGCATAGCGCGCACCTGGCGGTCGTATCGCTTGGGGTTGGCGGCATTGCGAGCCACATAGACCTCGAAGATGGGAATGCCCTGCCCTGCCACGGACAGCTGCCTGCCAACATCACACAGACACAACCACAAACGTGCAAGGTACGGAGGGAATCCTTGAACTGGCGGATGCAAGAACATAAGCGCACGTCGGCAATATTCCCATCCATGTGCCCATCTGCTCACGTTCACCCTCTTGACCTCGACGGGTCACGGAACCATGCATGGCAACATGAATGGAAGGTTGTTTTTGAGGCTTCTCAAGAACAACCTTTTGTAATGGGGTCATGCATGGCGGCTTACTTGGCAGTGTACGACTTGGCGAGCAGCTTGCCGTGCTGCTGTGACACGTGCACCAGCCGCCCAAAGGGGTCTGCTGACCCACTCTCGTCCAGGCCCGCCCACCACCCCACCTGCACGCACATGCAGAGAGAGCATGAGCCCAGCACATGCAGAGAGAGCATGAGCCCAGCACATGCAGAGAGAGCATGAGCCCAGCACATGCAGAGAGAGCATGAGCCCAGCACATGCAGAGAGAGCATGAGCCCAGCACATGCAGAGAGAGCATGAGCCCAGCACATGCAGAGAGAGCATGAGCCCAGCACATGGCACATCACGTCCTCGAGCTCCCCGTTCACGCATCACATTCCTGGTGGCGCTGCAATCTTCTTCGTCTTTGCCTTGGCATCTTCTGAGACGCCTCAAAAATGCAATCTTCTTCATCTTTACCTTGGCACCTTCTGAGACGTCTCAAACATGCAATCTTCTTCGTCTTTGCCTTGGCATCTTCTGAGACGTCTCAAACATGCAATCTTCTTCGTCTTTGCCTTGGCATCTTCTGAGACGTCTCAAACATGCAATCTTCTTCGTCTTTACCTTGGCATCTTCTGAGACGTCTCAAACATGCAATCTTCTTCGTCTTTGCCTTGGCATCTTCTGAGACGTCTCAAACATGCAATCTTCTTCGTCTTTGCCTTGGCATCTTCTGAGACGTCTCAAACATGCAATCTTCTTCGTCTTTGCCTTGGCATCTTCTGAGACGTCTCAAACATGCAATCTTCTTCGTCTTTGCCTTGGCATCTTCTGAGACGTCTCAAACATGCAATCTTCTTCGTCCTTGCCTTGGCATCTTCTGAGACGTCTCAAAAATGCAATCTTCTTCGTCTTTACCTTGGCACCTTCTGAGACGTCTCAAACATGCAATCTTCTTCGTCTTTGCCTTGGCATCTTCTGAGACGTCTCAAACATGCAATCTTCTTCGTCTTTGCCTTGGCATCTTCTGAGACGTCTCAAACATGCAATCTTCTTCGTCTTTGCCTTGGCATCTTCTGAGACGTCTCAAAAATGCAATCTTCTTCGTCTTTACCTTGGCATCTTCTGAGACGTCTCAAACATGCAATCTTCTTCGTCTTTGCCTTGGCATCTTCTGAGACGTCTCAAACATGCAATCTTCTTCGTCTTTGCCTTGGCATCTTCTGAGACGTCTCAAACATGCAATCTTCTTCGTCTTTGCCTTGGCATCTTCTGAGACGTCTCAAACATGCAATCTTCTTCGTCTTTGCCTTGGCATCTTCTGAGACGTCTCAAACATGCAATCTTCTTCGTCTTTGCCTTGGCATCTTCTGAGACGTCTCAAACATGCAATCTTCTTCGTCTTTGCCTTGGCATCTTCTGAGACGTCTCAAACATGCAATCTTCTTCGTCTTTGCCTTGGCATCTGACGATGTCTTTCAGGCAGTCTATGAACTGCTTGCCCTCGTTTGATCCGTGATCCTTGCCCTGATAACAGACCAGCCTGGGTTCTTTCCCTCCCAGGTCACATGTGCTGCTCGCACTCACCAGGCCAGCCCCAGCATCGTCGCGAAGGTGTTTGGCATCGCCGTACCTCTCCTCCGCCACTGCCGCCTGCTTGCCAGGCGCAGAGGGGCGAGAGAGAGCAGGGAGGTCAGAGGGGAACCAGGCAGGGGAACGCGAATGAGTGGAGAGAGGGGAAAGGCACGGGGAAAACGAGGCAGGAAAGCCGGGCAGGGAAGCAGGGCATGAAAACGGGACAGGGAGGTCAGCGAGGATAGGAGAAACAGCCATGTGTTGGCACCTTGAGCTCTCTGAAAACGGCAGCCATGGCGTCTTGGTCCTCCACCGCGCGGATGGCGGCCTGCAGCTTGGCGGCTGCCGTGAAGTCCTCGTCTCCCACCAGGTCGTCCAGTTGAAACTGCACAGACAGAGGGGTGTAGGTGCGGGTGAGTCCATGAGGGTGCGAGGAAGACAGAGAACGTCTTGATTCAAAAGGCTGCAGCGAAGTCCTCGTCGCCCACCAGGTCGTCCAGTTGGAACTGCGCAGACAGAGGAAGGTAGGTGAGTCACCCACAGGGCGAGAACACGAGAACGAGAGTGCGTGCCAGCACGAGAGCAAGCGAATAGCAGGAGAGCAGGAGAGGGGTGTGAGAGAAGGAGAGGAGAGGAGAGGAGAGCAGGAGAGAAGGGTCGAAAAACGAATCAATCTTAGCGTGTTTCCTGTCCCCACCTGCAGACTCGTCAGCATGGCTTCTCGCTCCTCCACCTCTCCAAACACCCTCTCCCACCGTTGCCACGCCGTCTCCCCGCTCCCATCATCCCCCTCCACCTCCTCACCCCTCAATCCAACCGCTTCCTGACCAAACCCCCCTGCACCCCCGACCAGGCTTGTCTTATCGAAATAGTCTTGCAGCCGTTGGGCTGCCACGGCCACCATTCCCTTGAAAGGATCGCTTCCGGATTTCGCGGCAGCGGCTGCTTCTTCTATCCGTTGCAAGCGCTCCTTGGCGCGGTCTGACAAGCTGCTGGGCCGCGAGGATGGCTCGTCGGATTCATCTGACGGATTTGCCTCAGGTTCAGGCTCCTTGGCGAGGTATTTGCTCACGGATGCGTCGCTGGAATCATCTGGTTGACGACCCTTGGAGTTGGACTCGTTCGGATTGGACAGCTTGCCGATTGGCGAATCTGCTTGTGTTTCGCCAAGCTTGTCGCCTGAGAATGTATCATCCGGGGTTTGAGAGGACTCGGGGAAAGAGTCGTCCGATGGGCCAAGCTTGGACGAGCAGCGAGCAGGCTGTGCTGTGACATGCTTCTGAATGAGCCCTATCTGACGGAAACGGGTTCGTGAGCATGGTGAGAGGAATTCCGAGCGAGATAAATGGCGCTGAGGGGGCGAAGTTCGGAACGAGCGTTGGTTGCTTAGACGGCCTGATGGACGAATAGACAACGATGGTAGTCCAAGCGAAAATTTCCGAAACGACTGTGACTGTGAGGTAGGCCGGAGTACACGCGAAGGTACTAGCTTCAAGCTGCGAGGCCTAAGAAGCAAGGGAGCGTCTAGCGTAAACATGGCGAACCGTAAGCAGCAGTAGTTGTCCTAACGCCGACGGAGCACAATGGTGATGAGTTTCCTTGTCCTAATCCACAATGCGTGGTGAAGTATCTGGACGATATTTTGAGCGTCGAACTTACTTACTGCACGATAGTCAGAGAAATGTCAGGCAGCGAGCCATCAGTGATCAACCCTGCTGAGATGATTTCAGCCCATTCTGCCCTGGAGTTGCGACACACACTCGGGTAACCGTTTCGCTGCCAAAACGCCAGTGCCTCGCAAATCCCCCCCCTAGAGAGTCATGCCAAACAGCAGCTGCCCCGAGGCTTCTGGATTTTTGCTGTTGAGGCTCGGCTCACGTGAGTGCTTTTTGCAGGTAGCCACGGAGGTGGCTCACAGCTTCGGTTCGGGTTAACCAATCAGACCTACGTGGTGCTCTTGACAAGCCGAGTCAGCCTCTGACTCGAAGTTTGTGAACCTGCCCAAGCAGAAACGAAGCCAGTGCTCAGCGGCCACGTGTTCTCGACCAATAATAGCCACTCGGAGCACCTGTTGGTCAGGTGAACATAGCTGGCGATTCGGTTCGGAGAGCCTCCCCTTGACATTCTCCCCACTGGTCTCCACCCCGCCAAGTATATTCTCATTCTGCCATGGCGGCTGTTTAGAGTCTGCATTTGAGAATTATTTTCCCACTCTCGTGAAACACCATGTTCACTATCTCGACGTCCGAAGTCGCCATTTCCCAGCTTCACTCCCTGACCTCAACTCGATTCTTACGTTCACATAAACCGATAAATAGCACTTCAAACAGCTTTTTCCCGCCATGCAAACAACCACCTTTCAACCCCAGGCGTCCTCTCCGTCGCAGCTGCGCCGCTGCAGCAGCAGATAACCAGGCGAGTGAAGCGGAAGTGACGGAGATCAACGTGTGCGTGGGGAAGACCTGTCGCAAGGACGGCGGGTTGCAGACGCTGGACCACTTCCGCGGCCTCGCGCCGCCGCACGTGAATGTTGACTCGTGTGGATGCTTGGGTGAGATGACAGTTCGTTTCGTGGCGTATGACGTATGGCGTGAAGGAGATGTCTGGATGCAGATGAAGCAGCAAAACCACTCACTTCTCTCCAATTTTTTGGCAGTTCTTCGCGTAAAACTGTGAGCTCTTGCTGGTCATGACGCACGGTCAGGCAACATTGACCGGCACTTCTATCTTCCTGACCCCTCCTTACAATCACAGGGCGGTGCGGAGCAGGCCCCAATCTGGTGCTGCTGCCGTCGCAGACGATCATCCGGCACTGCAGCACGGCGGCGCACGCGGCACGGCTGCTGGAGAGGCAGTGCGCGGGGGGCAGCGCGGAGACGAATCTTGCAGCTCTGGAGTTGAAGGGTCGCGGCAATGCAGCTTTTGAGAAGGGACGAGCGGACGAGGCTGAGATGCTCTTCACCCAGGTGAGTGCGCTGGGAGATGGAAGGGGTGTGGGGGAGGAGGGTGAGGAGGAGGGAGCTAGGGGTGTCTGATTATCTTTCAATGCTGCTAGTTCTCCCTTCTTCTTCCTCACCGCGTTTGGCCTCTCCCGGCCGCATCTCTCGCAGGCCATTGAATTGGTGCCTGTTGGGGGAATACACAACCTGCTTTGCAACAGGTGAGTAGTGCAATGCTGGCCTGAAAGGCTCCTGTCGGCAATGTAGACCCTTTTCATATATATTCCTGGTTTGTGGTGTCTTGTCTGTGCCAGATGATTGAGCCTGAGCATTCCTTCCTGTGCAATGTACTACTGCATGTGCTGTATCCCCATGCAACTGAAGATCTGCCGCAAGGGTGGCATGTGGTAACCCAATGGGAGCACTGGAAGACGCTGAAGCTGCGGCAGCACTCAAGCCTGGTTGGTCCTCGGTAAGCCCTGCCTTACCCCTTCTTCCCATGCCTGAACGCAATAGGGCTCCTGTGCCACCCACCTGTGCCACCCACCTGTGCCACCCACCTGTGCCACCCACCTGTGCCGCCCACCTGTGCCACCCACCTGTGCCACCCACCTGTGCCACCCACCTGTGCCGCCCACCTGTGTCACCCACCTGTGCCACCCACCTGTGCCACCCACCTGTGCCACCCACCTGTGACACCCACCTGTGCCACCATCCTCCTCAGCTTGCTTGTTATTCCCTATCCCCCTCCTGTTTCCCCATCACCTTCATTCTCCAAACCCTCAGGCAGTGATTCGAAGAGGAGAGGCGCTGGCAGCGCTGGGGCGGGTGAGGGAGGCCCTGGAGGTATATGAGAGGCTGGCCGACACAGACGCTGAATTCAGGCGCTCCAAACAGTTCCTGGTAAGCCGGGTGTCTGTCTGCCTGCCCACAGCTTTGCACCAGTGCAAGATGATCTGTGTTTGCACCTACTGCAAGGTGAAGGGTTGCGTGTTCCTGGCGCAGCTCTTTTAACCCGCTCCTCTGTGCCATTTGTGCTGTGCAGCGGAAAGTGAAGGAGCTGGAGAAAAGGATGGAGAGAGCAGCATGATTTGCTGTGCATGACAAGGTCGACCAGCCGCGACAACCTGTGCCCCATTACTGCCAAAGCGTGCAGCAAGTATAATATGGGCTCAGGGCTCTCGTTATCAGGGTAAAATACCCTTTTTGCACTGACTGGCGGCCGCTTTTTTTCAGTTACCCGTTCACAGACAGGGTACTGGATTTTTTACCCTAGGCCAGAAAGTGTAAGTTTTTTTGTACCCTTTGAAAAACAGCTTAAGGAACATATTTCCCTGACTGTACAGTGTACAATCCCAGTAATACTGATACCGAATGCTACGTGGCGAGACGAAACACTGTGCGGGCCCCTGCCAAAACACTTCACCGAAATTTGAACCTGCGCCTGTCAGGCTCTATTCCCTAACACACCAGCTGAGCCACTAAGCCTTGAATTTAAAAACTCAGAAATATTTATAGAGTAATCTCTAAAAAAAATACCCTTGCCAAACAGTGTTACAGTTTTTTTACCCTGCATTTGTCAGGGAAACAAAAATTTTACCTTAGGCATCAGGGTTGACTATACCTAGAACCCTGATTACTAAGGGTGGCCCAAAACGAATCTGAAGCCCTGTATGGGCTTCTGGTTTTGTGACCTTGACAAACATGTAGATTAGGTAGTATCGTGCATAATGTAGCAACTTGGTAAAAGTCAATAGGAACTCAATACTCCCAACGATGTACAGTGTAACAACCATGCCTCGTATTTTCCTCCCTCTGGGGGACAGTCTTTCACACAAATGATTGGAGTACTGTGCACTGTAATGTTTGTAGAGGAAAAATAGCTATCGGGCTGCTGGAAAGCAAAATGTTACCTACAATATGTATGTAGATATGTGTTTCCATAAATAACATACCAGCATGGCTCCAACCACGCCACCTCCCTGCTCTGAGCACTTCCCCTTACAATCTCTAGCACACCCCGTTGGTCTTGGCAATGCTGTTCTTCTTGAACACCCTGAAGGTGCGCTGGCGCAGCGCAGACGAGTCCATAGAGTGGCTGTGCTCCAGCTTACTGGGGGGCATCAGCCGTGTGCCTGCCAGCGGCGACAGCACATACAACTCATCCGCTGCCAGGTCACGTGCCAGCTTGGATCCAGGCTTGGGAACCTCTACTGTAATGGGCTTATGTTCGGGCACCGAGGCAACCGCAGCAGCAGCGGCCTCAGCCGTGGATTTGGTGCGGGGCATACCCACGCCCCTGTCCTCCAGCATCTTTACTGTCATGCGCAGGTCGTTCAGGAAGCGATCCGCAAGCGAGCGAGAGAAGTCCTCTCGGACGAGAGCGCGCAACATTGTAACGTGTTCAAGATCAGGTGCCATGGTGTAGGCGGGGATGATCCACCCGAACTGCTTCAGCACATCAGCAATGTCATACTCGTTGAAATTGCTATTCTTCTCCTTAAGAGCGAAGGTGACGAGTGGCACACCAACATCCTTGGAGAGGATCTCAAAGCACCCCATGTCCTCGATGGCCTTCTTCAGATACATGGCGTTCGTCTGGCAGTTGCCTATGATCTTGCGGTAGCCCTGTGCATGGCAGCGGGGTTTTGGGGGGGTTGGAAGGTGTGGGTAGTGGGACGGATGGGAAGGATAGGGAAAGGATGTTAAGGGGGGGAGGAGGAGGGGGGTGGGAAGGGCTAGAGCGAGAAGACAGGTGCGGGGGACAGACAGGCCAACACGACGGGTTCTTTATAACTAGCCCAAGCAGTTAAGACTAGCAGTGTTAGCCAAGTTTCGTACATTCAAACGATCGATCAGAGCTCACCTCAAAGCCAAGGCGGACAAACTGGTAATACTGTGCGATCAGCTGGCTGGAGCCTGCATTAGGAAATGCGGGTGTGCGAGAGTGAAATGGGGGTTGCAAGTGAATGCGTGTTTGATTCACGTGGGATCACGGATGCGTGGAAGGAAATACGAAGAGAGGAAAAAACTGTAGTAGGGAACAGTACATTTTTCAGCTAGTTGGTTCTGTGGGATGATACTGCTGCTCACACTAGATTATTCCCCCCCTTATCCCCGAATTTTCCCAACTAAACTTCCGATTCCTCACCCATCATCCCATCTCAGCGCACCTTTGGAGAAGTTGAGCGTGAAGGTGGGCTGGTCAGCGCCCAGGTAGTTGACGTGGAAGATGAGGTCCTCGGGGAGGTCGGCCTTGCTGCGCCACACCACCCACCCCACGCCGGGGTACACGAGCCCGTACTTGTGCCCGCTCACGTTGATGGACCGCACCGTGGGCAGCCGGAAGTCCCACTCCAGCTCCGGCCACAGGAACGGCGCCACGAACCCCCCGCTCGCCGCGTCCACGTGGATCGGCGTGTCCCACCTGTAATGTGCGGAGAGGGTGCGGGGGAGAGGGAAGGGGAATAAGGGGAGGCAGGAGCGCTGGAATGAAAGAGGGAAAGTGACTCCAAGTAGGGGAAGATGTCACTAGCTGCACATTGGTTACTAACGGCCATTGATCTAAAATGAGTATCCAATAACTTTTTTTAAAAGCTGCTTACCCCGTCTTGGCATTCTTCTCCATGAGAAGATCGTTCAGAAGCTTGATGTCCTCAAATTCCCCGTTATAGGTGGACCCGAGAATGCCACAGATGCAGATGGTGTTTTCGTCAACAGCCTCCACGGCATCGTGCGGGTCCATCACGAACGACCCTTCCTTCACATTCACGAACTTGGTCTCCACCTCGAAGTAATTAGAAAACTTCTCCCAGCACACCTGAATATGGATCGAATCAACCGGCAAACGCGAAAACGGTAGAGGGTATGGGGGTGCAAGGGAAGACGTTAAATGGTTTGGAAACGCGAGACGCAAACTTGCAAAAGAAATAAAGATCAGAAACAGCATTCAGCAATTTTATAAACAATGTAGTTTACCTGGACTTCAGAGCCGCAGACGAAGTTGGGCTTATCGTACGGCTTCCCCTGCGCCTTACGCTTCTCCTGCCACTTGCGCTTGAACGCGAGTCCCGCCAGCATGATTGCCTCTGACGACCCCACGCACCCCGCGCCGATCGCGCCCTCTCCATCCCCAAGAGGTGCGTTGAATAGATTCGCGATAATATTCACGCAGCGCTCCTGCAAATGAGAAGCACACTTGCCAGCCATTGGACAGGAATGCGGACCTGGAGTTCATTGGTGACTGGGTACTCCTCAATGTTGATGTAATTCTTGTTAAGGGATTCCATAATGAGCCGGTCGCACTCAGGCTCCATCCATGTCGTCACGAACGACGCCAGATTGAGCCGCGGGTTGCAATCCAGCAGCAGCTCGTCGTGAATCATCTGATAAGCCGCCTCCTTGGGGATACCTTCCTTGGCAATCTGATACCTGTAGTATTGCAAAATGCAGGTTTCTTAGAATAGTTTAAGAATATTTTCACTACGGTGGTCTCGCAATGTGAAAGATGGAAAGTGACTTTCCGCTGGCAACAGCATTTTCCATTAAAAAACCTTGCGTGGATGCAGGAGAAAAGAGAAACTTTTACTTGGGAACGCTCGCAGATGTGTAACGCGAGGCGAAGACCGACTCGACGACATGGTCCTCGCCAGCACCAGTCGTTGTGTGAAGCATGGCTGCAGACGATAAGGACACGCTCTTTGCAGGAACGAGGATTAACAGCTCGAAATAGGAAGCTGGTACCGTGAAAAATACAGCAGATAACTCTCGGTACACACGAGTGAGGTGAACGCGTGTCTTGAAATGCAAGCTCTTCACAAACTCAAGAAAATGGCGACTTCACACAAACCGATGTTTCAACCCTCCCTGCTTGATTGGAATTCGGTTGGGTTGGGGACAGCAGGATGGTGCAAAATACTGGTTCAACATTGTGATTGGTTCGGCATTACCTAGGGAATTACCTTACCTCTCAAATTTAGGTTTGGTGACTTGGTCGAGATTTACCACAGGCTCGGCACAGGTGACCCTGCATTCACCATGCCCTGATGCTCGACAAACTGCCCGGTCAGCTGTGGGTTTCATTGGACCACGCTATGGCCCGATGAAAAAGGGCAGAAACCCAAATCGCCAAAAAACAACCACAGACTGCGCTCAAGAATCAGAGAGGCTGACCTGGCATTCGGGTGTGTTGAAAAGTTATGATTGGGGGCTCGCAAGTCTGGGAAGCGGGAATCACGGATACAGAACAGATATCTCTTTGAGCCCGCTCATAATTGCAGCTGGACACGTGGCTATATGAACCGTACACCTTCTTAATTGACAAATTATAAATTGCACAAAAACGGGAATATGGGAATGCTCACAGCTCAGTGATTCCAGCAACCTGTATCTCATGCATACAAGATCTTAGTTTCATAGATACACAATTTCATATACAGCACCACAATGTCATGCGCAATATGATGGGAAACATGCAAGCATTGCATCAGCCACAGCAGTTTCATGCTCTGTGTGCTTCCCCTCCACCATCGGTGCTTCTAGCACACCCCATTAGTCTTGGCAATGCTGTTCTTCTTAAAAACCCTGAAGGTGCGCTGGCGCAGCGCAGATGTGTCCATTGAGTGGCTGTGCTCCAGCTTATTGGGCGGCATCAGCCGCGTGCCCGCCAGCGGCGACAGCACATATCCCTCGTCCGCATCCAGATTCCGTGCGAGCCTGGACTTTGGCTTGGGGGCTTCCCCTGCCACGGGCGCCTCCTCAGGGATGGAAGAAACTGCAGGAGCAGCAGCAGTGGGGGCTGCCGGAGTGACTGTGCGTGGAGCGGTGGTGGCCCGGTCCTCCAACATCTTCACTGTCATGCGCAGGTCATTCAGAAAGCGGTCGGCAAGCGAGCGAGAGAAGTCCTCTCGGACGAGAGCGCGGAGCATTGTAACGTGCTCGAGGTCAGGGGCCATGGTGTAGGCAGGGATGATCCACCCAAACTGTTTCAGCATGTCAGCAATGTCATACTCATTAAACGAGCCATCCTTTTCCTTGAGTGCAAAGGTGACAAGGGGCACACCAACGTCCTTGGAGAGGATGTCAAAGCACCCCATGTCCTCGATGGCCTTCTTTAGGTACATGGCGTTCGTCTGGCAATTGCCTATGATCTTGCGGTAACCCTGTCGAGAGAATGGTTGGAGATGTGGGAAAAGATGGGATTGAAAGGAGTCGTCTGACTCACGTTACTCGAATCAGCAGGGACGCGAACAAGGGTACAGCACCGCGTCCTGGCCACTACAGTTCGTTTCCCTTGTATCGCTTGCACGATTTCGTCAGTGGTTCGCTCTACTCGCAAGCGCCCCCTGCGCCTGCACAAAAATTTTCAAGCTATGATTGACGAGGGAAACTGTTACCTCGTTTTCAACGTTGTCAGAGCACTGTTGATTCGTGTGGCGGGGAATGTGTCCGCGCTTCTGAAATTACAGGATGGTTGGACTCCACTCACAATGCATTCGTTTCTAGGTACGGTAGTCATTTTTGAACCTCGATACGTGCGTTGGCACAAAAATCCCGAAATGAACGAACTGGACACGCCCTAATAGTTCCAATAGAAATGGTGGCTTTCCTGATGTATGAAATTCCCTCCCAGTACACATAGAGATTGGCATGGGACTATGGGAAAGATAAGAAAAACAGCCCAATCAGGTTCGTTCGACAACATCCGGGCTGCACGAGCCTGGTTTGGTTGCAATGTTTCGTGAAAAGGAATTCGGCTTGAACTCGGTTCGGGTGGCCGATACTTGAGGGAGTGACGTGGCGGTCAATAAGGGCGTGTGAGGTCTTTGTAGAAGTTCAAAATAAAGTTCGAACTTTGGGTGGTTACCCTATTTGCTAATTTCGCGAAGGGTGCTTCGGGAACCAAGCATTGTATGGGCTTTGCAAAAGTTCGAGTTTGAAATATGAACTTGACTCGAGTCGGAGGCAGGAACGTGCGTGCGCACGTTCATGCGAGCGTGTGTGATTTGCAGCACGTCCGAACAGCTGGCGAAACGGGCGAGCGCTTCGCCAATGCATAAAGTTGCACAACGAAGACACCCCACAACTCGTGCACACAGTGGTAGCCACGTGTCCAGCATCGTGGCATGTTCGAGCACGATGTGGCAACGCGTCCCGCCCGTCTTGACGTCAGTCAAAGAAACTCCCGCCCTTGGCCAATCCACGTCCCCCGCACCAAATGTCTTTGAAATCCTGTGGGAGTGGAAGGCACTCGATACATTCAAATATACCACCCTTCTCCAACACTTGTGTACTGTATACGCAAATTCCATTCGACATGACAAACGGCAACACTAGCGCCCATGGCTCTGCCACACCGGCAGATGCTACCACTCCAACAGCCTCTACACCCGCATTTGTCGCTGCACCGGTCCGCGCACCCGCACCTCAGCGGCGTCGGCGTGCTGCCGTTGATCCGGCCGCTTCGTGGCGCCTTGGAGTTATCGACCTGGACGATATCGTGGCGCGTGTGCCAAACGGGAACACTCCTCTAGGTGCTGACGACGACACCCTCGCGTACGTCGACGCAGACGAAATCGACTGCCATGGCGAAGACGGCGCCGACGACGACGCCGATGCAGCGACGCCCATCGACAAAAAAGGGTGGGAGCCGGCGGAAGTCATGCAGCTGGCGTGGATCCGCCACGACTTCGACGAGCAATATCGGAATCTGTGCCGCCTGCAAGGCCAGAACCGGGACGTCATGCTCTACGAGCAAGTCCGTCTTCGTCACCCCGGATGGCGCCATGGTCTCGCAGCCACGAAAGCCAAGGTTTTCCGTATGGAGGCTCAGTGGCGGAAGGTGTCGGATTTATTGCTAAAACCTTCCGGGAAGGGGAAGCCCCCTAAAATGCCTATTTTCTATGACATATTCGACAGGTTCCTAGGGGATCGGGCGAATGCGCGTCCCCCGGCGCTCGCGGGCCCCTTGATTCCCACAACTACTACCGCGCCTCCTCCTCCGGCTCGTACCATTCCTAGTAAGTGTTGATTGCTGTTTGATGTGATCCTCTTTTTTTACTGCTCATAATTTTAGATTGATGCTACTAATACAACCATTCAACAAGGTGGCATGTAAGAATGAAACCACCCAACACCCCCCTATGCGACGCCCATCACCGGCAGATGTGGCGTCTCCTACCACCGCATCAGCGGTGTCTGCAGGGCCCGATGGCGTAGCGGCATCAGCAAGCCGAGCGCAGTCGGCTCGTCGCTCACCCAATCCCCGCCGAGTGACGGCTTCGCCTGGTCACTCTCCTTCACGCCAGCCATTTTCGTCTCCGTCTACGTCTGCGCTTGCGCCGGACGTGTCCCCCGCCGCTGCCACCGCCACTGCATCTCCATCCCGTTCACACGTCGTCGGCGCGAACGCAGGTGTTGCGCTCCGTGGCCGCGGTGTCTCCCGCCGGCCTGGGCCTGCGGCTGCGGAAGAGGAACATTCGGGCAACGACACAATGGGAGGTGGTGTTGGTAACCACATGAACTCAAGTGATTCAGTGCTGTGTGCTGAAATAGCGGGGATAATTGCGCAATCGGTAAAAGGGGCTATGCGGGACCAATTTGATGAGTTTTTAGAACGTACCCAAGAGATGGTTGAGAGAGCTCAGGATGCCCGAGCCTCCAGGAAGCGTAGAAGTACGCCGCCAGGCGAGATCGACGACGAGTCGGAGTAAAGCCCGCATCGCGCGACGAGAAATGCGGGGCCTCCGCAACGGGTCCTTCCAGCCACCAAGTGTTGCGCTCACGAGGTTCGTTCAGGCGGTGACGGAAACCGAGGACGAGGTCGATGTTGTGAAGCACGATGCAGGCGGATACGACCTGCGGGGCGCGGATGACGTCGCACTCGAGGCGCCCGTCCAGGATGCGCCATTTGGTCTTCAGCCTCCCGTTCACCTGCTCCACAATCATTCGAGTGCGGGACTGCTGGAGGTTCCAGACTCGCTGATGGTCGGGAAGTGCGATGCCGGGAAGGGCACGATAGGGTGTGTAGATGTAGGGCCTCAATCCATAAGCAGCGTCCGCTACTAGCGTGTAGTCCAATATCCCTCCTTCTTCAATTTTAGTTCTTGCAGGGCTGTTCATGAAAACCCGAGCGTCGTTGACGCTTCCGGGATATCCTACAAAAAAGTCTCAGATGAGACCCATGCTGTCGCAGATTAGTTGGCAAATAATAGAAAAGAAACCTTTCCTATTTCTGAAGTCTTCGCAATGTGGTCCCATGCCACGGCAGTGTATGTAGGTCCCGTCCATGGCGCCTACCACCCCAGGTATTCCGGCTTGAAGGCGAAACTCTGTCTCGAACAACTGCAGCATGTCCATGTCTGGCCACACGACCCACTTGGGCAGGAGGACTTCGTTGACGAAAAAAACGAACCTCGCAAACAGCTTGTGGGCGTTGGAGAAAGAGTAGCCAAAGTGAAGCCCAATTTCGCGAAATGTGAGACCATGCCCAAGCCTGCTAAGTCCCATGGCGACGAATACAAAGTTATGCACAGGATGCTTAAGTGTAGCGAAACGGCTGCGCTGATACTGGCGCACTAAGTACACGAAAACGCGTTTGTCAACCCGCAAATACTCATAGAAAGTGTACTCGGGCAGGGATGTTATCAGTCGAAACCAACGCACACGTGCGTCAAGGCGGTCGCCAAGCACGAACACCCGGATCTGCTTGAGAGTGAAGGCCGAGACGAGCGTGGGGAGTGCCGTGCCAACAGCGTTGAGAACGGGAAGCATCACCATCTGCAAGTACCCTTGCCATACGATGCCGAGAAAGCGGACCAGCTGTAGGGTTGTCATGTTGGGCGAATGACGAGAATACAAGGTGTTGCTACGGGGGCTATTTGTACCCTGGTTACACACTCGGCGCGGAAGGTGAGTTGGAGCTCTAGGTCTTTGTAAACCGAGGCGCAAAATGTTGACGTGGCGCACTGTCAAGACTCTCGAACCGGGTAACCTATGATGTTGATGTGCGGCTCGGCTCGTTTTTACAAGTTCGAATGTCGGGGTTCGACCTTGTATGTGTGTGTGATTTTTTACAGTGTGGTAAGCCCGATGTTCGAACTTCGATAGAAGGAAATTCGAACTTCTTTCGTTGTAAGTTCGAAACTAAAATTCGCCCTAAAAACATAAACTTTTACAAATTTCAAAGACCTCACACGCCCTAAGTATGTGGATATTCCCTCACCCCTAGGAGGCTGATCTGGCAAGATGTTTTTTTGCGCATTCTGCGTGAACAAGTTCTCTTTCGCGCGGTTCGGAGTCTGGAAAGCGTAACGTCCAGCACAGCAGCACCAGATAAGCAGTGCGATCAAGCCATCAATATATTACCCACTTTTGCTTGCTGCCAAGGTACGGAATGATCCACTCCAGACAGACAGTGTACCTCTCAGGGACTTGATATGGAACCCATGTCTAGAAGTTATTGCTGCATATTGCAGGTTTACTAAGGTTGACAGCTTAGCATACTTCATATTAACAATGCGGTCATTGCAGCGCACATGCAAAACCAAGCGTCGATAGCAGAGATTGCATAGAAGCTAACCAAAGGTCTTCATGGCAATACCACCACCATAAACGGGTGTCCCATACCACAGCCTGTCACAAGCCTCTGAGCAATTTCTTGAGCTTCCTCCCTTGAACTCTTAGAAGACTCCGTGTGTGAGCCACGCTTGCTCGAATTCTTGCCGCCAGCTTCCTTCGCTGGAACTTTGCCTCTGCTGTCTTTGGCAGCCGCAGATTGGCCTGTCTTGCCTCCAGCTTCACCTCCACTGGCATCAGCACTCCAGGCAACACGGTAACTCCAGAAATTGTACACACCAGGAGAGAACACCAGTGCTGTGAGCTTCACACTAGTTTCCTCCCCTGGAGCAAGCTTGGGAATTTGCATGGCAGTCTGGCCGGCCCACATGTACGGTCCACACGCTGCTGTGCCACACGCCACCTCATCACCACCCAGCACACCACCTCCACCTGAGAAACCTCCTGCGAAGCTTCTAGGAGTCGCTACTGTGCCGCCGTCCTGGCCATCCAAGTTGTTGGGGCAGTAAAAGCCAGATTTCTCAGGCAGATTCGAGCCCAGAGTGGACGCATTGACATTCTTTTCCACAGCAGGCAGCAGTGCCGGGTCGAACGTGTGGACAGCAGCAGAGGCAGGGGAGGAGGAGCAGTTTCGGAGGAGGAGCGTGAGAGAGACGGGGCAGGTGGGGTTGGACGAGAAGTCGTGCTGGAGATAAGATGGCCCGTCCATTCTCCATCGCACAGCAGCAGATGCAGCAGTGGAACCAGCATTGGCGGCAGAAGCATTGTCTGCTGCTGAGCCGCTCCCTGCAGAAGCTGCTGCTCCTGTAGCAGCCCCACTAGCTGTTCCCCCTCCTCCTCCTCCTGCACTTGTGCTAGCACTTGCAGTCGCAGCAGCAACAGAGGAGACACCGTAAGCTGGGCCTACCTGGCAATTACAGATATGATGCGTCCCTATGCACACCCTATTCACGTTCCTGTCGCTCGCGTTAGTATCATCTTCGCTAGACGCTGTCTTGCTGCTGCTACTTATCGCACTTTTAGGTAAAACCAGGGAAGGCACATCTGATCCAGATGCGGAACCGGCAACCCCACCAGCAGCAGCAGCCCTACCATCACTCCCATTCCCTGGCCCCTGCTCCTGATACTCCCATAAAAGTACCACATCCAGTAGTTCACCCCCTTGCCCACGCACACTTCCCCCTCCCCCTGTGCCTCCCCCTCCCCCACTGCCTGAGCGCCAAACGGGCCGTGAGCCAATCCCAGGGCTCCCCGTCCCCCCCGCTCCCCCTCCTCCTGGGGGAGTGGGCCAGGAAGGTGGGCGGCTGGGGGTGAAATGGCCGCGGGGGGAGAGAGGAACGGAGCTGGGGCGAGCGGTGTTGAAGCGGGAGTGGTGCAGAGAGATGTGCAGAGGTTGCTTCGGAGGAGGGGCGTCAGGGTTGGTGACGGGATCTGGGGGAGGGAGAGCCTGGGAGAGGTAAGATCGAGGGTGGCAGGAGGCGCAAGAGGGGGAAAGAGCTATCACTGGTTATTAAAGAGAGAGAGACTGTGAGAACAACAGTGGGAGCATTGTACATGGGTACTCAGACTTCCGACTTCCCCAGAGGTGAAACTTTGCGATGCAAGTGTGGGGCATTCAAGCAATGGCATTCAATCTGGAAGGCAATAAACGAACAGACATGCGTTCCAGATTCCACCACGTTGACCCAAAACCCTTCCATATGTGTGGGGTGTGCATGGAGAGAGTATCTGGGGAGGATCAATGAGAGGGATGTGTGAATGCGCTTAGGACTTCAAGAGTTGCGTGATTCACCTGGAACACGTGATTCACCTGGAACACTCGTTCCCTGAGGTGCAGGGCGTGCAAGGGGTCTCTGCGGATGTCAATGAGAGGCTCCGCCTGCCCCCCCATCCTCGCATCACTCTTGAAGCTCTCCCTGTCCGCGCGCTCGTTCTTGGCTGACGAGGCGAAATCCTGCGATCGATGAAAGAAGGAATGACAGTTTTTTAGGTGAGTCGAGTGAGAAGGGTTGTTGCAGGCACAAATGAGAAGACATGCCTGCCTGCATGCGAGGGCTCAAGTTGCTGTCGAGTCTGTGTCCCTCCCTATGTGAGCCTCTCCAGGCACTGAAGATATTATGGAGGGATATGTTCAATGCACTTGGAGGAAATGTTCAAGTAGTACCAAGATGCATCTGGCTAGGACGAACCTGAATGTGGAAGAAGAGTGAGGTGCCTTGGCCAGGAGGCAGGATCTGGGGTGCAGCCAGTGCTGCAGATAGCAACGCCCCACTCATCTGCTGCTCCTCATCCTCCAGCTCGCTCTCCTGTTGCTGCTGCCTCTGGCCGTCCAGATTCGACGAACCAGAATCAGCAGCAGAAGAAGTGAGGGAAGGTTGTCGTGGTTGGGCGGGTTGCAGGGGAGCGAGGCGCCAGTGGGAGCCTGGGCAGGAGACCTGGCGCAGCCAGAAGGTGCGGCTGTGGTTGTGATTCTCCACGTCCATGCGGAGCAGGTAGCATGCGATGTCCGCGTTGCTGGGAGCTATGCGCAGTGACACGTGCAGGGACGGGTGGATCTGTAGAATTGGGGTTGGAGGAAAGGGATGGACAAGAAGAGAGGGGGTTCAGAAAAGAATAAGCTTGTTAGACACTGCAGAAGTGACTGTGATCTCACGTGTCAATGCACTGCATTCAAAAAGCAGGGTTCAATGCACGAGGATGCGTGGGCTGGATGGGCATAAATGGCCTGGATCAAGGGCAAGGTACTTCAAGAGGAGATGCAAGAGGTAGGGCAGAGAGAGGAGAGGCAGCTGGAGAAGAGGCAGCTGGAGAAGAAGAAAAGAGTGAACCAGTTACCGTGATTGTTTGTCGCAGACGCAAGGTACGAAAGGTCATGGGGGCGTGCGAGGAGAGGTGAGACGGATGATGCTGCGATGGTCGATGGTGTGAGTGATGCCCATGTCCATGCCCATGGCCGTGGGATTGATGCGAGTGGTGGTGCGTGGGGAGAGGAGGAGGGAACGACCCGCCCTCTGCCCCACTCCCAGGGCCCACGCCCCCAAGAATGCTGCCCACAGAAGTGGCAGCAGCAGAGGCAGTTCCAGCAGCACCACTCGCATGGGCAGGTTCGAAGAAGACAACAAGGCCAAGGTCCAGAGAGGTTGTATCAAGAGGGTGCAGCCAGAGGGGCCACACCAGCGATGCTCCTCCTTCCAGGATGAACCGCTGCCATGTGGTGGGGCAGGAAGGGGGGTTCAAGGGGAGGAGGAGAGGGATGGGGTGGGGCAGGAAGAGTAAAGGCTTGCTCTTCAGTGGAAGACTGAAACACACTCGCACACACTGCACAACTTGCACAGACTCGCACCAACTTCACTAGCACTCTATCGCATTGACTCCCTTCAGATCGCCTGCCCATCATTATTGTTTTCAGATTTTCCAAAGCTAGGCAGCAGATTAAATGCTGGAAAAACGTTGATGACTTCAAGAGAGTAAAACGGAATACTGCAGAGGGCTTTTAAGCATAAAGAGTGAACAGACGGGAGCGTACAGATGGGAAGGAGAAGATGAAGCCATTCTTCATACTGCCGTGATCTCCCTGCGGGTCTGTCACACTCCGACTGCGCTCCACAGGCAACCCTCCCTCTGCCGCCACCACCCCACTCCCTCCTCCACCACCGCTGGTTCTTTTAGTCCCCTGAACTCCACCTGTGGCTTCCCCCTCGTCCACTTGCTGCTGCTCCAGGCATGCAGGCAGGCGGGCATTGCGGTCTGCAGGGTCGCCCAGCAGCAGGCAGGCTGGGTGGGATGTCCGCAGCTTTAGGCGCTGATGGGATGCAATGGAGGGGGGAAGGGGGAGAGAAGGAGAGAGGGGAAATAGCTAATGAGATTTGCCAAGGAGCAAGCAGGTGGAATGTCGTAGGCATGGAAAAGGGGGAAAGGTAAGAAGGGGGAAAGGTTAGAAGGGGAAAAGGTTACAAGGAGGAAAGGTTAGAAGGAGGAAAGCAGGTGGTGGAAGCAATGTGGGGTGCCTCACAGCATGAGAAGATGGCTGGGCGAATTGGGGAACAGGAAGATGGATGATAGCCGACCGACAGCCTCACCTTAAGCGGCACATGTGATGTGTTGGTGAGCTTGAGTTGCAAGCGGTAAAGCTGCCCCTCCACTGCCTCCTCTGGCAAACCCTCTAGCTCCGCCTGAACTCGTGGCATCTCCTGCTTGCATGAGCATGAGAGGGAATGGAAGTGAATAGAAGTGCAGGCTTCATTCATGTAGGTCGCAGGAGAAATCCACAACCGCACCAACACTTCAAAAGAACACCCCAGCAAAGCAGGAGAAGGCTGTGGCATGGGACAGCGATGCATAACACACAGAAAGAAATGCTGCAGGATGACTCAGTGAGGCAGCACATCGCACCGGAATGACATGGAAGTGCAGGCGCTGGTGGGTGGGCAGTTGGCGTGACGGCTTGCCCTTGCGCTTGGGAGGCGCCTTGATGTCAAAGAGCGAGCGGCTGACGGCCGTGCGGCCCTCGCTGCTGATGGCCCACTCCACACCGAATATGTGCAGCACGCCCACACGGCATGACCGCACCTTCAGACGCACCTAGGAGTTAAAGTAGAAGTTTGGAGGCGGATGGGAGGGGGCGGATGGATGTGGAAGGGTGTAGAGGTTGGGAGGTAGGTGTGGCATCAGTGTGTAGGAGGTAAGGGTAGGTTGATGAGGTAGAGGTGGAACACACGGGAGGCGGAGTGTTGGAGAGCAAGGGTAAGGATGAAGAGAGGAGAAACGAAGCTGGACAAGTAACAGGGTGGAGTGGAGAATGGCAGAAGGGTATCGAATTGCGTATGGATGGAGGAGCAATGACTGACAGGTTGGTACTTACTGTGACACGTTCACCCGGCTTCAAGGCAAAGGCAGTCTTCTCAGCCACATACGGCTCTGTCAATCCGCTACCAGCAATAGCCGCAGCTGCACTGGCACTCTGCATGTTGCCCTCCTTGCCCTTCTCCTCCTTCCCCGCTTCTACCTTTCCTGCCTTCTTGCTCCCCCTTCCATCTGCTCCTCCAGTTAGTGCTGACTGGTTAGCAGCTCCACTGCCCTGCTGCTGCAGATTGCTTCCTTCTGTTCCCTTGGCAAGAGCACGCTTCCCATCATCCTCACTACCCTTGCCTCGGCCCTCATCATTGGTGGTGGTATCAGCGAGAGGGTGCAGGAAGAGAGCAGGGTCGTCTGCCGCAAGGTCGCTTTGGGATTGACTCTTTCGAGATGCGCTGTGGACAAGAGGAGTGGAGATGAGTGGAATCAGAGGCCAGGGACAGTGGGACGGGAAGGTGTAATCGCGAGGGAAGGACACAGTTTGCACAAGGAGCGTGGTGGTTATACAGAAACATATGAGGCAAGTAGAATAAGCGCAAGCATAAACGAGTGGGGCGCACTCGACACACGAAAAGAGTCGTTGCACATCCTCACCTCCCGTCGTCACGCCCAGAGCTCTCCCATAGTGACTCTGAGCTCTCTGCTTGATCCAGAACGGGAGAGCTTGCTGCACGCACCAGCCCTGAGAGCCGTGGGGGTTTGGCATGCAATAAGGAAACCAGTTTCAGGAAACCAGCAGGGGTTCATTCAGCAAAAAAGTCAGCTGCGATGTCCCATTCAACTACCCAGAATCGAGGTGACTTAACACTCCAAGTCACCATAGTTTGGCTTGGCAACACGTGGAAGGAGGAAGAATGGAGGTGCAAGGTAGCATCACATCTACCAGGAAAAGTTCGTAAGATGCTCCAGCAGCCCACCTGATCCATCCTTAGCAGCAGCATTTGGTGATGTGGGCCGGCTGTGGCTAGAGGTGGAAGCATCAGAAGCAAGGTCACCAGCAGCAGAGGGCGACGCGGAAGGCACTGCTGCAGGTGATGCGCCCAAGTGAGAGGCTGGGGAGGATGGGGCATTGGCTGCTGCAGTGCCGGTGCCAGAGCTGGTTGTGGTGGTGGTGGTGGAGGAGGAGGAGGAGGTGTCGTAGTGATGGCAGAGCAGATGCACGCCAGATATCTGCAGGGCAATCTGAAGAGGGTTCCAAAACTCCACGTCCACTCCAATGTCCTCTGGAAGGAAGGAAGGCAGAAGTAGACGCAAGGAGGAGGTATATGGTTCAGAGCAAAGCCAGGAGGGTAGTGAGCATGCGGCCACACTCATTCATGGCCCCAAACAAAGAAGTGCACGCACGCACCCCCAGCGACACAGGTGTTGGTGGCGATGGTGTCATGCGCCCCTGCGCGTGTCTTGGAGGGCGCGTCCAGCCACGTGGGCACCACCATGGCTGCTGCTGGCGGCACCACCCCCTCCTCCAGTGCCGACCAAAATGACTCTGGGAGCTCCTCCTGGTGAAAGCAACATAAATGAGGCGGTTTGGTGGTGTCATTCGAGCTTGAAGCTTGGAGGCATACGCGTCACTAGCGATCGAGGGGGCTGGAATAGATTAGAGCGGTAATAGAAAGTGATGGAAGGGGCTACGGTGGGTGGGCTTAGATTAGCAAGAGAATATTGGCGAAGTGATGGTTTGACGTGTAGCAAAAGAAAGATCTGGTCCGTAGCGGTGAGCAGGGTTGGTCGGCCAAGTGTGGCCTGTGGCCAGAAAGAATCAGGCTGTTTGGAGGGGTGTTAAGATACAACCATAGCAAGGCAACAGAGCAGAGCGGATGCATGTATGGGTTGTAGAGAATCGGCTTACAGAGGCAGGGGATGCGAAGATGCGGTGGTCTTCAAAGTGGACGTACACCTTCTGTGTGTTGACGTGTGGCAGCGGCAGCTCCAACGCTCCCTGCTTGTCCTTTGACTGCACTGCCTGTAGGGTGAAGCGATGCAGCAACGACAGAAGGAGGATGTGGAAGGATCTGATAGAAGGCGATCAGGTCAATGTAGGTTGATTTGCGAGACGGGAGGAATTAAGTAACCATGTTCCATCCCAAAACTAAAATGTAGACACTACTACCCATTCTTCAATGGATCTGCATCTACCTTGCAGGCTTGCACCACACTTGGTCAACATGTTCCTCAATGCATCTACCTATTTCCACCGCATTGCACATACTTCAACCATTTACCAGCACCAAACTGCATCTTCCTGAACCATGTACCAGTGTCTCACTGCATCTGCCAACACCCCGCCCTGATCACCTACCTGCACCACATAGAGGAACTCTCGCAGGAAGGTGGCTTGCATGGCGGCAGACTGGTGGGCGCATGCCAGCAAGCGGACAAAATACACCACCGCCCCGTTGTAGCTGCCGAGGTATGCTGAAAGCCTTCACAGAGAGGGGGGGGGAAAGGAGGGGAGGAGTGGAAAGAGAGTGATGATGGAGAGTGTGGGAAATCGATTAGGGCGCAGAGAAGAAAGACGAGCGAATGGGTTCCAACCGATGCAAGTAACCAGCTTTTTTGTCAAACAACAAGTGGCACCCAGAGCATGATACTGAAAGAGATGCCTCACCCATGGGCTTGTGCGGCCATACCTGCCAAGTGTGAAGTTGCAGTGGTCTAGGATGAAGTTCCAGCCCTTGTCACGATACACGCCCTCCACACACTTATACGCCCGCATGGCATGCTTTCGCTGACGGCACACGCGAAGAAAGAGGAGTGGAGAAGGAATGTGCTCAGATATTGTGCCCGGATATGAAGCGTGATGAGCACAGCCAACGAGGTGGGTCAGCTTCTCGCTCATGCCCTCGCCAACATGGTGCCTCTGTGAGTGGCACTGTTCACCCATGCATCAGCACGCCCAAATATCAACACAAGGATTCTTTCATCAACGCGTTTAGCAGTAACACCAGTTGGTTAACGTGCGATGGGATACCACCGCTCACATGGTGCCACGGAAAGTAACATAAGCAACAAGCGCACTTCGCTCCTCACACGCCCGTCTACTACTCTCACCAAGGGGGAGAACTCTCACTACAATTCTCCCTCACTCCAACCCTCCCTCCTTGCGACCTTTCCTCCGCTCCCCTCACTCCGCTCCACCTTCCCTTCTTCTGCTCCTTCTGTCCATTGCCCCTTTTCTCATCCCCTCGCCCTTCTGCCTGCATGCCATCCACCCGTGCAGCTTCCTCGCCTGCATGGCATCAGACTGCGTTTCCCCCCTCTGCCCTCCATCTGCTACCTCTATTCACCGCCCCTTCTCGGATGAAGGTTCACCTCCGGATTAAGGTTCACCCCCGAATGAAGGTTCACCCCGGGACGAAGGTTCACCCCGGGATGAAGGTTCACTGCCGGATGAACCGGATGAAGGTTCACCCCCGGATGAGGGTTCACCCCCTGATTAAGGCTCACCTCCGGATGAAGGTTCACCCCCGGATGAAGGTTCACCCCCGGATGAAGGTTCACCCCCGGATTAAGGTTCAACATGGTGTCAGCAATCGTTTAAAAATGCTTGCACGACAAGCGAAATTGAAATCCAGATGTTCACCTGGGAGGCGAGGTTGTATCGGTTGCCTGCGAGCACCATGTGGAAGCCGTACTTGCGCAGCATGGGAGGCGTCACTCGCACAAAGCAGACCGCTGCCTGCTCCAACAACACTGCTGCCTTCACTCCACTCTCCTGCAATGGGGGGAGAGAGAGGGGAAGTGTGGTTTGTGGAGGGGGAAGATGGCGGGGGGAAGGCATGGGCATGGGCAAGTGGAGAGGAGAAAGGGAAGGAAGAAAGAAGAGCTGTTACCAGGTAAAGAGGGTGGTGGAAGTATCATTGGAATGTTGCAGGAAAGGCCAGTGGAATGTGCGAAGCATAACTACAGGCCACTCAACAACATTTCCCACCACAGATCAGAGAATCAACGAAGAACTCTCTAAGTGAAGGTGGAAGGGAGAACCTACCTCCAAAGATGCACGCATGAGGGTGAGTGCAGCATCTCGGAAGTTTCCCTTAGCCTTAAACATCCCAATCATCCAGAAGACTGTTCTGAGGGCAAAGCGGGCTCCCAGTGGACCACAGCGCTGACAGGGATGTGAGCAGATGGAGGAACGTTAGGGAGGATGGAAGATACGGGAAGAGACGAAGTTGACGGAGGGGGAAAGGATAAAAGAGGAAAAGAGCGGAGAGGAAGAGCGGGTGGGGAAGGGAAGTGGGGGTTGGGGGAAGGGGAGAGGGGGATGGGGGAAGGGGAGTGCAGGGTGGGGGAAGGGGAGGGGAAGGAGAACACAAAACAGGAGGAAGGTTGACAGGAACGAAAACGCGCCTGAATTGCCATAGTGAGTGAAATACCTGGTATGAGGCGTAAGCGCTCTCCATGCACTGCTCCATTTCCCTTCGAGAAATCTCCAAGAGAAAGAGTGACACTGCCACCATTTCCTGGAACCAACATAAAGATCCACACATCCCAATCCCCCATCATTTACACAAGCGTGATCACACACACATGCAGACTTCAATGCATACACCCACACAATTGCAGAATCAGTCGCACGCACACACATACATGCACGCATGCATGCACAAACATGCACACAGACATCGATGCCCATGGCACACATGGGGACAACGAATGATAAGGTCACACAGAAACGCAATCTGCTGCAATAGCAGTACAAAACTTGGAACCAGGCGATGTGAGTTTCAAAGAAATCAGAGCATGATCAAGGACGATATGCATGAAAGTCACAGACGGTGCGCTTCGCATTACTCAAACCCCTCAAGAACCAGTGATTCGCCCAGCGATTGACTGACCTGCGCCCCAGCGTAGTGCTTCCACGCCTTGTCTCTGCGGTAGTCTGCCGCCACGAGCCGGTAGTTGTCCAGCGCAAGCTGGAAGTCCTGCAGCATCATGGCTGCGTCCGCCAGCTGGCGGATCTGAGACTCAGGCGAGCGGTAGGTGTAGCTGAGAGGATGGTGAAGGGTGAGAGAAGGGGAAAGATCGATGAGTTTAGTACACTGGCTGAGAGGGGGCAAGAGGGAGGGTGGCTAGGGAATGTCGTATAGAATGGCCACAGTTAAAGAAAGTGCAATCGGGGAGGGGGAGTGTGTGGGGGCCGTGACAGAGGGATGAAAGGGCCATGGCAAGGAAGGGAGGGGAGACAAAAGGTGCTTACACGCCGGGTGTGGCGTCTGCCGAATCTTCCTTCCCCTTGCCAAACCACAAGTTCTTGATCTGGTTGCGTAGCCCACGACGACTGGCTGAGATCTGGGACATTCATATTCGTGGATGCAAACACAAACAAACACCCGCATACATACACATGCACACATCCACACATTTACACAGACTTGCTCGCGATCACATGTATTGAAGGCCCAGACAAAAACAGAGACTGAAGCTGATGTAGACGGGAAGCGAGGAAAACACCACAAACTGCCTGTTGGTCCACTTGCCGGATCATTAGGTTCCTCCACCAACCTGCTGGTTGAGGTCTCGCGCCTTTCGCTCGAGGTGAGGTACGAGGTGCTTCACACTGAGCTCCATCATCATGTCCGCCACCTCCCTCACGTCCGCCTCACTCATATACTGCCCCACCGCCCCTGACACCGGCGGACCTGAGGGGCTCTGTGGCAACTGCAGGAAGCAGGGGAGAACGAGAGGGGTGGAGGAGAAGAGGGGGGTCGGAGAGCGAGGGGATTTTGGGAAGGGGAGATGAGAGGTTGAGGGAGAGGGGGGGAAGAGCAGGGCGTTGTGGTTAGTCCAAAGCCGATACCACGAGTCCTCCTTACCGCAGTGCCGGCAGGAGGAGGCGGTGCGACCCCTCCAACGGGGACAGGGCGGTGCTTGGTCCAGATGTCAGGCCGCGACTGGCTGGGAGCAGCGGCAGAGTTGATAGGCAACAAGCGGCAGACAGGGCTGCCAAAAGCAGCACGCATCTCAGCTATAGTGAGCTCGACTTGAGAGGAGGCGGAGGGAGGGCCGAGGGAGGAGCAGTCGTGCAGGAGGAGGTAGTGCAGGTGCAGCTTGGGGTCCATGGTGCCGTCACGGTAGAGCGCGGGCAGGCGCTCGGGAGTCATGAGCTCACGCAAGGCGCGCACAGGGAAGGGCTCTGACGTGGAGGCGACCAGCAGACCTGGGGTGGTGGTGGGCGTTGGTGGATGTAGAAGCGGAACATTGCAGGACAGTGAGTTGAAAGCAGATGGATGTGTAGTTGTCGTCAAAGCGAAGGAGTTTGGTAAACAGAGACAAGGACGCAGAAAGATAAAAGGGCGAGAAAACGGAGATGTGCCTTTATAAAAGTGGACACTGAGAAGGGAGCTTACACGCAATGGGATGATCAAAGGTCTCGTGGTCAGAAAAGACGAGCGTGCGCATGAACTCGTCGGTAAAACGCTGAAACCAACAAGTCCGGTTCTCCGCATTGGCCACTGTAGCAGTGTAGCCACATAGACGAAAAGGGTGTGGAAAGGAAACGAGGATGCGGGGTGAGGGGGGGAAAAGAGCCAAATGGGAAGAGTGTAGTAAGGAAGGGATAAAACATCATAGAATTTGGGGGAAGAGGGTGGGGGGTCGGGGGTGAGAGGGTGGAGTAGAGAGGAGAGGCGAGAGACATCCAGATGCAGTGCAGAGGAAAGCATAGAAAGGTATCTCAGCTCTACTTTGTATGTGTGCCCTCATCATACTTCATAAATGAGATTGAGTAAGCTCAGTGCTTGCTGCTGCTCATGATTCGCCCTTCATAACTGACACAATCCCTCATCCAGAACTCCCTTCTTCCCGTCATGCTCTTGGGTACGAATCAAAAGGTCACGTCACCCCTCACGTCAACTCACTGCCAATGATGGAGTTGAGGTCGCTTGGGTCTGCCCCCATCAGCTCTGCGTCTGCTGCCTCACTCGCGTTTGTCACAAAGCGCACACAGAAATCTTCTGCTGCCTGCTCCCCCACCACCATAGCGCACAGGAACATTAGCATATAACGATTAGACAAAATAGGTTTACGAGTGTGCATTCCCATTATCCCAATTACCTCTTGAGACGGTTGTTGGATTTCGCTAGCATAGAATACTCGCACGCGAAAGTCGTGCAGGCGGTAAGAATGCTCGCCCGCCGTGCGCACGGGCACTGCAGGAGAGATGGAGAAAGGAGAGGAAGCGGGAGCGCGACAGGAAGGGGGATGAGGGAAGGTTTCGCGGATGAGGGCTGATGAGGCGTGGGATCTTAGCGACATCGGCGCAGTCAGGATACAGTCGAAGGTAGGAGGATGCCAGTCATCGTCGACATGGAGAGAAGCACGTTAGTGTGCACCGAATAACAGCGAAATTGGAATCTCACCGTTGAGGTTGGAGAACTCGCAGTGCGGGCGGAGCAGGTCGACGAAGCTCAGCGCGTTCTTCTGGCAAGCAGCCTCAGCGGCGGCGGTGGAGAGCACCATAAGCGCCGGGCACATGCGCTCACGGAGGCTCTCCCCTAGCATCGACCGTTCCATGCTGCTGCGCTGGTACCCTGACCCGCCCCGCGTCATCGGCGCTCCTGTTAAAAGATCCATAGTGAGACGGACTAAGGCGGTGACTCGGAGCTAAAGCTTCTCATGAATGAGCGCACACGTTGAGGGCAGGTGGCTGCTGATGCGCCTTCACTTCACTGTAATGCGCTGACTGAATCTACCTTTCATCCTCGCAAGGATGTGAAAGAAACATCCTTTCTGCTCAAGTGAGGGCGTCTCGATGTTAGCACGAGCGGTAAGAAATGAATGACCTGAAAGGAAACGAATCGTACACATGAATTGTACTGTACTCACAAATGTGAACAAACTTGCTCCAATCATCGCTCAAACCTCCCCGTCCCCCCCGCCACTTCCACCACCACATCGCCCCAGTTGGCCAGGATTACGTTGTCCTGCTCAGTCGTCTTGACTGCTTGCAATCCCTCCACTCCACAATGCCCATGTTTTCGCCGCCACCAACGTTCACCCTCCCCAAACAACCGCGACGGCCATGGCAGAGCCAGCAGAGCTCGCTCCAGGTCCCGTCGCAAAGCCCGCCGCAGGGTTTGCCGCAGGACCAGTCGGAGAGGTTGTCGCGGCTCAGGCCGCAGAAACCGCTACAGGTCCCACGGCCATGTCCGTAGCTAGTATGTCGCCGAGTGTGGTGTCCATGGCTTTAAACAAACCCACCGTTCATATTCCTTCCCGTCTCCGCATGGCCCCGCAGCAGCATAACCACCCTCACCAGGGAGAGGAGGAGCAACTGCGGGAACCACAGTCGGAGACGGAAACTAAAAGAAAGAGAGTTTTCTGGCTGACCTCCCTGGGCTCTCTGCTTAGCCGCAAGGTGGCGGAGCTGCTCTGGCCGTCGCTGCGCAACTTTTCTCTGGGGCTGCTGATCGATGCTCTTGGCTTCTCCATTGGACTGGCCGTTTCTCTCGTGACCGGATGTAGGCTTCTGGACAAGCGACGATCGTTTGAAGTCGGCACTCCACAGGTAAAGCATTTAGATTGATCAGAAATGCAGGGCAATCACAAGCACAATCTAATGCTACGTGAATGTTGCATCTCTCTTGTATCAGCGGGTAATGCACTGCTTACCACGTGTTTTAAGAAATTGCTCTTGCTGCAGGTCCGCCGAGTGCTAGCAGTAACAGACGAGGATCACCTGGATCGTCTGCGAGGCTCTCTGCCAGGCTGGGTGAAAGATCCGAGCTTGGAGCCGGCTCGCTGGCTGAACCATGTGATTGCGCGATTTTGGCATGTGCTGAATCCCGCACTCAGCAAAATCTTCGTGGAAAAGCTGTGGCCGGTGAGTCCTGCGTCCAGATACCCAGCTCCTGTTGCTCTGACATGAAAGTAAGGAACTTAACTCAAGGCTCGTGTCAGCTACATGCAAGCTCGTTCACACTTACTTTGTTGCATGTACAGCAGGCACCAGCAAAAGATGATGCGATCTTGTCTCTCCCCGCCAGGCCATTTGCAGGCATAAACGATTTCCGGACAACCTGCTTCAAATTGAAGACTTTTCGTTCGGATCATTCCCTCTGGTAGTGGAGTATGTCAAGGTGCGCAGCGATGGGTTCAGCGTTGGGTAGCTCGACAGCCGAGACAAACAGGCAGGCAACATCCCGTTTCTTCAGCCCCAAAGCGTCCACTCTTAGTGTCGTCTTGGTTGGGCCTCTTACAGAACACCTCTTCCTGTCCCTCCAACCTTCTCTTCCTCCGCTTTTTCCTTCCCTCTCTTATCACTCACCGAGGGAGGCAGATGGTTGAATCTCATGAGTCTGCAGCCGTGCTTGACCTCAAGGTGCACCTCGCCACCAACTCCAATGCAAGGGCCATCTTGACCTTGCCAGGGAATGTGCTGAGACTTCCAGCTGCCGAAGAAGGCGACGACTGCTCATCCGCCTTGCACCTCTCTCAATTCGTGGGGAGAGCAGTCTTGCGCGTGTCGTTCGCTCCATTGGTTCCCAAATTCCCTTGCTTTGGCAACGTCCACTTTTCTTTCCTCGAAACTGTAAGACAACAGAAACTCGTAAGCACTTTGCAGACTCATGAGCGGTTACTCGAGAATATTGAAGGCTTGCTGATTCTTGGCAACCACATATCGCGTTTCATGTCTTGATGCAGCCAGAACTGGACTTCTGCCTTTCCACCTATGCGGGGCTTGACCTCATGTCACTTCCTGGCATCTCCGGCCTCTTGCACCAGAAGATTCAGTCGGCTATTGCAGGTCACATGCTATGGCCAAGGCGCTTTACACTTCGGACGAAGGCAGCAGCAGTGACAACAGGTAGAACCAAGCGAGCAGTTGGCACCGTGACAGTGGAGGTAGTGGAGGCCACAGAGCTAACTCAAACAGGACTACTTCTGGCACAGAATATCCTGTATCCATCACCCTATGTCAAGGTGCGTCTGTGGATTGAAAGCTTGTTAGTTGCAACGAGTGAAGAATGCTTATGAAACTGGATGGTTTTCTTTTTTCTTTGTGCAGGCCTACATTGATCCAAGTCGTTCTGTGTCCACTGCCACTGAATCCTACACTTGTGAACCTGTGTGGCGTGAGGTGATTCGTCTGCCTGTGATGGATCATGAGACGGATGCCTTGACATTTGAGGTCCACGATGCCACAGCACTGCTGGTGGACAGTTTGATCGGCTCCTGTGTTCTTCACGTCAGCAATCTGACGCCGGGAATTCCACAGGTATTTCATGCTTTCTTGAAGCGCGGAAACCTAGATTTTTATGCCTGTGCTGAACAACTTTTGATCAGTTTGTCGGGTTAGGAAAGGGTGATGATGCGTTGATCAGCCACAGAAACTACTTACTAGTGGTGGAAATTCTTGTTGTCGTTCTGCAGCACTTCACACTTGGGCTCTGGAGCCACCGGGGCCAACCGTGTGGTGAGCTGGAACTCATTGCAACCTTCAGAGTCCTGCAAAGTGAGACAATGCCGCGAAAGCTTTTATCGGAAGATGCGACCTTCGCAAGACCTGGAATGCAACCGCGCCTGCAACTTCATGCCGATGGGCCTGGCCTGCTGGAAGTGGCTGTGTGGAGAGGTGTGGATCTGGATGCAAGCAGTTGGCTGGGGAGAAACCCTGACGAAGCTCAGTTCTTGTGCAAGGTGTTTCTTGCAGGAGAGGAGCGAGTGACCAAGGTGAGTTTTGGGGGCCGTTTCTAATTCGTGATCTTCCACTATTTTTTTTGTCACTGGAGAGCTGCCTTGCCATCAATGTCGTTTATTCAATTGTGGCGATTTTGTTTCCATTCCTGCAGGTTGCTGAAGGCAGGGGGAATCCACAGTGGGAAGAGTCGTTTGAATTTCTGCTCGATGAACCACCAGTTACTGAAAAATTGCTGGTAGAGGTTTGGAGCAGGAGCCCAGAAGCAATGCTGGTTGGTTCTGCAGAGAAGATGGTGGGTTCCGTGGAGATCCCTTTGTGTGACGCGCTGAAGAACAAACGCATTGTTGATATTTTCCAGCTCCATCACACAAAGCAGGGATATTTAAAGTTGGAACTTCAGTGGCGCTTGCTTGCTGAGGCCAGCTGAGAGGCTGAATGTTTTGGTAGAATCCTGCTAAAAATTATTGTGTCAGTCAGGCGTACGGTATGTGAACTTTCCAATACGGTAGTAGGCAAGCCTTCAGATTCTGTGCAAATTGTTTGCAAATCTTCAATTATTGGCTTCCTGGTACACTGCCCAGGTATTTAAAATAAGAGGACCAATACTGATGCCAAAATTAGTGCAGTTAATCCAACAGCTGGAAACACCCAGCGTGGAAATCGTTCTGGATCCACAATAGCATCTTCGTCAACAGCTGAGCAGTTACAGCTTGTTTCAATGAAGTCCTTCATTATGATTGGTAAAGCTGCCTGTTGAAGAGATACTGATGATGAATGCTCTGCCGACAATTCCGCCTGAATGAGCGGAGCGCTTATTAATTTCCGCCTAATTGTCATGTTTCCAATGTGTGAAATTTCTTCATCAGATGACTGAAATAAAAGCTTGGGGGGATCTGCCATGGAAACTAAGAGGTGAGGAGGAGCATTCTTGACTTGAAGCTTTTCACACAGCAGCGGGTTGACCTGATAAACAGCCGACGTCGCCGCACATGATGCTTGCTTCATAGTTCATTTCCCGCTGCAAGTCGATCAAAGGTACTTCTGCATAATAATCCGACGAAAGTGCCAGTTCCTGGAGAACCCTTTCGTTGCTGAGATCGATTACACGGAGATTACACGCAGAAGCGCATTCATCGTCGATCATGGTGACTCCCAGAAAATGCACAGCCTGGAATGAGACAAAGCCTGCCAAAAGGGAAGCTGATGAGTCTGACAGATGTTTTTATGAACGTTATGGTGTGAGAGTTCATTCTGAAAACCGAACCTGAGACACCCTCGTTCTTGTTGGCAATGATTGCATAGGCTGTTGGAAGCATAACCATGAAAATTAGGATAGCTTTCACGAACGTGCGTTGAGGCGTCAGTTCATTCCTGGAAGCCATGTCTGATAACAGAAAGTGCCTGAAAATAGTGGGAGAAATGCTGGACATGCCAGTGCCTGAAAATAGTGGGAGAGCTGGTCCCTTGATTCTGGATTGCTGTTGGTCAAGAAATATCGGGATGCCCGGTTACATTTAGAATGTGTCGCAACGGTTCACGTAAAACATCAGTGAGCAGGGCTTTTTTTTCGTCAAACCGGCTGACTTGGCCTGGTTACATTTCTCCGCCCAAAAAAAGAAAGCACGATTGGACAACACGTTCTTCACGACAAATGAACGAACCTTTTACTTCGCCTTTCACCACTATTCGCCCGCTGTCGCGTTCTGTCAAGGCAATGTCATATCACCAGACAAGCTCCATCATTATTGACCTTCCCATCCCATCCAATCGCCTCGCCGTCAACACTGGCAGGGACTAGTCACTAGAACGAAAAAATCTTGGGGAGTGGTTAGTGGTCGAACCCTAAAGCGAAGGTCAATACTGATAAGGTTTGGGCAATAATGGCTACGTAGGAGGTTCGTAGAAATTCTCTAAATGAATGCCGTTGGCTGCCGCTTGTAGAAACCGCGCTCAGGAATCGTCCCAGTGCCCACCGTTCTCCACCTCGCCACATATGTAATGCTCTCAGGCTCTGTCTGAGGTTCTAGGCTGATAACATATGGTTCGTCGGACTGAAGGTGCTTACGATTCCCGTGAAACGTTGGACACTGTGACGTAGCGATGCAAGGATTGGTTTATAGTCTGCGACGTCGGCCTGCCAGATGGCTGCTTCTTGCCATGGCGCTCGCACTGGTACTGCAGCCAATCTGCTTCAGCCACGTGGCCGAGGCTCAACCGCTCGCTCCGCCTAGCTCGCCTATGCCGCTCGCTCCGTCTCCCGCGTCTCTGCCATCCTCACCACCGCGAGCAGGAAACGGGTCATCGAATGCTTCTTGCCCTGTGAATGAAAATTGGACGGGATCTTGCAAGCAGTGGGGGGACGAATGTGAGCCATCTTTCCTTTTTTTTCAAACTCTTCAAACCACTACATCTGCTGAAATTCTTTCCACCTGGTCATCTTCCCTTCCCACTTCACTCCACCCTCCTTTCGTCTCCCCTCCTTCCGCTTTTTTCTCCTTATCCTCCGCCTTCCGCCCCACTCTTATCCCTGTTTCACCTCTCAGGCAATACGATTCGTAACCTGTACTCGCTGTGGTTCCCCCCGGCCGATGAAGTAAAGGGGGGACCGTGTACTTTGGTGTGCAACAGCACCACCAACGTGGTCTCCTGCGACCCCCCTCCTCCACCCGACGCCCTGTGCGCCTGTGTGCTCTACAGCCCCACCAATTACACCGGACTGTGAGTCACTGTCAGTCTGTCACCATACAGTTTGCATCAATCACCAATTGCACGGACTCAATGCATCAAGTAGTCTGACCTGTTGCTGGTCTGTTGTTGCTGCGTGTGTTTCTTCTGCTGCTGGTGCAGGTCCGTGGCTCTCTCAAATCTCTCGGGCCCCATCCCAACGTCCATTGGTGGCCTCCTCCATCTCACCTACCTGTCAGTCGCCACGCCATGCCATTTTCTTTTTCCTGCGTGCCTCACCCATGCCATGCCATGCCATGCCATGCTATGCCATGCCATGACATGACACTGCTGGAGGCACTGGCTGCAGGCTGCATCTTTGTTGCCTCTTCTCCGTCCCCAATTGTAATCCTTCCCTTCGCCCTCTCTCTATTCCTCGCATGTTTTCTCCCTTCTTCCCGTGAGCACTATGCTTCTCCCTCCCCGTTTCCCTCATCCTGCCTTCTTTCGAGTGCCACAGGAACCTTCAAGGAAACAACTTCAGTGGCCCCATTCCCACTGAACTCTGCCAGCTCACCGCCTTGCAGTACATGTGAGGGATGGAACGCCTTGCAGTGCATGTGAGGGGTGGAACGCCTTGCAGTGCATGTGAGGGGTGGAACGCCTTGCAGTGCATGTGAGAGGCATGGCGGCCTGCAGTGCATGTGGGAATGCAGGCAGTGCATGTGAGAGAGCTAGGCATGCACCCCATTCTTGCCATGTTGCTGCCGCATGCGCCGCAGGTAGTGTTATGAGATCCCTCACACCTTTTCTGGTATGTGTCTGTTTGCTGTCCGCACACTGCAGGGATTTGAGCAACAACAGCCTAGACGGCACCATCCCCGCCTGCTTCGCTGCCCTCACCAACCTCCAAGTGCTGTGCGCACCCGCCCCACCACACTCCACCAATCTTCCTCCCTCACTCAATCTACCTCTCGGCAGCTCACCTGTCAGTCACCCTGTCACTCTGCTTTCCGCTCCACACAAGATCACCCAAGTTCGTCGCTCTGGTCTGGATCACATAGAATAATTGCAACGCTGGCCGGCCTTTTCCGTTCTCTGTTCCTTGGCCTGGCCTGTGCATCCCACCATCCTGCCTTACCTCACCAAGCAGTGCGCCTGCATTGCATAAGTGTCCTCGTTGACTTCCTCCCAGTGCTTCCAGGCCCCAGCCAGCCACATTAGGCCTTCCCCATGACACGTTGTTTGTTGTGATGCGCCTTCCCCGTGACGCCCGATTGCGATATTCCTTCCCCATAGCGCCTTATGGTTGATGTGTCTGTCTGCCTTCCCTGTGACACCTTATTGTGATTCGCATTCCCCATCATGCCTTATTGTGACATGCCTGCCAACTGTACCCGCACAGGGACCTGCACCACAACCAGCTGTCAGGACCCATTCCGCCAGAGCTCGGCAGCATGCTCTCTCTGCAGACTCTGTACTGCGCCCTTGCTCGCTCCAACACCCATCTGGACTGCTTTCTCTGTCCTCTGTTTTCCGCTGTGCCTTGTGCCATCGTGCTTCCTGCGGACGTTTTAGTGCGCCCATGCTCGCTCTAACACTAACTTATGTTTTTTACTCTGGTTCCCATCGGCCATGCGCTCTCTATCTGTGTCTCGCACTGCAGTCGCATACCATGTCTTGCCTTTCAGTCCATTGCCCTCCCACAGGGTCATGCTCTCATGCAGTCACTCTCCCTTGCGCTCATGCTTCATGCTCCCATGCTGTCTCAATTCCATTCTCTCACACTCCCCTGCGCTCACGCTCCCATGCTCACATGCTCCCAATCGCCTCACAGGTTCCTCAGGCGCAACAGACTCACAGGTGCCATTCCCTCCAACATTTCTCTCGCCCAAAACCTCACCAACCTGTACGTCATTCATTCAGAGTCACATCTAGAGGGACCAGCTCGTCTTCCCACCTCGCGCAGCCTCCTCCCCTCCACCTCCCCCTTCCCCTCACCCACATCTCTCCCCTTCTCCCCCCAGTTCGTCTTTCTCACCCTCTCTGCCATCTTTCTATGCCTCTCTCACTTGCACTTACTTCCACTTCTGTACACTTGCTCTTCCCAGCCACGCATGATTTTGCCCTTACCTCACACTCGTTTCTGCTCGCCCATACACCTCAACTCCTCGCTCCCCTCTGCATGGCAGCTGGGTGGACAACAACACCCTCAACGGCCACCTTCCTGGCCCTCTAAGAGACTTTTATGAGTTGACTCAAAAGCCCTAGTCCGGTCTCTCACTCCCCTCCCCACCCCGACCTTTCACTCCCCGCTGCATGGCAGCTGGGTGGACAACAACACCCTCAACGGCCACCTTCCTGGCCCTCTGGGGAACCTAGTGAATCTCGTCTCGCTGTAAGACCTGCCTCTACTTTTTTGCTCACACGCCAGTACTCCAATCAACTCCCGTTTCCCACTTGCCGCTACTTCCTCTGTTTCCCCTGCTACAGCACCTGCATTTGTTATGCTAAGCCTTCTATTTCGTCATCAACAAACGCCATGCTTCTTCAATGCGACCCTTCACCTTGCTGGCAGCCCCTATGCCCTTCCAGTGCAGCGTATGAGCGGGCAGTGCAGCGTATGAGCGTGCGGGGCAGCGTATGAGCGTGCGGTGCAGCGTATGAGCGTACGGTGCAGCGTATGAGCGGGCGGGGCAGCGTATGAGTGGGCGGCGCAGCGTATGAGCGGGCAGTGCAGCGTATGAGCGGGCGGTGCAGCGTATGAGCGGGCGGTGCAGCGTATGAGCGGGCGGTGCAGGGTACGAGCGGGTGGTGCAGCGTATGAGCGGGCGGTGCAGCGTATGGGCGGGCGGTGCAGCGTATGGGCGGGCGGAGCGTATGGGCGGGCGGTGCAGCGTATGAGCGGGCGGTGCAGCGTATGAGCATGCGGTGCAGCGTATGAGCGGGCGGTGCAGCGTATGAGCGGGCGGTGCAGCGTATGAGCGGGCGGTGCAGCGTATGAGCGGGCGGTGCAGCGTATGAGCGGGCGGTGCAGCGTATGAGCGGGCGGTGCAGCGTATGAGCGGGGGGTGCAGCGTATGAGCGTGCGGTGCAGCGTATGAGCGGGCGGTGCAGCGTATGAGCGGGCGGTGCAGCATATGAGCGGGCGGTGCAGCGTATGAGCGGGCGGTGCAGCGTATGAGCGGGCGGTGCAGCGTATGAGCGGGCGGTGCAGCATATGAGCGGGCGGTGCAGCGTATGAGCGGGCGGTGCAGCGTATGAGCGGGCGGTGCAGCGTATGAGCGTGCGGTGCAGCGTATGAGCGTGCGGTGCACATCATAATCCTTCACATCTCTTCTCTATTCCTCAAAGCAGACAATCTGCTGCTCTATATCTCTTCCCCCCCACCAGCTCCATATCTTCAAATCCGGGCCTGAATGGGACCATCCCCGACACCTTCACTCGCCTCATCTCCCTCGAGTTCTTGTCAGTGACCCCTTGCACCCCTTAGCAACCCTTTGAATCCCTGAACAACCCTCAGTCACCCTTTAATACCTATATACTGAACCTAATTTGTCTGTTTTTTTTACCACATCTCCCTGTGTAAGAATCTTTTATTTGCTCTTCTTTTCAAACCAGCCCACCTCATTGTTCTCGTTCGTGAAACGCCTAGAAAAATCAATGCTTCCCTTCTGCTTTGCCTCCATCACAACCCAGCTTATGCCCAGTTCGTCTCTCCTCCGTTCCTGCACCCCCATCCCCACCAGCAATGCGACCAACACCAGTCTATCAGGCTCCATGCCGTCATGCTTCGCCAGCATGCCTAACCTCACACGCATGTGAGATTAAACCAGGCCAACTTCTATGTGTCATGAAATGCCTATCGGGCCTTTATGTGACATGAAATGCCTTGTTTGTTGCCTTGCTCGTGTGTGCACAGCTACTGGTCACACCCATTGACCTCCTCCCCTCCCAATCCCATAGGCACCATAGACACCCGTTGCTACTGGTTCCATACCATAGGCACCTGTCTTGACTTTTCGCCCACACCTCTTCCATCCTCCCTCCCATCCATCCAACTCCCCTATCCAACCTGCATTTGCCACTCTGCCGTCCCGTGTGTGCCCGCCCACCAGCATGCTCCCCGCAGGCAACAACTTCTGTCCGGCGGAGGGGCAGTGCTGCAGCAACAACCTCCCCAGCAACGCACCAGAGTCTTTCTATGCGCCGCCCAACATGAGCTGCCCCATCTGCTCCGCCTGCTCCTCCTTCTGCAGCTCCTGCCAGCCTCCGCGTATGCATGCACTCGTGTATGCACTGATGCATGCGCACACTCATGCACACGTCCATGCACTCACCAATAGTTGTGAGAGCCCATGTGAGCGCCCATGTGAGCGCCCATGTGAGTGCCCATGTGAGCGCCCATGTGAGCGCCCATGTGAGTGCGCTCACGTCTTTACCTCATTTATGCAACTCCGTGCTCGCCTCTTGTTCTCCCGCCCCTCCCTCCTTGCTCCTTCATGATGTTCTCTTCCATTCCGCCCTCCACCCCATCCCATCCCACCAGCGCTGTCAACGGGGGCCATAATAGGGATAGTGGTGGCGGGTGTGGTGTTTGTGGCCGCTGTGCTAGCAGCTATCATCTGGTGGCAGTGGAGGAAACGATTCGTTGCCTCCAAGCTAGGTGCGTACTGCTGCCGCTGCCACCGCCGCTGCTGCTGCATCTCTCTTGCATGTGACTTGTGCTCTCCCCCGCTTCCTCCCTAGCATCCCCTATACACACACCTTCATTCTTATCTGCTCTTCCTGTGGCGTGAAATTCGTCAACCCATGAGACCCTCTTTTCCCACCTCTTGTGAGCAGCGGAGTGGGAGGAGGCGTTGAAGCGGCACTCGTTCCACCGCTTCACCCTGAGGGACATCCGCCTGGCCACTAACAACTTCAACCGCGCCAACCTCATCGGCCAGGGCGCCTTCGGAGTCGTGTACTGCGCACAGGGACCCGCTGACCAGGTGGGATGAGAGGCACCAGGGGCCAGGGGTTCAGGTGAGAGGCATTGGGGAACCCGGCATCCCTGTGCCCCCGCGCCCCTGCGGCCAGGGCGCCTTCGGTGTCGTGTACTGCGCACAGGGGCCTGCCGACCAGGTGATTTGATGCACTAGGTTTGGGGGGGCCCTTCTGGCTCACCCATAGCAGTTTCCTTGGGTGATAGGGGCACAGGGTGGTTCATCTGGTCCAGTTTCATGTCAGCGTTTGGTCCCTTGCAATGCGGCTCCTCCGTGTGTTGCATGAACCCCCGTTTCTTGTGCTCATGTGTCATGTTCCATGCGCTGTGCGATGGTTTGTGTGCAGCTGTGGGCCATCAAGCGCTCGCGCATGATCGCCAAGGATGCCTCTGAGAGCACCGTCTTTGAAACCGAGGTGGGCTGGCCTGCCTCTTAACCGCACGCTCACTCAATCACTCACTCACTCACTCACTCGCTCTTTTTACAACAGTACGTTTATTCCACATGTTGCCAGCACTACAGCTTACCCCGATTGCACAGTGCATCCTTTTTGTCCTTTCCCTGTCCTCCCGTTTCCCCTTTTCTCCCTTTTCTCCTGTTAACCTGCCATACCCTCCCCTGCCACTTTCAAGTCTGCGCCGTTCCATGAACAATGACCAACGTCTGCATTGACAAGCCTCAGGTCTCACTTCCACACACCGACACTGTCCATGCCTCCTCCCCCGAACCTCCCCTCCAGGTCCGGACCGTATCCCGCCTGAGCCACCGCAACCTGGTCCGTCTGCTAGGCTACTGCAGCGAGCGGGGAGAGCAGATCCTGGTGTATGAGTTCGTCCCCAACGGCCCCCTCAGCAACTACCTCTACGCCTCCCACCAGGGCGCGTGCCTCGACTTCCAGCAGCGCCTCGAGGTCGCCATAGGGGTGGCTGAAGGCCTGGCTTATCTGCACAGCTCCACCCAGCCGGCCATGGTGCATCGGGACATCAAGCCCGCAAATATCCTGTTAGATGCGGGCTGGCAGGCCAAGATTGCGGATTTCGGGCTGGTGAAGGACCTGGGGGATAACGGCGCGTCGGTGGCGACGCGGGTGGTGGGCACAAGGGGGTATTTAGACCCCGAGTATTTCAGCCGGGATAAGGTTACCACCAAGGCTGACGTGTACAGGTGAGGCGGGTGCCTTTCGGCGATGGGCCGATCAAATCAGCCTGTCTTTTCTAGTCATGCTACCTCTCTTCATTCTCTCACCTGCATCTGCTCAATCACTCGCCCCTCTCTCCCTCGCCCTCCCAGCTTCGGAGTGGTGCTGATGAAGCTGGTTCGTGAACTAGCCTGTCCTTGTTGATTCATGCATTTCTCCCAATTCTCCCATCTCTCCCTCCCCTCGCTCTCCCAGCTTTGGAGTGGTGTTGATGGAGCTGGTGACAGGCCGCCCTGCGTCCTCTGTGGACCCCACGAGCGACAACCATGCCACCATCCACATCTCCTCATGGGTATGCCCTCTCACCTCCTCATCCCACCATGCCACGCGTTATCCTTGCGACCATCTTGCAATTTTTGTCGTGGTGGCCCTTTCATGCAACCATGTTTGTGTTTGCCTTCCTGCGCAACACTCTTCACCATGCTCTTCTCTGCCGGCTTTCACACGTGATGTTCTCCCGGCGTGGTCTGCATCCCACAGACCATCCCATACGTGGAGGACGGGGACATTGCGCCCATATAAGACCCGCGCATCTTCACAATGCTCTTCTCTTTCGTGACTCTTCACCCACTTCTCCTTGCATCCCGCAGACCATCCCATACGTGGAGGACGGGGACATTGCGCCCATATAAGACCTGCGCATCTTCACAATGCTCTTCTCTGTCGTGACTCTTCACCCACTTCTCCTTGCATCCCGCAGACCATCCCATACGTGGAGGACGGGGACATTGCGCCCATATCAGACCTGCGCATCTTCACAATGCTCTTCTCTGTCGTGACTCTTCACCCACTTCTCCTTGCATCCCGCAGACCATCCCATACGTGGAGGACGGGGACATTGCGCCCATATCAGACCCGCGCATCTTCACCCCAGGGATATCAGAGCATCTCCTCGCCATGTCCAAGATTGCCAAGGACTGCATGCAGGTTAGTGCTATGCCATGCCTTCAACTCTTTTCTGGACATTCTTGTCATGAACAGATTTTCAATATTGAATCGAATTAATGCACCCCCCACCATTCCCCTCCTCGCCATGTCTAAGATTGCCAATGACTGCATGCAGGTGCGTGCCATGCCATGCCTTCAACGCTTTTGAACTCGGACTTGACATGAACACTGTGTCTGGCATAAAACTCCATCTAGTTCTCCTCTTCCATTTCTCTTCCCCCCACATCGCACCCCTCTCCCGCGCCCCCAGCTGCCAGGCAAGGAGCGGCCAGAGATGGTGGATGTGGCGCGCATGCTGCGCGATGTGAGACGCCGTTCCAAACCCGTGCTGCTCCCTTCCCCCCATTACTGTCTATTCCAATCCATCCCCTCCCACACCCCCCACCCGCTGCGCCCCCAGCTGCCAGGCAAGGAGCGGCCGGAGATGGTGGACGTGGCGCGCATGTTGCGCGATGTGAGGCGCCGTGCCTTTGGCGTGGGGGCGGAGGAGATTCAGCTCGATGAGGTGCCCGCGTCGCCCCTCACCTCGCTCTACTCCTACCACCACTCGCAGCCAGCCTCGGGCTATGGCACAGACTCGTACATAGAGTTCTCCGGACCTGTCCCCAAGTAACATTGTGGGGGGTATATGTATGCGTTTTTTTCTCAGCTGTGCTTGACAAGCAGCTGCAATTTACTGGTGTGTGCAAATGTGGCCCGATATTCCACAGGCCCTCCGCTCCACTGTTAGGGATCGAGGGTGCATGTTCTTGAATAAGGATGAAAAGGTTTGACCTTATGTCCACCGCAGCATGAGTCATTTTTATTTCGTGGCTTGTTACAGTACATTTTGAGCTTACCCAGCTCCCCTGCAAAACTACTCTAAAGGAGTGTCTCATAGGGCAGGAACTTCTGATCTGATATTGTTTAGCCCTGTCTTATCTATTTTGCTTGGCTCACATGAATATCTGGGTGAGCGAGGCACACCAAGATAGCTCGATCCTTACAGATTGAAGAACAACCAATGATAATACGGTAGGGTACCTAGTAGAGCTGTGGTTTGTGCATAAATGCTTTTCATGCTATTTACAGTACAGTTGTCTAATCTCCTCCAGACTAGGCTCCACAGAAAGCATAATGGAAAAACGCGTATCTTAAAACATTATTATCCTTAAGCAGCAACAGGGGACTTAGCAACAATGCGCTCATACGCCTCACGCAGCTTGAGCCCCACAATGGTCTGCAGGAAGCCTGTGCCGTTGTTGCTGCCAGGGAAGTCGGCGTTCTTGAGCATCTGCTGGGTGATCTCTCCGTAGAACTTGGTAGACGTGTTGCTCAGATGGCTCTCCACGTAGATCAGCTCGTCCAGCTTGTCGAATTGGCCGTCCATCTCCAGAACAGACACCTATTGTTGGAGAGAGAATGATTTGTAAAGAACGAAGGACGAATGTTGCATGTGAGGGTCTGTGCTTTAAATTCGTCCACTACTTGGTAATTTATCAATTCTTTAAGGCCCGAACTCGGGTAGTTACTTACCAGATGCGCTGAGAAACTAACACTGCCGTTTGCTCACCGGATTTCCGAAGTAAGTGTCAGGGCCGTAGAAGAACTTAATCCCCGGGTAGGAGCAGGTGAGCTTGCGGCCGCAGGGGATCCAGGAGATGCTGGAGCCCTCGTCGAAGAGATACACGGAATCGAACGTCTTGAGGCCCTCCTTCTGCACCATGCGCACGCGCAGCACCTTACCCTCGTTGTCGTCGGGAATCAGCTGCGTCGGTAGGACCTGAATCACCACATCCGCGTGCTGCTTCTGCGGGTCTGACGGAGTTTTAAGGTGGAACGTTTGGGGGGGGGAGGACAATGAATGAAGCTTCCACGATTATTGATCTTTATTCGTTCGTGCCCACTTGTGAGTTGAAACACGAAATAATTCGATTGAATGTGATACCATGTGATGGAATGCGGCAGCATACCAATGTAGGCGTCGAAGTCTGGCTTCCTCGCTTGAATCGAAGCCTTAATGCTCTCCAGGCTGTGACCGCGCTCAGCCATGTCACGCTGCAAGAAGCAAGGATATGTTGGATTATGGTCTCAAATACATACAATGTGAAGGAGATTTCTGTCAGAAGTAATCGGAAATATTTATAAACTGCGGAAACAGTGCTGAGGAAGTGCGTACCTGGATCTTCCAGGCGAACTTGACCTCATCGCTGATGTCAAGATAAATGCTGAAATCTATGAGATCTCGCACGCGCTCATCATACCTGTCACCAACAACAGTCAGGATTTAGACGAAAAATCCTACACGTAAGCCAGGATCAACAGCAGAAAAAAAGACAAAGAATAATTAAAAAACAAATCCAAGACGTACATGGGATGAAGGCCCTCGATGACGAGAATGTCGGGGGATTCGATGAGTTCCGGCGGGTCGAGAAGGCCGGACACGTGGTTGTAAATGGGCTTCATAACGGACTTGCCTTCTTTGAGCGCCTTCACCTGCTCGTACATCAGGTCGAAGTCGTTCGCCTTGGGATCCAATGCCGTAACATTCGCCACCTTGCGACCGTTGCGGTCGAGCGAGTGGTAGTCGTCGAGGCAAATAACGGTGGTCATGTCGCTGAGAAGGGTGTTGGAGTCCGGGTTGCCTCCCTTGGGGGGAGAAGCCGAGCCTCCAAACACGCCAGTCATGCGCCTCATGAATGTGCTCTTCCCGCATCCTGAATCGGCAGCAAGACCGACCACGACGGTCTTATTGCCAGTCTTGCAGACTACGAGCATTGGCCTCCTGACATTGCTAGAACGGGACTTCAGCGTGGCCTTCGCAGCAATCTCCTTAGCGCCGGTGGAGAAAGAGCTACCGACAGTCACATTGTGAATCTCGCTCTTGAGAGCACCGAAGCCCTTAGCGGGAGCGGCCTTCACGGAGAGCACCTTGGACTGGACGCCGGAGGAAAGTGCAGCAGCCATGGCTGAAATACAGATCCCTGTTTTGTCAGGAAAATGCTGCAGGCCTTAGGAATGTATTCGCATGACAGATCTTGGGTTGCACATTCATTTCTGAGGGGCTCATTTCTGCGCGATAGTGTCGCACAGCCTCATCCGCTCATCAGGTTCCACCAATCAATGAAGGTGCTTGAAGCAAGAATCATGGATCGTGTCCAATCGAATCACGTCGTTGTGTGCGAAGTTGACCAGGCTCGCACGAAACAGGTTGGCGACTCGCCATTTGCACGGGAAATTGCAACACACCAAAAAGATCTTCTGGGTGTTTTATTCAATTAGAAATATGTTCATCGATGGATTGTTGGTGCTGTGAAAAGCTCTCGAGAACAATCAAACCAGAGCTAGTTTTAAAGCGTATTTTCGCAAACCTGTAGGCGCTTGGCCAAGCAGACCTGGCATTTGCCACGTCAGAGACCCTGTCAGCGTTTGGTTTAGAATAGCCACGTCACAAGGTTTTTTCTGAAATTATTGGTCACACGCTGAAACGGAGCCATGTAACCAAGCTCGTTCGCCAACCATGCCCCAGCGATGCAAGCCTCAATCCAGAAATTCGCAAAAACCTTTTCGTTACAGGTACTCTGGCCTCTGACTGCACTGATATTTTCTGTTGAGATCTGCGTCAGCAGGGAAATCCACCCACCCAGAACCAGCTGATCCCATGCTCAATCAGCTTTCCCCCCAACGGCTACTACGGGTTCTCTCCCCTATTGGGTATCCAGCCGACATCAACCACACGATTCGCAGCGCCGCGATAGGAATTGTCGGTTTGCCGCCAAGGGAGATCGTTTGAACGTTCACCCCATCAATCTGAGCCCTTCACGCTTTTAGTTTCAGTAAGATCCGACGGTCACATCTCCCTCCTCATTTCATTGCACATTAACGGCCATCCCTCCCACAGGTGTCGGCGTTGTTGTCTCGGTTTCATTATCCCATGCACGCGGCGTCAAGTTGTCCGCAGCAGTTGATTTTTTTCTTTCAGGGTAGGAGGTTGGGCGTGGTAAAGGCGGTGGGGGTGGGAGAAGAAAGCAATGTTTTCTCGTAAGCTTCCCTAGTAGGGAGTTTTAGACATTAAACGATGCTCTTTTAGCTAAGAAAAAACCCCCCGACCATCAAGTTTTGCAGCTCGGTTCCGACTCCACTCATTCAGCCTCCAGCCAATATCTCTTCCTGCATGCCATTCCCCTACCTCCACTCACATCCCATTTCCCAACGGATTTCGCCTTTCTCAACGCAACGTCTCCTGCTAGCCCCACTCTGCTCTCGCATTCTCGTGTTTCATTTCCCATTTTCCTAGTTAGCCTACACGGATCCTAAGTTCGGCGGCTGCCAGCACGAGCGTTGCTTCTGGAGTTCCTGCTGTGTTGACGTTCGGATCAACTGTCTAATTATTCTGCGAGAAACGTTTGGAATCTCTTCGAATCAACAACATCTGCTTCGATTCAAGACATTTCAGCAGCTCTTCAGTTAGGCATTTCAGCACGCACCAACGTGAACGAGTTCTCAACGTAAGTTTCAAATCGATGGCGTTGGTCTACCACATCTCGGCTAGAGAGTCACCTTTTTTCCGTTTGGTTCGTATCAATCTCCACCGTTCGTATCAATCTCCAACGTTCGTGTCACTCTCCAACGTTCGTGTCAATCTCCACTTATGAAGTATCTGATGGCTTTTTTCGTTTGTGCTTTGTCTCGCTTCACTGCTCGACTCGCACACGAGAGTTACTAAGTCCGGCTCAACGCGATCCTCTGCATCCACGCGTTTCCGCGCTACTGGTGTTTCCGCGCTACTGGCGTTTCCGCGCTACTGGCGGGCAGTCAACTCGCGTGCCACTCGAGTGAGCCCTCGTGCAGCGTGGCATGAGCTGCCAGCATCAACGCACCGTGATGTGCTGGAACGGAGATAAGTACCCTCTCGCCCTTGGCGTTCTTGTCGTTCAGCGTGCATGCGCCTCTCCCCACGCTGCACGCCTGCTCACCACCACACGCAAGGGCTCCCCCTTAGTCTCAGGTATGAGGTACGTTCAACAGGTAATAACCCCCTCGTTCCAGGTCCAAAAATTCTTCTCCTTGGTACAGGTTCGGCTCAGGTACGGTTCAGACTGAGGTACCCCTTTGGGTGTGGTGCGGCAGGCGTTGCTGTCGTTGGCGCTTTCTTCTCCCATGCACGTGTGCGCCTCTGCTGCCCTCCTCCTGCTTGCTGCTGCCTCTCCGCCCCTTCCCCTCACCCATGCCATGCCGCCCCCCACCCCTCCCCCCTCCCCGGCCAGCTGCTGCTGCTCCAGTCAACGTATGCGCTGCTGCTGTGGGCGCGACTGGTTCTTCCCGTCAACGCCTGCGCGGCTGCTGTGGGTGCTGCTGGGTGCTGCTGAGTGCTGCTGGGTGCTGCTGTCTGTCCTGCAGTCAACGCCAACGCCAGCGGACTGTCGTGCTTCGCAGCTAAGTACCCCTCCGCGCTTGATTCGCCTCGCTGTGTCGTTTCCCTCGCATTCACGCCGCACTCTCGCCCTGCTCGCTGCAGCAGCAACAGCACCAACACCGTCGCCCTGCTCGCTGCCACACCCAAGCCCTTGTTCCCCAGCTACCAGGTTCGGACTAGGTACCCCCCTCCCCTGGTAATGGTACAAATCTTCGAGCCAAGGTAATGGTGAGAGCGAGGTAAGGTTGAGACTGAGGTTCCTTTCTTGGGTGTGGCGTTATGCAGCAGGCTTTGCTCTCGTCTCCAACGCCATCCATGCATGTGGCTCTGTGTGTTGTGGCTGTCCGTGCTGCCATGCCTTGCCCACTCACTCCTGCCGTGTGTGTGCGGTGGGGAGGGGTGTGGGGTCAGCACCGCCATTCCCCCACGCTCCTCCCCTGTGGCTGTGCAGGTGCGCACACAGCAAGGCAGGAAGGAGGGATGGTGCTGAGGAGGTGGCAGGGGAGGGCAGGGAGCAGCAGGGGAGGGCACAAGAAATAGTCATTCGCGCGTCCTACCACGGCAAAACCGTCGTCGTCCGCGATTTGTGGCATCGAGATTGGTCGCACGGCTGTACCTCCCGCCAGCTTAGTGTCTTCTCTCTCCCTCCATTCTGTTGCTTTTCATGTCGACCTTGCACCATGCATCGCACTCCCTCAAAACAGAACCACTGGTGGCAGCACATGAAACGTCCCACAGACCCTCCCCATTACTGGTAAAGCTCTCTTCCAGGTGAAGCCTTTTTCCAGGTAAAGCCCTTTGGTAAAGACCGTGGTCTGTGGCTTGTGAGTGTGCGTCCACCAGTGGCCCTCCTTTCGCTCTTCCTCAATTCACCGCGCTTGCATTCTCGCTTGCACTGTGCCTCCATCCGATCCCACTCACTGCTGCCTCTCCTTGTGCAACCCTCCCCTCCTCTCCCCTCCCCCCCCTTCCTCTCCCTTCCCGCACCCCTCTTCCAGGCCACATCGTGAGCAGCAGTGGCAGACGGACGGACGTGGGGCAGCATCAGCGTTCTCCTCATGCCCCAAGCCACTGGCGCCAGCAGACAACACCCGGTGGTGCCGGCACATGCTTCACCTGCCCTCTGCACACAGCCACATAACCAGCTAAGTGCTCGCTCCTCCATGCTTCCATTCTCGCTTCGTTTGTCTGTCATTTCTGTTTCTCTCAAAACGGAACCACTGGTGGCAGCACACAAAACGTCCCACAGACCCTCCCCATTACTGGTAAGGCCCTCCCCCAGGTGAAGCCTTTTTCCAGGTAAAGCCCTTTGGTAAAGACCGTGGTCTGTGGCTTGTGAGTGTGCGTCCACCAGTGGCCCTCCTTTCGCTCTTCCTCAATTCACCGCGCTTGCATGCATGCGCTCCCTTCCATCATGCTGACTCCCTCCCACTCACTTCCTCTCCCTCCCACTCACTTACTCTCCCTCCCACTCACTGCCTCTCCCTCCACTCCCATCCCCTCCCCTCCCTTCCCCTCCCCTCCCCTCCCCTCCCTTCCCCTCCCCTCCCTTCCCCTCCCTTCCAGCCCCCCTCGCAGGACCTCAGGAGCAGCACTGCTGGTCGCCTGAGACGCCATGCCATGCCTGCTGCCCATGCTGCTCTCACGCCATCAGCTAAGTACCCGTTCCTCCATGCCCTCACCCTTGCCTGCCACACCGTTTCGCTCGTTCCATCTGCTGCTGCACCGTCCTCTTGAAAATTCGCCACTGGTTGGGCACTGCTCGCATGCTACAGACCTCCCTGCTTCAGGTAATTCCCTCAGGTGCAGGTAACCCTGTCAGGTGCAGGTACACCCTATTTGTCCCTTTTCAGGTGCCCTTGGGTCTGTAGCTTGTGGCTGTGCCTTCGCCAGTGGCTCCTCCCTCTTCTCTTGCGTTGGAGTTGAAGTCATGGTTACCCATCCAACTTGCTGCCGCCACCGTGCTCTCACTAGCTCTGTGTGCGCGCATTGCAGGTGGCGGGGAGGGGTGTGGGGTCAACACCAACGCTCCCTCACGCCCCTCCCCCGTGGCCGTGCAGGGACGCACACCGGAAGGCGGGGAGAGGGGCGGCCATTGAGGGAGGCAGCTGGTGGTGCTGCAGCTGCCTTGATCTCGCGCTCACCCATCAGTTAACTCTCCTCCATGCCCTCACCCTTGCCTGCCGCATCACACCTTGAACCTTTCTTGCCACCCTTTCGTTTTCTGGTTGTGCTTTTGCCCTTCCCTTTTAAACCATGCCACTGGTTGAGTGAAATTCACATGCCACAGACACCCGCACTTCAGGTAACCCCTTCAGGTATGCAGGTAAGCCCCTCAGGTGTGCAGGTAACCCTCTCACGTGCAGGTTCCCTTGGTGTGTGTCTGTGGCGTGTGGCCTTGACTCAACCAGTGGCTCTCCCTTGCTCTTCCAGATTTGGCAGTTTGCAGTCTCTGGCTTGTGTTGTGCCCATGCCATGCATACTGACTGCTGCCGTGTGTGTGCATTGCAGGTGGAGGGGAGGGGCGCTGGGGTCAACACCGATACTTCCCCATGCCCCTCCCCTGTGGCCGTGCAGGGACTCATGGGGACGGGAGGGAGACAGCAGCATGGCAATCCCACTGCAGCAAGGGAGAGTATCAGGATGGGCCTGGTCTCTCAAGGTAAGCCTCTTACCATTCTTTCCCGCTGCACTCGTTTTTTGTTAACTTGTCCCTTTGATTCGCCCTTGCCTGTTTTAAGGCCTGCACTCACTCCCCTCCCGGCCTTCCCTTCCGTTCTGCCCCCTCCCAGGTCACTCGCAATGCAGCAGAGACAACTGACGGTACCAGTAGTGCAGCATCAGCAGCGGGGAGCGCGGAAGCAGCAGGGGAGGGGAGGGGAGGGGGAGGGAAGGGGGCATGAGGCAGCACCTCTCGGCGGTTCTTCAGCTGCCAGCTAAGTGCTTTCGCCTCCCTGGACTCACTCTTGCTTGCTTGTCGTTTTCGCATGGGCTTCTGTGTTTTATCCCTGCAGACTTGCCACTGGTTGGGGCCCGGTTCACAAGCCACAGACCTTCCCTGTACTCCTGATAAACCCCCTCAGGTTAAGCCATTCTTAGACCTTACTGTCCCATCAGGTACAACCCCTACAGCAGGTTTATCCCCTCAGGTTTTCCTTAAGGTCTGTGGCTTTGGGTCGTGTTTCCACCAGTGGCCCCTCCCCTCGCTTGTGCTGCCTTTAAAACTCACAGTTGCCAATCCAGCTTGATTCCTTAGTTGCACACTGACAGGCTCTGTGTTCATTGGACGTGGAGGGGAGGGGCGCTGGGGTCAACATCGACACTTCCCCACGCCCCTCCCCTGTGGCCGTGCAGGGACTCTTGGGGACGGGAGGGAGGGACGCATCGCTGCAGCAGGTGGCAATGGCTGCCACAAGGGAGAGTATCGGGGTGGGCTCGGCCTCTCAAGGTACGTCGGCTTTCTCCTTGCCCTCAACCTCGTTCTCTGCTGCTCGTTTCTCGTCACTCTTAGCATTAGTGCCTCCTCTGATGCTCAACTTTCTGCTTTGCCCTTGCTTGCGCCAAGGCCTGCACTCACTCGCCTCCTGTCCTTCCCTTCCGTTCTGCCCCCTTCCAGGTCACTTGCAAGTCACCACAGAAAGCAGCAGCAGCAGCAGGCGCACAAGGAGCAGGGAGGGAAGGGAATGTGTCAGCATCTTCTGCTGCCAGTTAAGTGCCTTCTCCTCCCTGGACTCACCCTTGCTTGTTGCTCTTTCCTCACATTGCTCGATGATTTATTTCCGCATGTGCTTTCCTGTTTTTTCCTTGAACAACCGGCCACTGGTTGAGTCCTGATTTGCAAGCCACAGACCACCACCCCCCTTTCTGTTGCTAAGCCCCTCAGGTTAAGCCCGCCCTAGCCCTTACAGCCCCCTCAGGTCACCCCCTACTTTCAGGTTCACCTTTCAGGTTTCCCTTGATGGTCTGTGGCTCGTGATTCTTCCCTCCACCAGTGGCCCCTTCCCTCCACTTCCCCCTACGAGAAGTCCCAGCTGCCATGTCAGCCTTGTGGTGTTATGACTGCACACTCATTATCTCTGCGTGTGTGCCTTGCAGGTGGAGGGAGGGGCGTGGGGGTCAGCACCGACGCTCCCCCGCGCCCCTTCCTTGTGGCCGTGCAGGTACCCACGGGGATGGGAGGGCGGCAGCAATGCAGAAGCTTGCAGTTGGTGCCACGAGGGAGAGTATTGGGGTGGGCTGGCCTCTCAAGGTGCGTTACCTCCCTCCTTGGAGTGCATTCGTTACTGCAGTTCTCTCTGCGCCCTTGTTGTCTTTGTCAGCTTATGCGTTTCTGTGTTGCCTTAAGTGTTTCTGTTCACGTCACATCACTAACCTCCTTCCCTTTCTCTCCTGTCCCCCTCCCCCTTCTCTGCCCGCCACCAGGTCACTTGGCATCAAGAGAAGAGTGCAGCAGAGGAAGCAGAGTAGCAGACCGGCAGCAGCAGTTGCAGCAGCAGAATCAGCAGCGCAGCAGCAGTGGGGGGTTGGGGGCTGGGCAGAAAATTAGGCTAGGCACGGTGTGAGCGAGGTGTGGTAAAAGGTTTGGTATGGTACCAGGTGAGGTGTGGTGATTTGATTCCCTCTTCTCTCTTCCTCCCTCCCTCTCTCCTGCAGGCTGGAGGTGGGAGCACAGGAGCAAGGGCGGGAGAGTGGAGTCCACCCTCTCTCTCACCTCCCCCTCTCTCCCTTTTCCCTTCCCTCCCAGCAGCACCCTGCCTGGACCACAGACGAGTCTCTCCCTCCACTAATCCCCCCTTCTCTCTCCACTTCCCAGCAGCCTCAGCATCATGGCGCTCTGCACGGCTGTGGTAAGTGGAGGTAAGTAAAGGTAAGGAGGCATGGGGGGTGAAGTGTGGGGTGGGTGGGTGGGGAGCATGGGAGCAAGTGGGCAGCTCACTTCCTTAGGGGCAGCATCTCCTGGGGTTGTGTCCTGTGGGTGGGGGTGTGGTGGGTGGAATCTGCGCGGCACGGCACTCGGTGCTCAAGTAACCGAACTGGCGTTTAAGGCTTAATGGACACCATCAGAGTCGACCGGCCGGCGGCTCTGGTTCGCGTCAGCTCTGGCTACGTCAGGGGTGGGATTTGAGTCTTGGGCTGGAAGCAATTTTCCACTACCATACTTCGCCTCATAAGGCACAGCCTCTGCGGGTACTGTTTTCCAAGGCATTGGGTTGTCTGCTGCTCCTACTGCTTGGGGATGGGCTGGTAAGTTGTGGTGGGCGGTGATGTGAAGTGGGGTTGGGCAGTGAAGGTTGGGAGTGGTGGTGATGGTGAGATGTTAGTGTGTGCATGTTATTGTGTGGGAAGTGACTGTGTGGTGTGTTAGGGTGTGCATGTTACAGCGTGCATGTTACTGTGTGTGTGTTACAGCGCGGTATGTTACTGTGTGGTATGTTATATTGTGCATGTAAAGAGTGTGCATGTTATTGTTTGGATTTTATTGTGTGGCATGTGACTGTGTGTAAAGTTGTGCGTATTACAGCGTGTATGTTCTGTGGTATGTTATTGTGTGGTATGCTATAGTGTGTAAGTTACGAGTGTGCATGTTACAGTGTGCATGTTACGGTGTGCATGTTACGGTGTGCATGTTACGGTGTGCATGTTACGGTGTGCATGTTACAGTGTGCATGGTACAGTGGTATATTACAGATGCATGTTACTGTGTGGTATGTTTGTGACAGTGTGCATGTTACAGTATGTTATCGTGCATTGCTGTAGTGTGGCATACTATATGGTGGTTATGTTTCAGTATGGTTTGGTAGAATGTGGCATTTTACTATGTGGCATGCTATTGTGAAGCGCTTTTCAGTGTGGTATGTTGCAGTACGGTATCTAATGCTTTGGGGTGATACAGTCTGTGGCATGTTGTAGTATGGTTACAGTATGGTACGTTGTGGTATGTCATAGTCTTGCATGTTACAGAATGGTATGTTACAGTATGGTATGTTTTAAGTATGGTATGTTAAAGTATGGTATGTTACAGTATGGTATCTTACAGTGTGGTATTTTACAGTATGTTATGTTACATTTTGGTTTGTTATGGTGTGGCATGCGATAATCTGACGAGGGATGCGTTGCTGTGACGCGGAATGCGTTGGTGTCATATAGTCTTGCATGCCTTTGTGTGTTAGGCATGTGGTAGTGTGGTATGGCATTGTGTGGACCATGGTGTGGCATGTCATCCTGTGGTGTGCCTGTGTATTGTCTATCATGGTGTGGCATGTCATGATGCCTTATCTCAATAGTGTACTCTGTGATCATGTGGTGGGTCATGGTGTGGCATCCCATACTGTGGCATCCCGTGACATGGTGTGGGATGTGATGGTGTGGTATGACATGGTGTGGGATGCCATCGTGTGGCATGCTTTGTTTGGTGTGCTGTGATTTGGCATGGCGTGGTGTGGCCTGGCATCATGTCATCTGCAGGATGGCAGCAGCTGGAGGCAATTGGAGATGGTGGAATGGAAGGAAGACTGTCCGATGAGGGAACACGAGGATAGAGGGATGTACGAGAGGTGCATGGCCTGTGGGTACCATATTTAGGTCAAACCTAGATCTTAGTGAAGCCGTGTGGAACATTTAGTTGGCAAACGATACCCTTCACAACCTTGCTACGGTACTCGTTGCCAGTTCTTATACAATCTTTCTCATGGGTATGGGTATTGAAAGGAACTGGTAAATACTGCTGCTTCTTCTTATCAATTGAACCAGCATGTGCTGGTGAATATGGTGCTTCTTTAGATGAATGAAGGGATAGGGGGCATAACATGTTTTTTCTTGTGTGCACGTCTGTAAATGGGGACGTGTAGCTCAATCGCATCACACGGAATGGGACCACCTTGTCAAACCCCGGCAAAAGCCTTCGATGCTTCAATTTGGCTGGTTGTCCAGCAAAGAAGTGACTCAGCACTACATGACTCTCTGGCACATACTTCCAGCTCAGCCATTGGCTTACGCGTGGGGCAAAACGCCACTGATTCCTCAATCACAGGAAGATCCTGAGTTCCCCGACATAAGACGGTGACAGGGGAAGGAAGACCCGTTTCTAGAAAGCATCCAGCTGCTGAGAGATTCTTGCCTTGTCGGGTTGGTTGGTTGGTTGAATCTACCTTTCTTGGTGCAAAACGGACCAGCCAGACTCGAGCACAACAATTTTGGCACAGGATTCTTGAGTTGGTTGGGACTGGAGTCATAAATACCTTCAGCAGCCCTTCTGAAGGCCAGATGAGCTACTTAGTAAGGACGGTCATTAGAAGGCTTGCTACGTCCCCACAACCTCAGTATCAACAAGCTCGGATCTTGTTTTCACGCGCATATTCCGGCATGGCGTTCCGTGAAGAGAAGGATACGTTTGGACCGATTCAGGTCCCTGCCGACAAGTGAGCAAGTTACATGTTCGTCATTAGAGCGATTCGTGTTGAAGGTACTGCACCACTAACATCGTGAATGGCGTGCATTGCAGATACTGGGGAGCGCAGACTCAGCGATCCCTTCAGAACTTTGAGATTGGAGGAGAGAGGGAGAGGATGCCAGATCAGATAGTGAAAGCATTCGGAATTCTCAAGAAAGCCTGCGCACAGGTACGAGCGCCGTCCTTCTCTCGTATAGGTTGGATCTTGACCTTGTGGTAATGAAGGTTGAGTAAATGACGAACCTCATGGAGTTTGCGTCCGTTCATGCAGGTCAATCTCGGCTACGGTTTGGATCCGAAGATTGGAAATGCGATCATTCAGGCCTCACAGGAGGTCGCAGACGGGAAGCTCATGGACCAGTTTCCCCTCGTCATCTGGCAGACTGGTAGCGGAACTCAGTCTAACATGAACGCCAATGAGGTACGGTTGCTCACTTATCTAGTCCCCTTGAGTTCTGCTTTAGTCCCGGCGCTCTGGTGATAAAGTCTTGTAACATGCTTGTGTTCAGGTCATAGCCAACCGTGCTGCTGAGATTTTGGGATCCAAGCTTGGTGACAAGGGCATTGTTCATCCCAACGACCACGTGAACATGAGCCAATCCTCGAATGACACCTTCCCCACCGTAAGATCGCAAGACCTTTTGTCATTTCTAGTACGCCTTCCTGACGTGCGTCGAACCCTGAGAGTTTGATTGTCATTCACTCATCGATCCTGATGCAGGTGATGCACATCGCTGCTGTTGTGGAGGCGCACTCGAATCTAATTCCGCACCTCAGGTCCCTCTACGATTCCGTTGCAGAGAAGGTAAGTCAGTATGTTGCTCCACCACTACGAATGTTAATTTTGTTAGATTTGTATATTACAAACGGTAGCAACTGCTTTGCTGTGGTGCAGGCTGAGGAATTCAAGGACATTGTCAAGATTGGCCGCACTCACACTCAGGACGCAACGCCGCTGACACTTGGTCAAGAATTCAGTGGCTACGCCACGCAGGTACGGAATGTTTGCTTTCTTTTTATGATGCAGTAGGCAGTATGTGACAGCCTGTGGTAACCTAGTGTGTATCGGCTTTATGCAGATCAAGTATGGCATTCGGCGTATTGAGGACACACTTCCGCGCCTTTACCAAGTGAGTTTCTGCCTGTTGCATGCATCGAATAGCGGTACTTTCCGACCAATAGTTGTTATTAACCATGTGACGTTCTGACTTGCAGCTCGCACAAGGAGGAACGGCTGTCGGCACTGGTCTCAACACAAAGTTGGGGTGAGGCATCTTACAAATCTCCACGTGCCTACCTGCCCGTGCATCCTTCTGTCTTGCAAAGTCCTCAACGCTTCATTGTTCCCAACCTTGCAGGTTTGACGTGAAGGTTGCTGCGGCTGTTGCTGAGGACACGAAGCTGCCATTCATCACTGCCGAGAACAAATTTGAAGCACTGGTGTGTTGTCTTTTCTGCGCTGCTGCCTTATTAGAACAAGCTTTGCCCTGAGAAATGTGTGTGCAGCAGTACGCTTGGTCTAATTTTTCGACCGATCTTATTGCAGGCCGCTCATGATGCGCTTGTGGAGGCAAGCGGGGCGCTTAACACAGTGGCCGTGTCACTCATGAAGATCGCTAACGACATTCGCTTCCTTGGCAGGTCAGTTGCAGAAATTTGTAATTTAAGCTAGGTTTCCACACGATATAACATAATTTCACAGAGTGCAGATAACCGCTGAGGTAGACAGCAAGAGGTTGATTCCATGCCAAAGTGAAACCATGCAGAAGTGAAACCACGCAGCAATGACATTACTAGCATAACTGACATGCGTGATTTGTGAACGCCGCTGCACTTCTTTTCCCCACGTGTGTAGTGGCCCTCGGTGTGGTTTGGGCGAGCTTTTCCTGCCTGAGAATGAACCAGGCAGCAGCATCATGCCTGGCAAGGTTAACCCAACACAGTGTGAGGCGCTCACAATGGTCTGCGCTCAGGTGGGGACCGTCACCTTGAGCTGTCATGATTTGTTTAGAGTTCATGGTATGCTCACTGGGAATCATTCATGCTCTGTGGCAGGTGATGGGTAATCATGTTGCTATTTCGATCGGAGGTTCGAATGGCCACTTCGAGCTCAACGTCTTCAAGCCACTTATGGCTGCAAACCTGCTTCAGGTCAGTATCGTTCACTGGTCTTGACAAGTTGTTTATTGAAACTATCCTGTAATATTGTAGTACATAACCAATGTTTTGTGTCAATGGGGTCGTGTTTGTTTGTGTTCAGTCCATGCGCCTCCTGGGTGACGCTGCTCTTTCCTTCAAGAAGAACTGCGTTGTTGGCATTGTGGCAAACCGAGCTCGGATCTCTGACATTATGAAGCAGGTGTGTAACTAATTGACAGTCTTGGACCACGTTTTCTTTCTTGCATGTATCCCTAGTGCTAACTTCGTCCGTGTTTGTGGTGTGCTGTTTTGCCTCGTCGTTCAGTCACTCATGCTTGTTACGGCATTGAACCCGGTAAGTTCCTGCATCAGCTGTCCCATTGGAATTTAGTTCCTGAAAGGTTCCCATGTCTTATTAACAAAGTAAGTTGCGTTTTGCAGCACATTGGATATGACAAGGCAGCAGCTGTCGCCAAGAAGGCTCACAAGGAAGGAACTACGTTGAAGGTAATATGCAGTTTTTTAGCAACAGCAATGAACGTTGCAAGCTTGTTATCAATATTGACATCGTAATTATCGGTTTGCAGGAAGCTGCCATTGCATTGGGAGTCATCACTTCTGAGAAGTTTGATGAAGTAGTCGTCCCGGAGAAGATGCTGGGTCCATCTTAGTTCCTGCGGCATGTGTTTTCCAGATGAACAGGGGTGTGGCCCATTATTGCACCCCAAAATTGAATGGGCCAATTGTTGTGGTACATCACTCCATGCAGCACAGGCCTCTATTGGATTGAATGTGTGAATTGTTTCCACAATTTCTATATTTGTTTTACGTATTCTGAATGATTAAACATCTGCAATCCTCTTTTCAGCACGGCAACAATGCATGTATACTGGTATTGTATCACAGTATGAGCATTAATGTATTGTAAGACCATCTTGGACGCCAGCCTTTAATCTTTAACGTACGTTTCAATGCACACCATTAGAATTAGGCTTCCTAAGCTTCACCAATCCAGCAAACTTGTGTTGTTAATTTAATATTATACATTGTTTTGCACCTCAATAGCAGATGTGCTTAATATTATACTCTGTTTTGCACCTCAATAGCAGATGCGCTGTACAATACATCCAGAAACTGGATCACATCCGAGGGTCTTTCAATCAAAAGCGAACCCCAGACCCACGCACCAGTGCGCCATTTTCAAGGTTTTTTCTGCTGGTCTATCTCCTTAACAGGTCCATCGGAATTAACAGGCGTCGACACTACCCGCTTCTTCCACCTCCACGATTCTAATACTTGCCGATTATTGTAAAGATTTCGGTTTTTTATCAGGGCTTTTCTTCGGGCAAGGTTAGCGACATGGCGTCGGAAGAAGACCAGCCAGTGAAGATGGACGTGCATGGCGAAGGAGGCGAGGAAGCTGCAGCCGCGGACACCGGAGCAGCCGCGAATGACGATCCTATGGCCCAAGACGGGGCTGAAGAGAACGGATCTGCTGAAGCGGCCGCAGCTGCAGCCGCTGCCGCTGCTGCTGCAGCGGCCGTAGCGGAAGCAGCAGCGGAGGAGGAAGCGGCAGCGGAAGAGGCGGCTGCTGCCGCGGCTGCTCAGGCTGGCGCTGGTGACGACGCCACTGCAGCCGCTCTTGCTGCTGAGGGTGAAGCTGCTCCTGCCGTTGAAGCTGCATCCGACGCTCCTGCTGCCGACGCTGTGGTAACCCCTGCTGCCGATGCTGCTGCGCCTGCCGCCGACGCTGCTGCTCCTGCTGCTGATGGTGCAGCGACCGCAGCTGCTGAGGCTGCTGCTGCTCCTGCAGCCCCTGAAGGTACTTCGACTTTTGTCCTGTCGGCCATAGGTTCCTTGAAGGCATTCGCTTCTTCGCTTCTTATCACCTATTTGCTAGAAATGCCCTTTTTTCTCTTAGCAGATCTCTGGTGATGTAACATGATTGCGTGCTTTTGTCTGGACTAATCCGGCATCTGTGCCTGTCCATCGTGCTGCATCTGTCTGTCCCGTATCGCAGTTCCTGCGGCGCCGCCAGCGCCGACGGAGGAGGAGCGGCTATGGGGTCTAGTGCGCGCCAACTCGGGGGACTTTGAGTCCTGGGTCGCGCTCATTCAGGAAAGTGAGAAATCGGTACGTTCTCCATACCACAAACCCGGTCCTTGAGCCTTGTTCTTCGATTCCGTTCCCCACATTCCGCTCCCCCCATTTCCTTTCCCTATTATATATATTGCTGACATTTATTCGTTCAGACTGACGCCATACGTTTGTCAGATCTAACAAATGATCAATAATATCGTCGTTTCTCGCCTGAAGAAATGTCTCATCAATTCCACGCTCTAACATCCCTTTTTTTCCGTTCATTTCAGGACAAGCTCGAGAACCTGCGCGCAGTGTACGACACGTTTCTGGCGGAGTTTCCGCTGTGCTTCGGGTACTGGAAGAAGTACGCGGACCACGAGCAGCGCCACGCCAACAAGGAACGCGTGCTGGAGGTCTTCGAGCGCGCCGTCGCCGCCGTGCCGTACAGCGTCGACATCTGGCTGCACTACGTCAACCACCTCACCGCCACCGTCGAGGATCCCGAGGAGATCCGCAGGTGCACATCCGAATCCCTCTCGACCGCACTCAATATGTCTATATCAATCTCGAACGTCCTGTTCGGTGTTCTGTCCGTCGAAGGCGCGTGTCCCGCCGCTTCCGTTCTTCCTCGATTACAAGCCTTGAGCACAACGGAACGCATTCGGCCTGTTTTAAGCATACGCCTAGTCTATGATACTTGCAGTCTTAAATCTTATCCACCCTCATTCCCATGGTTCCTGTGACCCCATCACCAAGGCTCGCAGCCGAGGCCGTCAGGGTGTGAGTATGCCGATTTCCTCTCGTTTCGTATCCACTACCTTCTTTATCGTTAGCTTTTCTTTTCACCTTTTGGTAGTTCGTTCGCTGGTCGCCGCAGCTGCTTCTGCTGCCGCTAACCTCCTCCTGTGTTTAATGCAGATCCGCGCGAGCGTGGAAGCAACTCCTTTCCCTCCCCCCCGTTCCCCAGTGTCTCTCGTCTCCTCCCCTCTCCGTCCTCCCTGGCACCATTCCCGTTGCCTTTACAAGTCGTTTCGACGCTTTGCCCTTCTTTTATTCATGCTTTTATAGCTATCGTTTATTCGTCGCGTAGAGTTTCTTTTCCCCCCCCCTCGGCGCGCTTGATTCGTTAACTCTAATCGATGCCACGCTGTCTAAAATCTGCTCTCGCCTACTTCCCGAGCCTTGTAACGAATCCGCGTCTAAGATCGGCCACCGCCTAACCACCTAGCGGTTCTTACGGGCAGCCGGGCAGGCAAACGATTAAGGAATCCGATTGGCCGCGCTGGCGCAGGAAAGAGGTAAAAGAAACCCTCGGTGGACCGTCGGTCTGCAAACAGGCGCAATGACGTTGGTCCGATTCAGTCTGGCTAATCCGCTTTCCGTCCTCTTTACAAGCAGCCTCGTTGCTCGGTTCGGGCTGTGAGTGCCAAAGTTTCGCCTGGGGTTCCGGTTTTCTACACAGCTCTCAACTTCTCCTCCCCTTGTGTCCCTCGATACACACACCAACTTTTTCCTGCCCACCCTTTCCCTCCTACCGCTCGATCGCCCCGTTCCTCCGCCTAACAAACCTCCTGTTTCCATGCGCATTTGTGCTGTGCGGTACTGGTGTGTGGGGGAAGGGCGGGGGCGGGCTGCGGGGTGGGCTGCGGGGTGGGGTTGGGGAAGGGGTGCGGGAAGGGGGGAGGATGTGCGGGGGGGGTGTGCGCGCGCGCGTGTGTGCTTATGTGTGTGCGCGCAGGCTGTTTGAGCGCGCGCTGGTGTACGTGGGGACGGACTACCTGTCGCACACGGTGTGGCAGAAGTACCTGGACTACGAGGGCGCGCGCTCCGAGTGGAGCAAGGTCGCCGCCATCTACACGCGCATGCTGCAGGTGCCGCTGCAGCAGCTCGACCACTACTACCACGCGTGAGTGGATGGGGAAGACGAGAGAGCGAGAGAGGTAGAGGGGTGCTCAGAGGGAACGGGAGGAGTGGAAGTGTTGAGGTCAACCGTGTGCATGGGATGGCATGGCGCCATTGCTGGGCTGCTTGCACGTGCTTCCTCACCTGCGGCATCCGTTCCCCCGCCCCCCGTGCGTCTCTCGCCCCACACGCTCTGCAGCTTCCGCCACTTCGCGACAACCCACACACTGGACGAGATCCGCACGCCTGAGGAATCCGCCGCAGCCGCGGCGGAAGTGGCGGCTGCTGCTGCCGCCGCCCTCAAGGTGCAGACAGCCGTCCCCGCCCAGCCCGCTGGGGAGGACGGGACCCCTGCTCCAGGCGCGGAGGAGGCGAAAGAGGGAGAGGGCGAGGCTAAGGCAGCAGAAGGTGACGCTGCTGCTGGTGGTGATGGTGCTGCTGCGGGTGCTGATGCTGCGCCAGGAGCAGAGACCACCATGGCCGATGCTGCTGCTCCTGGCGACGCTGCCACCCCCGCTGCCACTCCTGCTGCCGCCCCTGCCGCAGTCCCCACCCCCGCCCCGCCGCCTGCCTCCGCGCCCGCGCCAGTGCCAGTGGCGAAAACAGAGGAGCAGCAGCTGGCGGAGTACCTGGCGCTGAGGGACGTGATGTACCAGAGCAGCAAGCGGCGGGATGGGGAGATCCGGGAGTATGAGGTGGTGATCAAACGCCCGTACTTCCATGTGAAGCCCCTGGACGAGGCTCAGCTGAACAACTGGCACCGCTACTTGGATTTTACCGAGAAGGAGGGCAACATTGCACGGGTGAGTGAGAGGGTCTGAGGCGCAGGCAGGGTGAGTGCTGGCATGATGGTCGGGTAGAGTACCTTACAGCTGGCCAACTGGCACTGCTACCTGGAAGGAAGGTTGTTCAACGGTTGTAGTGTGTGAGTGTGGTCGTGCTCAGTGGTTTGAGGCTGCCTGGGTGAATGACTTCGGAGGAACATGGAAGGAGCAAGAGGCTGCTGCACATTCAATTGTCTGCCTTTCTCCTTTCCCCTCTCGTTTGCATCTCTGTCGCTCCCAGCCCGTGTTTACCCCCACCTCCTCTTTCACAACACCTCCTCTTTCACAACACCTCCTCTTTCACAACACCTCCTCTTTCACAACACCTCCTCTTTCACAACACCTCCTCTTTCACAACACCTCCTCTTTCACAACACCTCCTCTTTCACAACACCTCCTCTTTCACAACACCTCCTCTTTCACAACACCTCCTCTTTCACAACACCTCCTCTTTCACAACACCTCCTCTTTCACAACACCTCCTCTTTCACAATCTTTGTCCTGCCACCGCCGCCTACCTCACCGTTGCCCATCCACTCCTCACCACCCTTGGGTCGTCAGACTATCAATGACTACGCGGGCTCTGTTGCCCTGTGTGGAATGCGCTACCCTGACACGAGTTGCTGTAACCCTCCCTTTGGTGTCGTGTCTCCCTCGGCCTTCAAGTCTCACACTTCCATGTCAACATCTCTGGATCCCCGATCTGCCATCCCCATCAGACGATCAACATTTATGAGCGCTGTGTGGTGCCGTGTGCCAACTACCCCGAGTACTGGGTGCGCTATGTGGAGTGCATGGATGCTAATAACGAGGATGAAAGAGCCAAGGATGCTCTGCTCAGAGCCACTGCTGTGTTCGTTAAGGTGAGACCTATCAAGGGGGAGAAAGAGCATGTGCAAAAGGTTGAGTCCTTCTGCCTTGTTACTTCTGGAATGCTTGCCTTGTTACTTCTGGAATGCTTGCCTTGTTACTTCTGGAATGCTTGCCTTGGTACTTTATCTGGAATGTGTCACAGTATGCTATTTTATTCTTCTTTGAGTCGATTCATTAGAATATCTCCAGTTTTGATTCTGTCCCTGTGCTCCAACTTCTGTTGTCTTCGTGCCACCGCTCCACACCTCCTTCCACCCCTTCACTTCCTTGGCAGCGCCGCCCGGAGATCCACCTGTTTGCCGCCCGGTACAAGGAGCAGCATGGGGACGTGGAGGGTGCCACGTCAGCGCTGGACACGGCTGCATCGCTGGCAGCGGGCCTGCTGGAGCTGACGGTGCAGAAGGCCAACCTGGAGAGACGACAGGTGAGGTGCTGGTGAGGTGGCGACGTGGTAGTGGAGGGCAGGAAATGATTGTGGCGTGACTGAGGAGGGTTGCAGTTGGGTTGGGAGAATGCGGAGGTCGTGTGTTTATTTCTGATGGAATCACCGTTTTTTTTTTTTTTTTTTTTAATTAGTCCATCAGTTCATGTTTCCACCGACAGTCAGTGATAGTGTTTCCCCCTCCTTTGCTCTGGCAGGCTGGTGTAGCGGCAGGGGCAGCAGTGCTGGAAGCAGCAGTGCAGGCGGAGAAGGAGAAAGAGGGATCCAAGATCCTGCCCTATCTGCACCTGCAGCACGCCCGCTACCTGCTCACTGTAAGTCCTGTGCTGCACGTCATATAGGCACACGGTTACCGTACGGCCGCTTCTGCAGATCTTCATGAGCGCATTTCAGTGCTGGCCCTTGGCCATGGTGTCTAATGAGCATCATGCATGCATGGGCGTTGCATTGTGTCTTGTGTGTTGTGTGTGTTGGGTGGGGTGGGGTGGGGTGCAGGTGGGTGGAGAGGAAGACAAGGCTCGCGAGGCATTCAAGGCAGCGATCGATGCTGCACCGGACAACAAGACCATCTGGCAGGTGCGCAGACATGATGAACTGAGGTGAATTTTGAGTCACCTCATCTGGCAGGTGCGCACACATGACCTGGGTTTGGTGGTACGTGCTTGACCTGCAGGCATTGTGGCTGGTTGGCTGGTACCTGGCCAGGCCGGTCCACGTACCATTGTGGCATTGTGCACGGTTTCATTGTAGTCGCAGTTACCTTGTGTGTTCCATCATAGCTTCACCAGTAGCTTCATCATCTCATTGTGTCCTCTTTCCACATCTGCCCCACTCTTTCCCTCTCCCCGCTGCATATCCTGCCATCACCAGGCGGCCATATCCTTTGAGGCGTCGCTGCCGGGTGCATCGCCGTCGATGCGCATGGGGCGAGTGGAAGCTCTGGTGGCAGATGCACTGGGTAGAGTGAAGGCGGATAACACACCACTGCTCTCCGCTGCTGACCGTGAGGACATCTCTACTATCGCCGTCGAGGTGCGGGAAAATTCTTGGAGGGCTGACTGAGTTTGAGGGTTGATTGAACTTAAATTGCTCCACCTCACTAATTCTTCCTGCATGTGAGGTCATCTCTACATCGTCTTCCTTACAATCTCCGCATTCCTCCTCTCCTTTTCCACCATCCTCCTCCGTCCCTCCCTCCCTTCCCTCCCTCCCATCCGCTCCCTCCCTCCCCACACTCACTCCCAGCTAGCGGATCTCTTTGGGGATACAGCAGCAGTGAAGCAAGCAGCAGCGCGCCACCGCTCCCTCTTCCCCTTCAAGCGTCCCACCGCCGCCGCCACCACCGCCGCTGCCGACTCGCGCAAGCGCACCCACCCAGACGGCACCTCCTACCCCGACCGTTCCGGAGGGTACAAGCACCACCGCGCCTCTGCCCCCTCGTCCAACTACTATGGTGCTGCGGGCGCTGGTGGTTACGGTGGAGCGGCGGGAGGGGGGTATGGGGGGTACGGGGGGCAGAGGCAGCAGGGCACGTGGCAGCAACCGGCAGCTGCTGCTGCTGCAACGCCGGCGTCGCCTGCAGCGGCTGCTGCAGCGCCGGCTGCGGCTTCTTCGCCTGCCCAGCAGGGGCAATGGGGAGCGTATGGGCAACAGGTGAGGGGGATGGTGGAGGGGTTGGGTGTGGGTGGATGGGTAGGGAGGAGAGAAGGGAGGGCATAAGGGAGGGCAGAAGGGAGGGCAGAAGGGAGTTGACAGGGTTTTCTTGGGGGGGTGTGTAATGGTGGTGTTTGGAAATGGTTTCGTGCATGCTGAGCTCGTTGCTATGTGTGATGACTACTTTTTCTCGCTTGGCTCTCCTCCCTGTGTTCACCCCGTACTGCCTTGCATGCCTGACTGCTCTTCATGTCTCGGTCTGACCCCGTTCATCCCTGCAGGCATATTCTGGCTATGCTGGCTACGGCGGTTACTCTGCCGCCCCTGCTGCAGCTGCTGCTGCTCCTGCTGCGCCCCAGGCTGCTGCTTCTGGATATGGGGCGTACGGGCAGACATATGCACAGGTATGGAGCGTATAGGTATGTGGCACAGGTATTGAGCATAAAGGGTGTGTGGCACAGGCATGGAGCATAAGGGGGTGTGGCACAGGTATGGAGCATAAGGGTGTGTGGCACAGGTATGGAGCATAAGGGGGTGTGGCACAGGTATGGAGCATAAGGGGGTGTGGCACAGGTATGGAGCATAAGGGGGTGTGGCACAGGTATGGAGCAGAAGGGGGTGTGGCACAGGTATGGAGCATAAGGGGGTGTGGTACAGGGATGGAGCATTAAGGGTGTGTGGCACAGGTATGGAGCATAAAGGGTGTGTGGCACAGGTATGGAGCATAAAGGGTGTGTGGCACAGGTAGGTAGTAGGGTCTTGTGTGTTATATTTTCTGCTCACAAATGCATTCTGTGCTGCCTTCATTCCAATCCCACATCCTGCTCCTCTCACAGCAGTATCCCCAGTCTGGCTATGCTGCCGCGCCAGCTGCTGCTGCCGCCCCTGCCGCTGGTGCCACAACAGGGTACTATCAGCAGGGTTACTACGCCCAGTGATTTTGGGTTCCTTTTAAAAACGAGTTGCACTGATGGATGATTTGAGTGGTAGAACCTCGGCTTTGTAGTATTGTATCTGAAGTTGCCCTGGTTGAGTTGGAATAATTCGCTTGTGAAGAAACACGTTTAGGGAGCTCATAAATGGCTATCTAAGGTGTTTCACGAACCAAGTGTAGTTAGCAACTAGCTGATCACCACTGAAGACTGGCGGGAAGTGTTGTGAGTTTCTGATGGTCCCATGACGTCCCGTCCGTCAGTTCTCGGCTGTCGGACCTCGGCCGTCTTTTTTGTCAGGCATCAACATCCACACCTACTGGCCCGAAAATTGGAAATGTACGCGTAAGCGGTGCCTCAGTAAGGAATTAGCAAAATTCCTTACACATCCCTACCCTACCTCCGCCTTCCTCTCCTTCCTCCACTTTCATCAACCTTCGCATTCCTCTCTCGCATTTCACAGTTTCATCCTGCCACTGACCCGCTAGGCCCGCGTGCCTCAAGTGACTTTACTCCTGCGTGTGTAATGGCCTTGGCATATTCGCCGGTGCTGGATAGCAGCGAACGATGGTAGCATGACAGGCGACGAGCGAGCGGCTCTGTCGACGTTATTTTAAGCAGAATGGTGCTGTGAATATTATCGGCGCGCGGTGTTGCGAGCCCGTGAAGTTAGCAGTGCTCTAGTCTGTCTTATGTTCGCGATTAGGTGCAGTTAATCCCGTAGTAGTGTACGTCCTTTCACAAACCGACACGTGGCGTGTCGAGAGTCCCGTAGTTCTAGCGGCAACACACCGTAATCCGAGTGTCTCGTATTTTCACATCTTTTTTGAAAAACTCAAAAAGTTATACTACTAGCTGCGATACGATTTTCCATAGTTCTTCGCTGTGTTCGTGCGTGTTCGCCCAGCATGGTTACCGCCTCAACTACCGTTACCCGAGCAGCCCTTCAGAACGCTGAGCGCGTTCTCCGCCAATGGCATTCCGACGCGTCATCACACGGCGGCGGAAGCAGCGCGAGCAGCCGACCCTCCTCCCGCAGCAGCACGCGCTCCGCGTCCTCCCAGACCAGTGACACGTCAACAGCAAGCCTCCGCCTATGGGAAGGCTCGAGCGTCCACGTGGACGCGTACCTGCAAGCCCTAGATTCCATCCAATCCGTGATCGACACGTGCGAGTCGGGCAGATACGGCGGAAACAGCAGCGAAGCTGCCGAGATGCTTCACAGAGCTAAGTGGTTCGCGGCCGCGGCGCGGCCGTGGCTAGAGCAGGGCTTCTGGTACGTTCTTAAAGCGCATTCTAAGCCGCTAGAACCGGAGGCGGTTTACCAAGCTGCGTCCAAGAGCCGAACGGGCGGCAGCAGCGGCGGCAGCGCGAGGGGGTCTAAGGGAGGCTCGGACGGCGGACCGTACCTGATGCAGCCCCATGCTGCAGTGCAGGTTCGGGAGGTGGCTCGGCGGATGGTGCAGGCTGGTTTGGGACAGACGTGCCTGGAGACTTACCGCGCAATTCGGAGGCAGGTGAGGGGCAGGTACCGGGCAGGTGAGAGCAGTTAAGGTGCGGGTTAGAGTACGTAAGGGGCAGTAACGGGTAGCGAGGGCGAACGGCGGGAGGTAGGGGGCGAGCAGGGAGGGAGTGAGGGAGTGAGGGCGAACGGAGCCGTTGAGAGGAGGCAGACGAAGGGGGAATGAGTGGTGTATGGTCTCGCACGTGGTGAGTGGTTTTCCAAGTCACCATGCCGTCTTGTTGGACCCACCTCGTTCTTAGTGGTACGCAGCGGGAGTAGAGTAGAGTAGAGTAGGCTTCCTGTGGTTCAGGGAAGAAGACTTCTTTCCAGCCTTCCTCGCTCACCGCGTGTTGGTCCTTGTCCGCACTCCCATTCACCACAGGCGTTGGACAGAACTCTCGAGCAGCTGGCAGCGGGGCAGTTCCGCCCCGAGGAGATGGGGGGCGTGCGGTGGGAGGCGCTGGAGGAGCGCGTGACAAAGAGAGCAGTGCGAACAGCGGCCCTCCCCCCTTCCCCATGTATTGTCCCCCTCCGCCTCCTCTCGCCCTCCCCTTCCCTCCCAGGCGTTGGACAGAACTCTCGAGCAGCTGGCAGCGGGGCAGTTCCGCCCCGAGGACATGGGGGGCGTGCGGTGGGAGGCGCTGGAGGAGCGCGTGAAGGCGTGGATGCAGTTCGCGCGGCTGGCCGTGCGCGTCGTGCTGCTGGCTGAGAGAAGGCTATGTGACTCCGTGTTCCAAGGGCAGGGGAATGTGAGTGCGGGAATGGGGGAAGTAGGGAAGGGGGGAAGAGAAGAAGGGTGCAAGGGGAATGGGGAATGGGGAAAGGTGAAGGCGTGGATGCAGTTTGCTCGGCTGGCTGTGCACGTGGTGCTGCTGGCTGAGAGGCGACTCTGTGACTCGGTGTTCCAAGGGCAGGGCAACGTGAGTGCGGGAAAGGGCGGGTGGGATGGGTGGAGGTTTGTGAGTGAGAAGCGAGGAGCGTCCCTCTGTCTCTTTGACCTGACCGTCTCAAACCAGATCCTGTTTTTTCAACTGTTCTGCCTCCCTGCCCCAAACAGCATCCCCCTGAACCCCTGACCCCTGCCCCTTGTCTCTTGCCCACCTGCCTTCCCCTTCAGTTGGCGGAGATGTGTTTTCACGAGGTGGCGTCATCCGCGGTGCGATTCATATTCGCCTTTGCCGAGGCCTTTGCTCTCGACAAGCGCCTGGCGGAGCGGCTCTTCTCCATGCTGGACCTCTATGAGAACATGGCGGGCCTGAAGCCTGACTTTGATGCTGCGTGCAAAGGTGGGGTGGGATGAAGTGCGGTGGAGTGGTGTGGGTTGGGGTGGGGTGTGGTGGGCTGGCGGAGCGCCTCTTCTCCATGCTTGACCTCTATGAGAACGTGGCGGGCTTGAAGCCTGACTTTGATGCTGCGTGTAAAGGTGCGGTACGGTGGGGTAGGGTGGAGTACGGTGTGCGGTGGAATGTGGTGGAATGCGGTGAAGTGGGGTAAGTTTGTTTCCCTCAGCCTCTCCGCACGTCCAGGCTCGGTCACTCTCGACAAGCGCCTGGCGGAGCGACTCTTCTCCATGCTGGACCTCTACGAGCTCATGGGGGGCCTGAAGCCTGACTTCGATGCTGCGTGTAAAGGTGCGGTGGGGTTGTTGGCGGTGGTTGTAACCTGCACGGGTGTGAGGGACGATTTCGGCCTGGTTGTAATGCGCCTTGAGAACGCCATCAACGCCATCCCCACCCACTTTGAATTCGGCAGTGAGAGTGGCGCTTCAGACATCCACCCCCCTCCCTCTGCTCCCCTCCCCCCATGGTGTGGCAGGGGACGGCCCCTGCACGGGCTTCAGGGACGACTTCACTTTGGTGGTCACTCGCCTGGAACACGCCATCAACGCCATCCTCACACACTTTGAAACGGGCATTGAGAGCGACGTGTCAGACATCCCCGCCACCGCCACCATCCATGGGCTCACGCGCTACGTTGTCAACTACGTGATTCTGCTCTACGAATACCGGGACTCGCTTGAAAGGCTGTTTATACGAGGCGATGCTGCTACTGCTGGGAAGATTCACAAGCTGGTTGCTTCGAAGAAGAAGGGAGGAGGGAGGGATGGGAGCGGGAGGGATGGGGGGAGGGATGGGGGGAGGGATGGGGGGAGGGATGGGGGGAGGGGAGAAGGTGGGTTGGAGACCCCGAGTGCGTCGAGTGGGAGTGAGATGAGTGGGAGCGGTGAGGAGGGGAGTGGGACGGAGGGGAGTGAGAGTGAGAGCGAGGAGGAGGACGAGGAGGAAGCAAGGAGGCGGGAGCAGGCGAGGAAAGAAGCACGGAAGGGGTTCAGAGGAGCAGGGGTGCCGGAGTATGCAGGGCTGGGGCGCAAGGTGGTGTGGCAGCTGGCGGTGTTGGAGAAGAATCTGCAGGGCAAGGCGAGGCAGTACAGGGACCCTGCTCAGGGCGAGGTGTTTCTGCTCAACAACATCCACTACATGGCGCGCAAGGTGGGCTTTTTTGTTTCTTCTGAGTAGCATCCACGCTTTAATGCCCGCCCGCTCTTCTCGTTTCAAATGTGATGTTCTTTCGATCAACAACATCCACTACCTTGTCAAAATTACACTTCCTTTCCTCCTCGCTGCAGGTGAAGGAGTCAGACACGCGGGTTGTGGTGGGGAATGAAAGGATGCTTGATCCTTGTCTTTCCTTGTCTTTCCCCCTTGTTGAAATTGCCCACCCATCCCTTTCTCTCCCTCGCTGCAGGTGAAGGAGTCAGACATGAGGGTGGTGGTCGGGGATGACTGGGTGCATTGTTCTTGTTTCTGCCCCTTTTAAAACCCCCCCTCCACTCACCCCTTGCTGCAGGTGAAGGAGTCGGACATGCGAGTGGCGGTGGGGGACGACTGGGTGCATTGTTCTTGTTTCTGCCAACCCCCCTCCCCTCACCCCTCCCCACCCCTCTCTACAGGTGAAGGAGTCGGACATGCGAGTGGTGGTGGGGGACGACTGGGTGCTTAACCCTTGCTTCTGCCCCTTGATAAAACTGCCTCCCGTCTCCTCCTCTGCTCGTTTGCAGGTGAAGGAGTCGGACATGAGGGTGGTGGTGGGGGACGACTGGGTGAGGAGGCAGGCAGCGTTGGTGAGGCAGCATGGCAGCGAGTATCTGCGCTTCTGCTTCTCCCGCCTCTCCTACACACTCCGTATCGACCCCTCAACACAGCTGCACAAGAGCACGCTCAAGGTGGGTTTAGCTCCTCTCCATCTGAGTCTTGAACTCTCGATTATGTGTCAGTGTCTCTGCTCTTTCTCTCCTACGCGTCCGACCCCTCCACGCAGCTGCACAAGAGCACGCTCAAGGTGGGTGGGTTCACCACAATGTGAGTTGACCTCCTCCCTCCGAGTTTGACTTTACGGGTAGTGTATGTGTATGTGTCTGTGTCTGTGTCTGTGTCTGTGTCTGTGTCTGTGTCTGTGTCTGTGTCTGCATCTCTGCCCTATCTCTCCTGCACTCTCCGCATCGACCTCTCCACACAGTTGCACAAGAGCACGCTCAAGGTAGGGTAGGCTTAGCTCTTTTTCCCCGACCTAGGGTTCACGCACATGTGTTTCTGTCTCTGCTCTCCCTCCTGACCCATGTGCCAGAATGTTGAACGCCTTGAACACATGTGTTTCTGTCTCTGCTCTCCCTCCTGACCCATGTGCCAGAATGTTGAACGCCTTGAACACATGTGTTTCTGTCTCTGCTCTCCCTCCTGACCCATGTGCCAGAATGTTGAACGCCTTGAACACATGTGTTTCTGTCTCTGCTCTCCCTCCTGACCCATGTGCCAGAATGTTGAACGCCTTGAACACATGTGTTTCTGTCTCTGCTCTCCCTCCTGACCCATGTGCCAGAATGTTGAACGCCTTGAACACATGTGTTTCTGTCTCTGCTCTCCCTCCTGACCCATGTGCCAGAATGTTGAACGCCTTGAACACATGTGTTTCTGTCTCTGCTCTCCCTCCTGACCCATGTGCCAGAATGTTGAACGCCTTGAACACATGTGTTTCTGTCTCTGCTCTCCCTCCTGACCCATGTGCCAGAATGTTGAACGCCTTGAACACATGTGTTTCTGTCTCTGCTCTCCCTCCTGCACTCTCCGCATCGACCCCTCCACACAGCCTCACAAGAGCATGCTCAAGTTGAGAGAGAAAGGAAAGCTTCACCGTTCCTCCCTCTTTCTCCCCTTGCTAGCTCCATCATTTTTTCACCTCCACATGCATCTTGCATGTGCCTGGACCCACTCTTTTATCATGCACCCACAAACCCACCCTATCAGGAAAAATTCAAGGCGTTCAACATTCTGTCGGAGGAGATTCATCGCGACCAAACAAGGTGGCTTGGTGCTCAATCCAATCCAATCCTGCCCCCTTCGTCCTGCTCCCTCCATCCTCTGCTTGCAAATTCACCCATTCAGGAGAAATTGAAGGCGTTCAACATCCTGTTGGAGGAAATCCATCGCGACTAAACACGATGGCTTGTGCCCCTTCCCACCTTGCCCCTTCCGTCCTATTCCCTTCCATCATGCACCTCCAAATCCACCCTCTCAGGAAAAATTCAAGGCGTTCAACATCCTGTTGGAGGAGATCCATCGCGACCAAACGCGGTGGCTTGTCAACCCCGGCCCGCTGCGGGACGAGTTACGACTGGCGGTGAAGCAGCGTGTGCTCGCACCCTACACCGACTTTTATCTCGCTTACAAGCATGTCATGGAGGCCTCGAGGCACCCAGGGAAATACCTGCGGCATGATCCTGTGGAGGTTAATGAGATGGTTCTGGACCTTTTTGTAGGGTATCAAGGACATTAAACTTTTGTGTATTTCAATTGCTTATTGAAAGAAATGTAGCATGTGCGCTTCCTTGCCGACTCACCATACTGAAATATGTATTCGATGATGAACTTCGTAACGAAGTAGAAGATTTGCTTTTCCGTCACTCGAGCAGACCGTTCCACTTATATGAAGTACAGACAGTCCTCAATTACTCGTTTTTTTCCGCATTCACCACCATAGGCCTCCTCCATTAATACGCGCGGTGAAGCACATGGGGCGGGGGGATGCGGCGGACGGGGGCCTGCGCCGGCAGCAGCAGGAGCGCGCAATCGCTGACGTCATGGGGACGGGGGAGCTGCGCGCCGCTGTGGTCGACATGGCGCGCGCGCTCATCGCCGCCGACGCGAACGACCCCGGTACGGGCGGCAACCGTCGCTGCGCGCACGGCGCTTGGCGCATGGCTCATGGCGCATCAGGCCTTTTCTGCTCAGGCCTCCTTTTCCCCGCGCTGTTCTTCTCCACATCCGTCTTGCGCGGTTTCCGACTTCCCTGCTTTACTTCCTCCCCACGCCCTCCCGCGCGCCTGTTTTCCCATTCTTCAGCGGCGGCGGAGCGCGCGCAGCAGCGCAGGCTGGCGGCGGACATGGCTCGCGCAATCATGGCAGCGGAGCAGGCGGCGGCGCGCGTGAGCGACGGTGAGCGCGCGAAGCGGGCGTTCCGCAGCCTGTGGTTCGACTTCCCGTCCGCGCAGCCGCGCGACCTGGCTGCGCTCGCTGCAGATATCAGGTGGGGGGAAAAGAAGGGGAAGGGGAAGGGGAGAACGGGAGGGGGGCATGCTAGGAACGAGGAGCATGGACCATGGGGCATGGGGCAAGGGGCAAGGGGCATGGGGCATGGGGCATGGGGCATGGGGCATGGGGTATGGGGCATGGGGTATGGGGCGTGGGGTATGGGGTATGGGGCATGGGGTATGGGGCATGGGGTATGGGGCATGGGGTATGGGGCATGGGGCATGGGGCATGGGGCATGGGGTATGGGGCATGGGGTATGGGGCATGGGGTATGGGGCATGGGGTATGGGGCATGGGGTATGGGGCATGGGGTATGGGGCATGGGGTATGGGGCATGGGGTATGGGGCATGAGGTATGGGGCATGGGGTATGGGGCATGGGGCATGGGGTATGGGGCATGGGGTATGGGGCATGGCGCATGGCATGCGGACGGACTATCATGAAGAGAGGATGGTGGAAAAGGGGATGGGGTGGGAGGGAAAAGTGGGCTGTGCAAAGGGTAATCAATCAGGTGGTAATGGTTTCAAGTTGTTCCTTGCGTGTCTGTTTGTCCGCACATGCACACATGCATGCATATCTCTGCCCGTGCAGAAAGCAGGTGGACCTGATCCCATCCACTGGCAGCAGCAGCAGCAGCAGCAGCAGCAGCAGCAGCAGCACCACCACCACCACCACCACCACCACCACTACCAGCAGCGGTGTTCCGTCCTTTCCCATCACGAGCCGGTTCCTCTCAGGCCTCTCATACGTTGCAGCATCCGCGCACAAGGCACAGCCAGGCGGAAGCAGCACACCCGCCAGCATCGCAGCTTCTGCAGCCGCCGTAGGGGAAGGAGGGAGGGAAGGACCTGGGGTGACAGCGGCAGTTGGGGAAAGGGACGCTGGAGTGGGCGAGGAGCAGGGGGCAGCAGGCAGGCAGCTTGCAGACGCTGCTGCTCAGATTGCGGGTGGGGTTTGTTGTTTGGTTCCGGCAGCCCCGGATGCACTATCCTGTTTTCAGCATTGTCTTGTCTCCAGAAGACAGCTCAGCCGTCACTTCTTCCTTGCCCTTCGGCCTTGAACTACCCCCCAGGCCCTTTACCCCCCAGGCCCTTTACCCCCCAGGCCCTTTACCCCCCAGGCCCTTTACCCCCCAGGCCCTTTACCCCCCAGGCCCTTTACCCCCCAGGCCCTTTACCACCCCATTGTGACTTAAATCTTAGATAGCGTCCTGGTAGCTTGCGTAGTTTTTTTTTCTCAGCAGGTGCCCATCACAATTTTGTTTCCGTTCTCATGGTTGTGTTTGAATCTCTGTCGTTTGATTGGTTGGGTTTCTTCTTCCTGCAGCTTCTCTCCTGGTGAAGCTGCCCGCAAACTGTTTCAAGCTGCCTGGCAACGCTGGAGTGAAGGCATTCGCAGCTGCCCTCTCCTCCTTGCACCTCGACCCTCCGGAGCTCCCCGCCCCTCCTGCCGAACCTCCGGCCGAACCTCCTACCGAACCTCAGTCAAATGAAGCCAGAGCTTTGGGCAACGAGGCTAGTGAGACGGCTGGAGAAGGACCAGCTGTACCTGAAGCAAATGGCAGCAGCCCCAGCGGTGCCATGCCCGTTGCTGCCGACGTTGACGGTGTGGGCCATGCAGAGAGGGAGACAGACGATCGCACGGACTCAGACGGTATGCTCCTTTTCTGGGTGGGTGGGTGGCTGGGTGGCTGGGTGGCTGGGTGGCTGGGTGGCTGGGTGGGTGGCTTTGTGGCTTTTCTGACGCCTCAAAACTCGTTTCGTCGCATGCGGATTCAAACGGTATGCTGCTCATTGGTTGGGTGCCATGCAAAAGCAGCTTTGCTTCATCCCTCTCTCACACTCGCCTAGTTCAACCTCTCCAGCCCACCCTCCCCCCATTTCACTTCCTCGATTCCAATTCCTTCTTCCCTTCCCGTCCCTTCCCACGCCCACACCATCTCGTTCTGTTTCCATTCTACCCTCTCAGAAGCATCTGACGCATCGGATTGGCTCCCCCTGGAAGACGAGTCTCTCTCATTGCCTTCCACTCTAGACCATCACCACCATCACCAGCAGCAGCCACAGCACCAGCAACAGAGGCACGTAGAGGATGCCTCTGATTGGCCAGTTCTGCTTGCAAAATGGGCGGCATTGGTCGGCAGCTTGCAGGGCGTTCTTCCCGGCAGTGCTGACTCAGCGTGGGGCCAGGCGGGGATGATTGATGACGTGGTGAGGCTGGCGGTGCTGATTGGCGCACAGCCAATCACAGACGGACAGACAGAAGGCAATATTGGCAGCCGTTCAATAGGCAGTGGGGAAGTGAAGGAGGGTAGGGATGCTGATGGGGGTGGGGATGGGGTTGTGGAAAAGGGTGTGGATGGGGATAAGCGTGTGGCAGAGGGAGGAGTGGGATGCGGTGCAGTGGGTGGTGAGGGTGCATACCCCGTGCTGCTATCCTTCTATCTGGACCTCCTCTCCCTTAGACTGCTGCACATCTGCTCTTCCTCCTCCTCCAACCCTGCCACCGGTGCCAATGTGATATCACAGACAATAGAAGCCATCCACACTGCTGCCTCCTCCCCTCGCCTCTCCCTCCCTTCTTCCGTCTCCTCCCCCTCTCCACTCTCGAGCACTCCTCCGCCCGCCAAGCCAACCCCTCCTGCACTCACGGCTACAGCTACCTCCCTCGCCCTCCTCTCGACCCTCATCTCTCAGCTCTCTGCCTCATCATCCCCCAACGCGTCTGCAGCTAAGGGGAAGGATGAACGTGGGGGGAAAGGGGGAGCCAGAGCACCAGGCTTGGCAGGAGGTTTGGAGGAGAAGCTGGTTCGGCGGAAGGTTTGGGCGGCTGTGAACGCGTTTTGCCCTGGGTTGGGGGATCTGGTGCAATGGGCATCGACCAATCACACTGCAGCGGCAGCAGCAAGTGCGACAACAGCAACAGCCACTGCTCAATTCTTGATCCACTTGCAGCGGGTGCTGCTGTTCTGGATCCAATCCGCTGCCTCCTCCGCCCCTTCCCCTACTGTTGCTCGCACCGTTGGTGACTCGGCCATCAAGGTACGTGCTCATCACATTTGAGACGTCTCAAAAGCTGCTGATCACAGGCTCCATAATTTGAGGCGCCTCAAAACTAGGCTTCTCACGCGCGGTTCAAGGTACGTGCTGATCACAGGGTCGATAACTTCACTGCATTCGCACTGTTGGGTTTCGTGTCGAGGCTCTTACTAGAACGGTTGTGCCCCTGTCCCACTTGCTCTGTGCCCCTTTCTCACATGTTTTGTTCCCTTTGTATGTTCCCTTTCCATCTGCCCTCCCATGATCCCCCATGCCCTCTCATCATCCCCCATCCCCTCCCATTCCCTGTCATCCACTCCCATACCCACACATGCTCCGCTGTGCCTCCCACCAGTCTGGTCTCTGTCGAGCCCTCGTGGCAGCACACGCCTCCCTCGCACCATCCAAGCCACGCGCTCCCGCCACACAGCAGCCCACAGACACACACGCAGCACCACCAGCCACATCCCAGTTTCCCACGTCATGGCAGTGGCTTGACACTGTGCTGCTCTTCCTTGCTGTAAGCGCCCTTGCCCAATAACCTCCCCATGCCACCAACCCAGCCTCGCTCTGACTCTCCTCTCCTCATTGAGATCAGATCAGATCAGATCACACAAATCCATGAGGATTCAGATGTTCTCCAACCATGTTTGCTGGACATGCCTATGCTCGCCTCTGGTCGGATTTACCAATGTCCGGACTCACTCAAACCATACTCACCGACCCTCATTGCTGCCTGCTTCTTCCCTGCTTCTGTCCTCCTCCAGGCATCTCCAGAGGTTCGGACTTTTGTTTCCAAAGCACTGCCCTCCCGAGCCTCCTTTCCGTCCCCGCTCCCTCCGCCGATCCAACCGCCTTCTGCCGAGCCTGGAGGTCTGGCTCCGGCGCTGCCTGGTTCGGTTGCCGAAGCTGATTGGGTGTGGCCATTGCTGCTGGATTCGAACCGGACCCGGGCCGAAATGCCTGTGGCATGGCTGCTAGATTCCCTGGCTGTGACTATGGAGAATGTGCTTACAGCGAAGGGAGATGGTGGCTCAGAAACGATGGGAAACAAGAACAGCTTTGGTTATACCCTGGTAAGTGGCGGGCAGTTTGCATTCTGTGCGTGCCTCTGTGCTTCTGAGTTTTGTTAGCTAAGGGGACAGACTGAATGGGATATGCAAGCTGTTCTACCATTGTGCAACAGCATAACCAGGGAAATCTCAAATGCGTCTCTGCTCCGCCTGTACCATGCCCTCTCACGCCCAACAGGATGTCGCCACCTCAGCTTCCCGCACACTCACCCTCCTCCTCAGCATCCTCCACGTAAGCAGCCACCTGGCACCTCCCAGAAGCGCCACGTCAGCACCTGCCATACTCCCCAAAGGAGGCCAGCTGGCAGCTGCTGTGGGCCGGTGTGTGACTGTAATGAGGGAAGCAGCGAGGCGATTGGCAGGTGAGGCGGAGCAGAGGAGGGTTGAAGAGGAAAGAGCACGGGCGGCAGCAGCAGCTGCAGCAGCAAATGACGAGCCGCAGTTAAGCGACATACTGCTATCTGACGCTATGGCTGCAGCTGCTGGCGCTGGTGCTGGTACCGCTGGTACTACTGCGGGTGCCACTGCTACTGTGGCTGCTGTTGCTGCAATTTCTGCGGCTGCAGCTGCCAATTCTGCTGCTGGTGGGGTTGATGAAGGGAAGGAGACAGGGAAAGCACAGCGTGGGGGCAGTGTGTGGGGGGAGGCAGCAGGGGGGAAGCTAGGGGAGGTGGTGCCACGGCTGTTGGACCTGGTGAAAGCGGTGCAGGCAGAGGTGGGTGGTGGGGGTGGTGCGAGTGCTGGCAGGGGTAAATGCGACTGAGAGAGAGGCGTCTGGTCAAGTCAAAAGGCAGGTAGGGGAGTGGGACTTGACAGGAGAAAGTTGGAGGTGCTGCCTTGTGTTGGGAGATAATTCATTTAAGCCCAACCCCATGGTTGGGTTGTGTTGTGTTGTGTTGTGTGCCCAACAGCCAACTATGTGATCTCAGTGCAAAATTTGGAATTAAATCTGCAAGAATTAATATACGCCACGATTGGATTAGTGCCGCTACTGTCAGGCGGCTGTTTCACTGCACACCATGACACCCTACCCTGGCAGAAAGGAGAGGAGAGCAGGTGTGCTGCCTGGAAAGAAAAACTGCTAGGCAAGCATGTGTGCAGCACAAACCGTGGAATAACAAGCAGGAAAGCAGCAACACACACGACAGCTTGCACAGCATAGAGAGAACAGCCGAGGATAGCGCTTCTAGATGCAGCCTAGCCCCGCACACACCCTCGCCAGTCTTCGTCACGTCAGGACATTGAATCTCATCCGATCATCCTATCCCTATGCACGCGCTGCCCTGGATGTGCTGCCACGTCATGAAACACCATCTGACACGTGACCGGCGCAGTGACACGTCAGCAGCTCAGCTACCGGCCGGCTAACACGGTGTCAACGCTGCTGCCAGGTGGCAGCTCCCACTTTTCCCGGAGCCGTTGATTCTCCCGCTTCTTGTCCCGCCGCGCGTTCCCGTACGACCCCTTGAAGATCTTCCCCCGCCTCGTCCGCTTGTCCCCGCGCCCGCACTCCATCACTGGCCCCGCGTGCTCCCCCCACGGCAGCGGTTGGGCGGAAGCGGAAGCGGAACTGATAACGGGGGACGCGGAAGCCTCAAGCGGAGGTAGTCCAGGTGACGCTGGCGCGGAGGCGAACAGCGGAATGTGCGGAAAGCCGAGAATGCCGTTTAAATGTGACGCGATTCTTAGGTCAGCGGTGGGATCTACTGAACAGGGAGGGTCTGCTTGGCGGGTGGTATGCGAAGGCGGAAGGAAGCTTCGGGTGGCGATTAGCGAGCGGAGCTGCAGCGGGGCGCGCGACGAGGCGAGGCGACGGAGAGACGCCATGCTCCCGCGCGGTTGTCGTCGCGGTGCGATTGGCGGCACGCGACGGGATGCGATGAGAGAGTAGGCAAACGTGATACAGTGAAACGGAGGAAACTATAGCAGAGGTGTTACGAGTGGCTACCAGGCTCCCGACGCAGGAACTGACGGGGTTCCTTAGGGCGTGTGCACTAGGCATTCGAACTTCTGTCTAAGTTCGAACTTTCAGCGAGGTTCTACTCGGTACGATACTAATAAAAAACGCTTCGCCACGGTGCAAAGCGGTTAATGTTCGAACTCTGACAAATTTTGCCCTAAGTGCACACGGCCTTAGGGCGGGTCCAGTGCGTTCATGTACAGTTTGCTTACAGTTCATCCGTCGTGGTTTAAAACGTTTTCCAAAGGTGCACAGCGGCTATTAGTTTCCACCGCTTTGCACCGTGATGTAAGTAGATCAACCGCACAGAATTACTTTTAACCAGATAAAAGCGTACGCGCTGCCGCCCTTACTGGAAAAGCCGTGATATGTGGTTTACCATTTTCTAACCCACACTGTTGCACCAATGGTAAAGGAATTTGTAACAAGTACAATACAGAACAGCCACACGCCAACCTTCCCAAGCCCGCCTTTCTAGAGTTTACATCCAGAAATTCTTAAAAGTTGTGCCTACTCACGGGTAAAGGGTCACATAGTGCTAGTCACTTTACATTCCCAAACAGTTCGCTGCATTGCATTGCACCCCCCTAGTCAGTGCTTCGGCCACGTGGCTTGCCGCCACGAGGCGTGTCAAGATGCAGCGACACAAAGATGACACTCATCACTATAACGAGGCAGCCCAGTAGCGAGGACAGCAGCATGGCTCCTGGTTGCCGCACCTGTGAGACCATGTGAGGTTGTGGGTCAGAAAGAGGTATGGCCTAAGTGGCAGGGAACATACCGTACAAGCAGCAATGGCAGCATGACACAACGGACACACACAGAAAACGAGGCAATTCTTTTGAAAAGAGTGAATGAATATTAGTCAAGGAGAGATGAGCAGAGACGAGCAGCGCACCTGAACGAACCCGTACGGGCCAATGGCAGTGACGATAATCAGGTCATTCAGCCGATCGCCATTGAAATCCGCCACAATAATCGGCTCTGTGGGTGTCGTCGGCAGCGCAAGCGTCCCCAGGATCTTCCCCCCAGGGGACACAAACACCGCCTCGTTATCCCCCACCGCCAGAATCACCTCCGGCCGTCCCCCGGCTTTAAGAGCCATGGCGTGCAGGGAGGGCACGTGGGCCGGGGGAGCGGAGGAGTCAAAGGCAGCTGCGGGGTCGGCGGGGGTCCACTTGGCGTCTGTGCTGATCTGCCACCGCATGTGGCCGTGCGGTCCCTTGCTGCTCAGGGCCTCAGTCGCATATGAGGTGATCTGGCGGGGACGCAAGGGAGTGGGGGGGGGAGGGTGGAAAAGCGGACAAGAAACAGCTTCAGAAGGGCATCAAAAGGAGGCCGCGGGGTCAGCGGGGGTGCAGTTGGCGTCTGTGCTGATCTGCCACCGCACGTGCCCGTGTGGTCCCTTGCTGCTCAGCGCTTCAGTCGCATACGAGGTGACCTGTGGGAAAAGAGGGGGTAGCAAAAGCGGACATGAAACAGCTGGCTTCAGAGGGGCCTCAGATGCAGGTTGTGGGGTGTGCAGTGGTCCACTAGGATCAGTGCTGACGTGGATACCAAGCAAGCCTGCATGCCTGTATGCTGGGTCTCACCTCGCCTCGGCTGTTGAAGTAGACGGCATCTCCTCGCTTCAACCATGACCGTTGTCTGCCGGCCATGGACCATATGTCTGCCGGCCATGGACCATATGTCTGCCGGCCATGGACCGTATGTCTGCTCACTCACTGCCTGCTCACCTCGCCTCGGCTGTTGAAGTAGATGACATCTCCATGGCGGCGCTGGTGGCGGCGGTGGCGGTCCCTGCGAGGCAGCAGAATGGGCGCCACCACTCCCACCCGCTGCTGCCCTGTCGCGTGCTCATTCCACTGCTCCTGGAACTCAGAACTGCGACAGGAGAGGAGCGGAGGAGGGAAGGAGGGGAGGACGGGAGGAGGGAAGGAGGGAAGGAGGGGAGGAGGGGAGGAGGGGAGGAGGGGAAGAGCGTATGAGCAGCAATTTGGGCGCCATCACGCCCACCCTCTGCTGCCCTGTCGCGTGCTCGTTCCACTGCTCCTGGAACTCAGAACTGCAATGGAAGGAGGAAGGGACGAGAGGGAAGAGAGAGAACAAAACAACAGGAGGGTGTTTGGGGCAGCAGCAGGAGAGGAGAAGGGGGTTGGGGATGGCAGAGCATGAGCCACCAGTGCCGCTCGCTATTGTCCAGAACTGCTATGGCATGCCCTCTTTCTACTGTACCTACTCAGAGACGCTGTAGATTGTTTTTGAGAATTCTCCAAAACAATCTACCGCTTGCTGTTGCCCTGTGGCATGCCCTCTTTCTACTGTTCCTACTCAGAGACGAGAGACTCACAAGCAAGAGCTGCCAACAAGCCTCGCAACAACTGCATGACTGCCCAAGGCGGGAGGCTGGCACTGCCCAAGGCGGGAGGCTGGCACTGCCCAAGGCGGGAGGCTGGCACTGCCCAAGGCGGGAGGCTGGCACTGCCCAAGGCGGGAGGCTGGCACTGCCCCAGGCGGGAGGCTGGCACTGCCCAAGGCGGGAGGCTAGCACTGCCCAAGGCGGGAGGCTGGCACTGCCCAAGGCGGGAGGCTGGCACTGCCCTAGGCGGGAGGCTGGCACTGCCCCAGGCGGGAGGCTGGCACTGCCCCAGGCGGGAGGCTGGCACTGCCCCAGGCGGGAGGCTGGCACTGCCCCAGGCGGGAGGCTGGCACTGCCCCAGGTGGGAGGCTGGCACTGACGTGAAATTGAAGAGGGAGGCGTGGTGCGGCAGATGGAGCCGTTGAAGAGAGGCTGTGAGGGGTACTTATGATTTAACAGCATGCCATAGAGAGAGCCGTGGGCCAGCAGGACTTAACCTCCTCTGATGAGCCTCGACACCACTCAACTCAACATGGGCCGAGTCTCATGGGGTGCAGTGCAGGCACTCACGCGAGGTTGAAGAGCGAGGCGTGGGGGCGGCAGATAGAGCCGTTGAAGAGTGGTTGGGTGGGGGGGATGCCGGAGAGCGCCATGGTCCAGCAGGACTTGACCACCTCTGATGCCTCCTCCTCACTGCCAAACGTGAACAGCTCGTCTCCCAATGCGCCTGATGCCTGCAGATGGTGCATGGGGCAAGGGAACGGACACATGCGGCAAGGGGATGGTGCGACATTGGGTGAGTGTGGTGCAAGGCACTGGAGGGCGGTGGGTCACATGGGGGGGATGCTGGAGTGGGCCGTGGTCCAGCACGACTTCTCAATGCAGATGCTCAGTGCCCACACCATTCTCCACTGCACCGCACCTCCCCAACTGCACGCCCCATCCAACCCCATTGCACCGCACTGCACCGCATCTCACCTGCACATGGTCCAGCACCCCGTCTCCATTGACATCAGCGTGCAGGCCATGGTCGGGCAGCAGCAGCTTGCAGATGGTACGCCCGGAGTAGAGGTGGATGATGGATCACCTCTATGCCCCCTATTCTCCCCTGCACCGCGCTGTGCCCCACTGCACTGCACCGAAACCCACCGCATCTCACCTGCACATGATCAAGAACGCCGTCTCCATTGACATCAGCGTGCAGGCCATGGTCGGGCAGCAGCAGCTTGCAGATGGTACGCCCGGAGTAGAGGTGGATGACCTCGATGCCCTCCTCCAGGTGCGCTATCACCGCGTTGTGCGCCCACCAGTGGTGCGCCAATGCATTGCCGTGCACGTGGTGCTGCGCGTGCTGTGGTGCAGATAGGGTGGGGGAAGGGCAGGAGGGAGGGAAGCAGAGAACGAGAGCAGGAAAGGGAGGAGAGAAAGGACGGCCAGAGCATGGGCATGTGTACAAGTGGTTCTTGAGTTGACAGGGACGGAGACAGCTTGCAGATGGTGCGACCCAAGTAGAGGTGAATGACTACAAGGCAAACACGCTCCTCTCATGCTCTCGCCCACCCAGCAGTTTGGTGAGCATGCCATGGGGGTGGGTGGGCTGTGTGTTGTGGCGCCACTGCCTAGAAACCTCCATTCCCTCCCATCCCTTTTCTCCCCCTCCCCTCCCGCCCATCCCTTCCCTCCGCATCCCTTTTCTCCCCCCTTTTTCTCCTCACCTTGGCCTTCTTGGTGGACCCAGCAGCATCCACAGCCTTCCCCACGGCCCGCGCAAACACGTTCCTCTCATGGTCGCGCCCTGCCAGCAGCCGGGGGGGCGTGCCGTGGGGGTGTGCTGCGTGGTGCGGTGCCCCGTGCCTGCCACTCCCCGGCAGGCGCTTGTGCATGCGGCGGCGGTGGCGGTGGATGCTGGCGAGCTCGAAGCGCGTGTCATGGCGATGGTCCTGGCGGGGGGGGGGAGGTGGGGGGATATGAGGAGGGAAGGTAGACGCAGGCCCTCAGTTTTGTGTGGTATGAAGTGGAAGCACAGGAAAACATTGAGGTGAACTAGGCATACCCTTAACTTGGCAGCACATGGCAGCACGCGGCAGCACATGGCAGCACACGGCAGCACATGGCAGCACACGGCAGCACATGGCAGCACACGGCAGCACATGGCAGCACATGGCAGCACGTGGCACGTGGCGTGGCATCACATAAGAGCTGGGGAAAGAGCAGCGACACTCACCCATCGGTGCGGCAGGTGCTTCAGAATGGACTCTCTGAACTCGCGACACTCCATCTGCTCACACACAAGCCATGGTGCGGCACGGTAGAGTGCGGTAAGCGCTTGGTATGGAGTGGTATGGTATGGCATGAATAGGGTTCGAGGGGGGTGGCGGTTAGAGGAGAGAGCAAGAACATCATGGAAAAAAAATAGCCAAACGCACTCCATGTATTTGAATCCGGACACAGATAACGCTTGAGCGGGACACCAGAAAAAAAAGGCATTGCAGGGCAGGGCAAGGCAGGGCAGGGCGGGGCAGGGCAGGGAGAGGGAGGGCGGGGCAGGGAGGGGAGAGGACAGGAACGGGCAGGGCGGGGGGGCACGGGGGAGGGCAGGGCAGGGCATGACTTCTTACCTCGCCGAAGTGGCGGGAGGAGAGGGAGGAGGCGTCGAGCTTGTAGTTGTGCTGCGGCAACAGCTGCTGGCTCAGCGCTGACATGTCCCGATGGAAGTCCTGCTCTCAAGCGATTTGGGGGGTGGGTAGGGAAAGGGCGTGGGAGAAGGGAGGGGAGGGACGAGGGGGAAGGGGCAGAGGCAGGGCGAAGTGGAAGAGGAGGGAGGGGAGAGTTCGAATGACCTCTTTAGGAGGTGGGACGAGCACACTGAAAGACACAGGTGCTTGATCAGAGCTGACGCAGCAGCGGCACGAGACAGTGGAGTGGAGAAGGGGCCCTTTGAGTGGGGATAGGATGGCGGAGAGCAATCCAGCATTGTGTTCACCATGAGGAGCCGTGGCAGCCATTCCAACCCTTCCGCACCATTCCCACCCGCAATTCCACCCCTCAGCACCCTGCCCAGTGCTGCACCCAAGCGATCATGCTACGCCACACCTTGCTGTCGTGCTTCCAGCGCATGGCGCCCGTGGCCACATCAAAGGCGTAGTAGGAAAAGTGGCGTGCTGCACCCCGGTCATCGTGCTACGTGATGTCATGGCACAGCATGTCGCCCATACCACCCTTCCCCACCTTGCCGTCAAGCCCTCCCCCACCTTGCTGTCATGCTTCCAGCGCATGGCGCCAGTGGCACCATCAAAGGCGTAGTAGGAGAAGTGGCGCTCGTTCACCCCTGCCGCCCCCTCTGACACATCCTCCAGCTCCTGCTCGCACAGGAGGGAGGGGGATGCACAGCACGGGAAGAAGCACAACACAGACCCGGATAAATGCCCGTCAGGGAGTGAGCGCGCAGAAAGCGCAGGAGAAGGTGAGGAGAGGGGCTGTGACAGCACACTCAAACCGGAAATGGCAGGGCAGTGCGTGTAGGAAAGGGATGAAGAGTGCATCGGGAGCGAGAAGCACAGGGGTGGCTGGCATGGGATGGCATGGGTGGATGGACGGGTGCTCACATCCTTGTCCCCGGCTTCCTTGCGGTGCTTCTCCTCGCCCTCCTCCTCCGCTTCCTCCTCCTCCACTGGATCCTCGAATTGCTGCACACAACGGGTAGGTAGGAAACACCGACACAAAGACATGTTTGAGTACAGTACATTCATGGGTTCCCATACCCGCACGCAGCGCAACCTTCTGTCGCATGGTAGAGCACCAAATCACACATGCAGAACCCAAGAGATATAGAGGACGAAACATTCCAGAATTAACCGAAAACAACCCATGCCACCAGGAAAAGGAAGCCCCAAAGCCCACAACAAACGCATCCCAAACCAGCGCCTCACCAGAGCGCCTTACCCCAAAGCTATCCCGAACCTACTCCACACCTATTGCAAACCAGCGACCTCACCAGCGGGTCTGACTCCATGGATCCGCCGATAATCACGACGCCTCGATCCCCCCGGTGCATGGTGTGATTGGCAATCAGCACCGCCACCTCCTTGTGGCATGCGCCGTGCGGGAAGTGGTGCTGCACGCTGGTCTCCCACAACAGCTTCAGGTTGTGATCGAAGCACAGTACCACCCACCCCCACACGCCCACACACCCAGCAGCGCAAACCCTAAAGCCCAGTCAAAGCCCACTCCATACCTTATCCGAACCTGCCCCAAACCTACTCCGAAGCTACCCCGAACCAGAGCCCTCACCAGCGGGTCTGACTCCATGGATCCGCCGATAATCACGACGCCTCGATCCCCCCGGTGCATGGTGTGGTTGGCAATCAGCACCGCCACCTCCTTGTGGCGTGCGCCGTGGGGGAAGTGGTGCTGCACGCTGGTCTCCCACAACAGCTTCAGGTTGTGATCGAAGCACAGTACCGCCCATCCCGCCGTCACCACCGCCACCACCGCCTTGCGCCGCGGCACGCTCACCGCCTTGCCGCTGCCCGCCTTCTTGGGGGGCTTCAAGGACGGTGGGTCCAGATACCCCACCGCGAACGCCACTGCCTGGTGCCCCGCTGGGTTCAGCTCCACCTGATTTGAGGAGTAGGGGAAACGGCGGGTTCGTACGCTACGTCACTCACTCCTTATTCATCATTTACAGAGCACAATGATGAATGGTAACGTTGACCATAGAGGTGGGTGGTTTCTACCGGTATGATATGGGCTCAGTGGGCTGGCTGGACAAAGCTGGGGTGGGGAGAGAAGCGAGCAGCAAGCAGTGAGGGGGGGGGGGGGAAGGAGTGCACCTGGCCGGGTTGCAGCGAGACCTCCTTGAGCACGCGCACTGGATGGTACGACTCGCCTGACGGCGGCGTGAACGGCTCGATCACCTGCGCGGACAACGCGGGACACACGGGGAGGGAGACGCAGCTGACTACCACAGAATCCTAACTTTTAATCGGTTAAGAATTTGCACGGACAAGGAGCAACACCGCGGAGACACAGAAGGACACCACAGATTCGTGAGATTTGCCACAGATTTACACGTCACTGACTTTAATGATGGCAGACAGTGGAAATGAGGAGAAAGATTTGCGGATTGTCTGTTTAATCCACCCGTACAGCCAATCGATGCCGTACCTGCAAGCGAGCGTCCCGGGTGGCGAGGATGACCTCCTTGCGGCCGTCCCCGCTGGGATCGAACACCACGAGGGGACGACCCGCAATCCACATCCCCTACAATCCACACTCCCTACAGGCAATCCACGCGTCCCCACCTGCAGGCGCGCGTCCCTGGTGGCGAGAATGACCTCCTTGCGGCCGTCGCCGTTGAGATCGAAGACCACGGGCGGCGGCACCACGTGCGCCTCGAGCTCCTGGTTGTAGTCGTCGCGGTGCACGTGGAACCACGCCTCCCTGAACGTGAAGTTGCTCTCATGCTGATTTGGTTCAATCAGGGGGACGCAGGAAAAAAGAACGCGAGGAAAAAGTCGCGAATTTGATGATGGTAGCAAAGGGAACCCACGTGCGCCTCGAGCTCCTGGTTGTAGTCGTCGCGATCCACGTGGAACCACGCCTCCCTGAACGTGAAGTTGCTCTCGTGCTGCTCGGCTCAATCAGGGAAACGCGGAAGAAGGAAAAAGAGGAAATGCACACGAGTTTATGTGATAGTAGCAAAGGGAACACACGCGCTTCGAGCTCCTGGCTGTAGCCGACCCGGTGCACGTGAACCACACTCTCCTGAACGTGAAGCTGCTCTCATGCAGGGTCGTTCGAATAGGGAAGACGGAGACGCAACGTGAGATCGGTGACAGCATAATTTGATATTCGGAAGATTTGAAGGCAGTAACTTTACTCTTAAAACTGAGACACGGTATCTGAAATGCGGGAACGGATCGTTTAAATAAGAGACGGTGACGGTTGACCGTCTTCGCTCCGGGCGAGATGGTGACGGACAGTAGTAGGGTACCTGAAGACAGATGAAAACCGCGAACGCCGATATCAGAAGGATTCCTAAATCGCGCTTCCTCATCTTCGCGGACTAAAGAATTCCGATACGCAACTGACGCTCGTCCTAAAGAACGAATACTAAGGATCTGGAAACGTCAGTTCTTCCTCACTCTCAGAATCCTACTCCACGCTGATACAGCGGAGCATTCCCTGGGCCTAAAAAATTGCGACAACCAGAGAATCCAAATCGCCAAGCAAGCCCTGCTGGATTCAATAATGAAGAGCCAAAGCAGGAGATTCCCAAGGGAACACCCAGACCAGGATCTCGAGGTACGGTTCGGTACTCTGGTGTACATCGTGGTTTGGCTCGGATTTTCGTGACGAGGCACGTGGATCCATAGCTGGATCTTCGCAAACCGAATGTCGCTATGAGTGGCACCCGCTACAGCGTTTGGTATGGGTGTGTACCGCAATTGCTTGATTGGGATACGACACATGGCTGTACAATATCACCATTTACGAATGAAACATTAAAGAAAGCCCACATTCATTGAAAAATGGAAAATGATTGGAAACATCAACATCCTTCTGTTGGGAACATGATGAGTGCAGGTTTGCACGAATGCGCGGTGCTCGTCCACACACACCCTCTCACTTGGACAAGAAACTATTCCACCAGTTGCTCATCGTACCCACACAGGCCCTCCTCCCTCCTCTTCTCCCGGCACTCATGCGACAAAATCGGCACCACCCGTGCCCGGTACCCCGCATACCCCAGCTCCTCTACTGCCCTCTCCGCGTCCTCCACAAAGAATACCTCGTCTGACCGTATAAGATGCTTCGGTTTCCTGCTCTCCCTCTCCCGCCTCAACTCCTCTCCCTCCCGCTTCCCACCACCCCAGCCAGACCCCCCCCACCCCTCACCCGCCCACTCCCCATACGGTGTCGACCCTTTCTTAGCAACGATCTCCCTAGGCATGGCATCAGTGTCAGGCCACACACGAAACACCAGCGGCACAGCACCAGGTGCACCCGCCCTGTGCTTGCGCACCCAGTGCTGCACCTGAGGCTCCACATCCCTCTGCACGTCCTGCTGCATCACCCGCGCCTCGTGCCTGTTGTCCGCATCGCGCCTCACCTGCTGAATCGTGGACCTGAGTGCGTGCACGTGCTCGGGATCTCCTGCTTCCTGCTCAGTCACGTCTATACGCACAAACTGAGCTGTGCTGGTGGGCACGGCAGCTTGCACAACCAGCTGGACTCGGTTGAGGGAGGGGGTTGCCAGGGAGAGGGTGTGTCCGGGGGAGGTGTCATCCTGTGCTTCTGTGTCTGATTCTGCTCCGGCTGCTGCTGAAGATGACAATGATTCCTGTCCGGTTGCCCCATCTGCCGACCCCTCTCCTTTGCTGCTGCTGCTGCTGCTGCTGCTGCTGCTGCTGCTATCACCGCTCCCAGCAGCGGCAGGCGAATCATCCAACTCCACATCAACAGTACACCACGCCAGCACCGTCGCACCCTTGCTCAGGCTCGACCCGTACCTGGCAAACACGTCCGGGAACACCACAGCCTCAAGCTGCCCCGTCCCATCATCCAACTGGAGATTCGCCATCTGCTTGTTACTATTCTTAGTCATGCGCACATTCACTGCCTCTACCATCGCCACCACCGCAACCGACGGCCCGTCCTTCCCACCCTTTACCCTCCCACCACCGCCCTTCCCTCTCCTCCCGCCACCTTTCGCCGCCGCAGAAGCAGCTGCACTGTCTTCCAGAGCCTTAGTCAAGCCCACGTGGGCGCAGGAGGCGAGGGGCGTGAGAGAGAGCCACGTGGGGAGGGAGGGGAGGAGTGCCTCCACGGGGTGTTGTGTGACGTAGAAGCCTAGCAGGGCTTTCTCCTGTGCTAGCCTCTCCACCATCTCCTCCTCCTGCAGGGGCCGTCGCAGGATGAGTGCTGCTGTGACGGACGGGGGGAGGGGAGGAGGAGGGGGGATGATGAATGCAGGGGTGGTGGTGGCGGCGGGAGGAGAAGTGGGGAATGGGGCCGTGGCTGGAGGTGGAGAAGTGGTGGTGACTGCACCGTTGGATGCACCTGCAGCTGCAGCACTGCTGGATTCGTCTGGTGAGTTGGCATTTTCAACACCTGTGCTAGTAGCAAATGCACCATCCAAGGAGGAGAGAGTGACGCTGCTGGGAGTCGGGGTGATGCTGTCACTCGTGTCACTGCTGCTGCTGCTGATGGTGACAGTGCTGTCAGTGCTCCCGGTGGTGGTGGTGCTGCTGCTGCTGCTGCTGCTGCTGCTGCTGCTGCTGCTGCCGATGGTGTCACGATCGAAGCTATCAGTGCTACTGCTGGTGCCACTGCTGGCTCCAGCATAGTTGCTGCTTTCAGCAGCATCAGCCACAAGAGGCACATCACCCAACACCACAGCAGCCTCCACCTTGCTCGCTCTCCCCTTCCCCTGCAGCAGCTTCTTCTGCTCCCTCTCAATCCTCTGCTGCTCTCTCTTCCTCTCCCTCTCCACTCTCTCCCGCTCCTTCTTCTCCTCCCGGGCCTGCCTCTCCTGTTGCCTCTGCAACTCCTTTGCAGCCTTCTCCCGCTGCTTCTCCTCTCGCCGCTGCTGCATCACCAGCTCTCTCTCCCGCCTGGCAACAGCCTTAATCTCTGCTTTGATCCTCTCCTTTCGCCCCTTCACCAGCCCTTCTAGCAGCTCCGCCAACCCTTTCCTATCCACATACACCTCCTCTCCCACATCCCCCCCTCTCTCTCCTCCTTCCACCCCCTCCGCCTCTCTCGCTCCCCCTCTCACCCCGTCACCCTCTCCCACTTCTCCCATCACTCCCTCACTCCCAACCCTTCCTCCCTCTCCTCCCCTGTACCCCCCTCCTCCTCCATCTCCTTCCCTCAGGATTAAGCAATCCAGAGCGCCTGAGTGGGCAAGGGCATGTATAGTGGGTCTCTTCCACATGCCCAAGTCAATGCGGTCAACCAGGTCCTGAATACTGACAAACCTGCCGCCCGCCTCCCGCTTCCCGATGATCTCCTCCGCCGCCGCCCTGCTGACGTCCCGAATGCCCGCCAGCCCAAACCGAATCCCGCCGTCCGCAGCTGACGTGGCAGGGCCCGACGGCGACACCTGTCCAAAACCCTCCTCCCGCTCCTCCCCCCCCTCCATCCCCGTTTTAAGAAGCTCCACAGAGAAATCATAAGCCGATGCGTTGACCGACGGCGGAAGGATATTAATGTGAGCAGCACGGCAGGAGTTGACGTAGCGGCGAAGGGTGGGGGGTTCGAGCATTGAGGTAGAGAGAAGGGCGGCCATGTAGGGCAGAGGATAGTTGGCCTTGAGAAAGGCCGTCACGTATGTGAGATACCCGTACGCTGCACTGTGGGACTTGTTGAAACAGTACTGCGAGAATTTCACCATCTGTTCGAACAAATCCTCCGCCACGGCTCTTTCAACCCCTCGCTCCACAGCCCCTTCCACAAACCGCTCGTGGTGCGCAACCATCTCCTCCTGCTTCTTCTTCCCCATGGCCCGCCTCAGCATGTCCGCCTGCCCCAGGGAGTACCCCGCCAGGTCCCGTGCCATGCGCATGATCTGCTCCTGGTACAGCAGCACTCCGTATGTCTCCTTCAGGATGGGCTCCAGCTTGGGGGTCTGGAAAGACACAGGTTCCCGTCCGTGCTTGCGGTTGATGTATCGATCGACTAGGCCCGCATCCAGAGGGCTGGTGCGGAGGGCAGGGGGTGGTGGGGGGTGGGGTTGGAGAATTAGTGGGTAAGAAGGATGTGAGTGCAGGCAGCATGTTAGCCTCGCCCCAGGGAGGGTTTAATCTAGGAGTATCCAGCAAGTTTAGGTCCCATTCCCTCAGTCCCGCTCCCTCAGTCCCGCTCCCTCAGTCCCGCTCCCTCAGTCCCGCACCCTCACTCCCACTCCCTCCGTGCAGCAATAGACCGTGCAGCAATCGACCGTGCAGCAATAGACCGTGCAGCAATAGACCGTGCAGCAATAGACCGTGCAGCAGCAATAGATTGTGCAGCAATAGTCCCACTCCCTCAGTCCCGCTCCCTCTGATACAGTGCAGTGCAGGATGCACACTACCCCTTGTCCACCCAACCCTCATGTCTCTTGTTACCCACCCCTGACAGCAGCCCTCCCTCTGGTTACTCACTCACCCAGGGCGGTAAAGAGCAACGATGGCAAAGATATCCGCGAGGCACGATGGCTTGAGCGCATAAACAACCTTCTTCATGCCAGGAGACGCCTCCAGCTCGAACACCCTGTCCACGTCGCCCCCTGCACCCCAGCAACCCTCTTTCTGCTTACTCACTCACCCGGGCCGATAGAGTGCGAGGATAGCAAAGATGTCCGCGAGGCAAGTCGGCTTGAGCGCCCTGACAACCTTCTTCATCCCTGGAGACGCCTCCAGCTGAAACACCCCGTCCACGTCGCCCCTGCCAGCACCTCTCCTCTCTCTCTCTCTGGTTACTCACTCACCCAGGCCGGTAGAGGGCGACGATGGCAAAGATATCCGCGAGACTGGACGGCTTGAGCGCCCTGACCACCTTCTTCATGCCGGGAGACGCTTCCAGCTGAAACACCCCGTCCACATCACCCCGACAGCAGCCCTCCCTGTGGTTACTCACTCACCCGGGGCGATAAAGAGCGACGATAGCAAAGATGTCCGCGAGGCACGAGGGCTTGAGCGCCCTGACCACCTTCTTCATCCCTGGAGACGCCTCCAGCTGAAACACCCCGTCCACGTCGCCCCCTGACAGCAGCTCAAACGTAGCGCGGTTCTCCACTGGAAGCTTTTCAATCGCAGGGAGGGTCACACCGTAGGTGCGCTGGGCGAGCAGGCGCGCGAGGTGGACCGTGGTGAGGTTGCGGAGGCCTAGGATGTCAAACTTGAGCAGACCCAGTCGTTCCACATCATCCATGGCGTATTGGCTGACCAGGGCGGAGGGGTTGCCAGGCGCGTGCTGTACTGGCACCACCTGGAATGGGTGGGGGGTGGTGGTTTCAGGTTTTCTTGAATTCATGGGGTGGGATGGTGTGTTGTGCCCTCAGGAAGAGGGAAGAAATAGAGGGATGCATGGGATTGGATGGCACGGAAAAATGGACAAGGGGGAGGAAAGGAAAAGTACAGTGTAGAGAGTGGAACAGTGCGTGAGGACGAGGAGGAGCGTGGAGAAAGGGAGCGGCACTGAGCGTTGTGCTGCTGACCTGGGAGAGTGGGAAGCAGGCGGGCGAGATGATGATACCGGCTGCATGCACACCAAAGGAGCGGTTCGTGCCCTCCAACAGCTGCCCCAGCTCCACGCATTGCAGCAGCTGTGCATGCACAGAGGAGACATGAGAGAGGAAGACGAGAGATTTGCAGGGCATGACCATCGTGCCCTCTACACACACATTGCAGGAGCATAGAGCTGGTTGCAGTGGACTGAACCTAACAATCAGCAAAGCAGATCAACAAGCCCACCCTTTTAACCGTCCATCCCCATCCACATGCCCCACACTCGCTGTTCACTTACCGCACTACAGCACCGGAATGCACCGCACTACAGCACCGGAATGCACCGCACTACAGCACCGGAATGCACCGCACTACAGCACCGGAATGCACCGCACTACAGCACCGGAATACACCGCACTCACCATTGCATCCCTCTCCACGCGTCTCCTGAAGGGAGTGTCCTCCGCCATGAGGGTTTTCAGCGACACTGCCTTGCCTCGCTCCACCGGCACCTGCACTCATTGGACGAGTGAAGCAAAGCAACAGGTAGCAGGTGGGACGGGCATGCGGGGTTGAGTCCGTCCTGAGGGCGCTCAGTGACACTGCCTTACCCCTCTTCACTGACACCTGCACTCACTGCACACGTGGTGGAGCAACACGTGACATGGGTCAGGTCAGGCAAGTCAGGCAGCGCATGGCAGGTGGAAAGGGCGCAGGGAGTTGAGGCCACAATGCGCATGCTCAGGGACACTGCCTTGCCCCTCTCCACTGGCACCTGCCATCGATGCACACGTGCAGATTGGATTCAGAGGGCATTGAAGGGCATTGGAGGGCACTGGAGGGCATTGGAGGGCATTGGAGGGAATTGCAGAGCCCGTTACCATAATGCACCCCCGCTACCATTGCTCATCTCTAGATGGAGGGAACCTGATGGGGGGAACCTGATGGGGGGAACCTGATGGGGGGAACCTGACAGGGGGAACCTGATGGGGTGGAGAAACTGATGGGGAACCTGATGGGGAACCTGATGGGGAACCTGATAATAATGGAGCTCAACTGATTGATTAGGAAAGAATGCACTACGCCTTAAGTACAAACGAGGTTGGGATGGGCAAGGCTAGGGAAAGGATGGGATGGGAATCCTAGCAAATCTCCAATTGGTGAGTTGGCAGATTTGCAGGATTACGAGGGAATCTCAACCAGATAGGGTTGGGATCACAAACTACACCCAACCCGCAAATAACCTACGCGATATAGAATATAGTACACAAAGTGTTGACAGCCTAATTCTAACACACCCCCTAGGCTGCAACACATCAGCCACAAGGAGGCCCAACACCCATGGCCGAGAGGAGGCGGTAATGATCCTCGCGAACAAGCGACTTGGTATTCAAGTCAGCAAGGTTGCAGTCGGAGGCAATGTGTTCAGCCTTCAGCTGCTCGCGCTGCACCAGCTCACGAAGAAAGTAGTGACGGACTTCAATGTGCTTGGTGCGGCCATGGAAAACGGGGTCTTTGGTGAGATGAATGGTGCTCTCGTTGTCACACCAAAACGTTGGTGTTGGTTGGGGATACCCCAGTTCTGTCAGCAGGAAGGAGAGCCAACAAGCCTCCTGTGCAGCCATGGTCCCGGCATACAGCTCTGCCTCACAGGTCGACAGTGAGACGGAGGACGACCGAGTGGAGCGCCAACTTACAACCCCACTGCCAAGGGTAAAGCAATACCCTTGGGACGAGCGCCGATCACTCTGGTCATCAACATAGGATGAGTCACTGTACCCCTCAAGGCGAACAGGGGAAGTGCCGCCAAGTGTGAGCACATAATCCTGTGTGCCTTTGAGATAGCGAAGAACCCGCTTGGCGGCAGACCAGTGGTGGCGAGTGAAGCGACCAGGTGCAACGTAGCGGGACAGTACACTGACTGGATAGGCTAAGTCTGGTCGAGTGCACATCATCGCGTACATGAGGGATCCCACGAGCTCGGGGTAAGGCTCATCACAGGGCTCAGGTGAGGGAACGGAGGGTGCAGTGAGTTGGTGTTGCAGAGAGAGTGGGGTGGGCATTGATGCTGCTTCCTGCATCTGGAACCTCGTCAGAGCGTTGTTGATGTAAAACTTCTGCGAAAGGGTGATGGTGCGGGCTGTGCGATCACGTGTGATTTCCATTCCCAAATAGTTCGTCAGCTTCTCAAGGTCCTTCATGGCCAGCTTCTCACCAAGTGCGGTTTTGACTGCTGCCAGCTCAGTCTGATCCTTGGTGACAAGGATCATGTCATCGACATAGACCAGGATGAAGAACCGGGAGGGTGTTGCTCGGATGAAGAGGCTGGGGTCAGAGGTGGATGGGTGAAAGTCGAGGGACCCTAAGGTGCTCTTTAGCTTGTTGTGCCATTCCCGGGGAGCTTGCTTGAGGCCATACACTGGCCGATTCAGCTTCCATACAGTGCCTGGTGGAAAAGGAGCTGGAAATCCTTCGGGCCGCTCCATATAGATTTCCTCTCGAAGGATCCCTTGCAGGAACGCAGAAGACACATCCATGCAGTCAACCTCCATGTCATCTCGAGCAGCGACATCGAGAAGGGTGCGGAGTGTGGGAGGTTTGGCGGTGGGAGAGAATGTCTCAAAGAAGTCCAGTCCACGCTTTTGGGTAAATCCCTTGGCACAGTACCGGGCTTTGAAGACAGGAAATTCGCCTGGAAGTTGTTTCACCCGAAAGACCCATTTTCCCTTCACAATGTTGACGCCGGAGGGAGGAGAGACGTCTGTGAAAGTTCCTGTGTGAATGAAGGCCTCACATTCTGCGACAATGGCCCCCAACCACTTAGCGACGTGAGGACCAGAGACTGCTTCAGCATAGGTGAGAGGTGTGGGGATGGAGGGGTTGTCGGAGAAATTGAGGGTTGGAGAGTCTGCGATGTCTGGAAAGAGGAAGCAGAGTGCGTGGATGGCCGAGTCGATATCAATCAACTCCTCATGTCTGTCTTCAAGGAGGGATGGCATGAGAGAATAATCACCCCCGACAGAAGGAGGATTGAGAGAGACGCGAACGGAAAGGGAGAACGGTTGTGGAGGTGTGCGAGAGCGGGTGCGAGAAGCGATGGGTGAGGGAGGCGGGGCCGGAGTAGGCGCAGCGGAAGGGGAGGTGGGAGTGGGAGGGAGAGTGGAGACAGGATCGGGATCAGGGGTGGGAGCAGGAGGAGGAGGAGCTGGGTGACGGCGTTGGTAGGTTTTGAGAGGAACGGGCTCGGTAGGAGGAGATGCGAGAGGAGATGGAGGAGGGGTAGCGGAGGAGGGAGGGAGCGAGGGAGACCGTGTGGTACTGGAGGGGGAAGCGGGTGATGGGGGATCAGAAATGGTGGAGGGAGCGGGAAGAGGAGGAGATGGAGTGTCGGGAAGAGGGAGACTGTCAAAGTCAGCCCAAGTAAGAGAGGGAGGCGGAGGAGAGGAAGAAGCCTTGGAGGAGGGGTAGAATGGGTGGGACTCATCAAAGTAAACGTCCCGGCTGCGATAGAGCTTGTTGGTGGAAGGATGGAGGAAGAGATAGTCTGGCGAATCTAAGTTGTGCCCGAGGTATACGCACGTGATCGTTTTGGGAGCAAGTTTGCCGCCAGCCGCACGACGGGCTTGGGAGTTGAGGAGGACATAGGAAGTGCACCCCCATACACGAAGAGGGCGGACGGATGGCTTTTGACCTATCCATAGCTCAGCGGGGGTGGTGTGGGTGTGATGAGGATGGGGATGGAGATTGTGGAGGGCGGCAGCATGAAGCATGACGTACCCCCAGAGAGAGGGAGGGGCGGAGGCGTGCGTGAGGAGGCAGCGAGCAATCTGCACCAATGTACGGTTCCGGCTTTCGGCAATACCGTTCTGTTGGGGACTGTCCGGGAGAGTGAAGGTCTGACGGATACCCTCAGTGGAGCAGAAAGCTTTGAGAGTGTTGTTGCGGAATTCACCGCCACCGTCAAAGTGAAGGACCTTGATGGTGGTTTTGAAGTGTTTGTGAGCCTGCTTCGCCCATTCAATGATGACGCCTGGGGCTTCGGATTTGGAGGAGAGAAGGTGGACAGACACATAGCGGGAATAGTCATCAATGATGACAAGGAAGTAAAAATGTCCACCGCGAGAGCGAACAGGAGCTGGGCCCCAAAGGTCCATGTGCACGCGATCGAGAGGTGCAGCGGAGATGGACTCAGTGGGGGGATGGGGCTGTTCACGAAGGTTGCTCTGTGCACAGTCAAGGCAAGGCGGCCCTAGGGTGGAGGTAGGAGAGGGAAGTGAGGTTGGAAGCCCGTGGAGGAGTTGTTTTGTGGCAAGGTCTGAAAGCGCGCGAAAGTTGATGTGGCCAAGGCGGTGATGAAAGAGCATGGTTTTGTCGGAAAGGAGGCGGCAGTGACAGGTGGAAGAGTCAAGGGAAGGTAACGGGAGGTTTGTGAGGGAGCACGTTTGAATGGGAGGTACTACGAGCGTGTATAGGTTGTTGGAGTTGAGAGTAAAGCGGGCTAGATGAATGCCGGTTTTGGCGTCAAAGAGGTCACAGTAGTCGACATCATTAGGAAAAATGGTGATCACTCCTGCTTGTTGGATTTCACTTTGTGCCAGGAAGTTGTGGCGGAGGGTGAGGGCACAGATGCCAGTGACTGTGCCCGATGGAAATGCTGGACAAGGAACTGTGGAGGATCCATGGCATTGGATGGAGAAGCTAGAGTCAGCTCCGAGGAGTGGGATGGGAGCCTGGTAAGGAACGAACGCGGTTTGGTCTTTGAGCACTGTGTGGGTGGCACCACTGTCTAGTATGAACTCGATCCCTTGTGTGTTTGAAACACCGATGTACTGCGACCCCTTCTCATTAATAAGACCAGCACCAGAGAATAACAGGTTGAGGCGAACATCAGATGGGGTGCTATCAACTGAGGGACTAGGTTCCTCCACTGCCTCGACATGGTTCACGCGACGGGGTGGGGCCCAGTTGGGAGGGCGCTTGTTGGTGGAGACACCATGGACGTCGTACCACTCATCATCTCGCTTCTTGAAGCAAGTTGTCTCAGGGTGGTTGGTGCCTCCGCATTTTTGCCCCGCACGTGGGCCTTTCCTAATGATGTAGGGGCATGGGGGAAAGGAGTTGCGCCTTGGTCCCTGTTGGGAGCGGAATGGGATTCCAGGGGTGTAGCGCACAGCATTGACGGATGCTTGGGCTGCAAGGTCCTTTTCGGCGGAAAGGAGAGCCGATGCGACTTTTTCGAAGATGAGTTCCTTGGTGGAAAGTTGCTTGAGCATGGAGCTGGTGACATTGTAGGCCGGGGTCAGTCCTACAAGTAGGCCAGCTGCAGGTGCCTGTTCGGGGAAAATGATCCCAATGTCCTTGAGTTCCTCACGGATGTTGCGGATTTCAGAGATGTAATCTGCCATGCCAGGGCATTCCTCAAGGCGGACCTGGAACATTCGAGGGATGAGGATGGCAACACCCACTGCTGTCTTGTCATGGAAACGGTCCTGGAGGTACTTCCAAATCGCATGAGCGGAGCGAAAGGTGCGGTAGGATTTGACGAGCTCAACCGGAGTGGTGGTGATGAAAACCCTAAACCCTAAACCCGGCGATTTTGAAAATTGATGAAGTCCGAAACGCGGAAACGTGCGATTTCGCCAATAAGATTGCGATTCCTGTTCTGCTTCTCTGCTTCGCCGATGACCCCTTTTCTGCTGCGCCGATGACCTGTTCCGCTGCGCCGCTGACCTGTGCTGCTGCGCCGCTGAACCTGCTCTGCTGCGCCGCTGAACCTGCTCTGCTGCGCCGCTGAACCTGCTCTGCTGCGCCGTTGAACCTGCTCTGCTGCGCCGCTGAACCTGCTCTGCTGCGCCGCTGACCAGCTCTGCTGCGCCGCTGAACCTGCTCTGCTGCGCCGCTGACCTGCTCTGCTGCGCCGCTGAACCTGCTCTGCTGCGCCGCTGAACCAGCTCTGCTTCGCCGCTGAACCTGCTCTACTGCGCCGCTGAACCTGCTCTGCTGCGCCGCTGAACCTGCTCTGCCGCACCGATGAAAACCTGCTAGAAGTTTCGAATGTGAGAAAATTGCCACGGAAATTTGAAATTTCAGAGCTTACGATGAAGGAAATTGACGGAGAAATGTGCCGCCGTGGAAATCGGAAATGCACGTAGACGGAGCGGGAAAGCGCTTTTGACCAGTGCGACGATGTGAAGACGAAAAACGCTAAGCGAAGAAGGCGTGAACCGAGAACGCCATAGCCGAGAGGAAGAGAATGATCGCGACGCCAAGGATCGGATTCCGCGTGAGCGGAATTTGCTAGCTCTGATACCATGATAATAATGGAGCTCAACTGATTGATAGGAAAGAAGGCACTAGGCCTTAAGTACAAACGAGGTTGGGATGGGCAAGGCTAGGGAAAGGATGGGATGGGAATCCTAGCAAATCTCCAATTGGTGAGTTGGCAGATTTGCAGGATTACGAGGGAATCTCAACCAGATAGGGTTGGGATCACAAACTACACCCAACCCGCAAATAACCTACGCGATATAGAATATAGTACACAAAGTGTTGACAGCCTAATTCTAACAGAACCTAATGGGGTGGGGAAATTGATGGGGAACCTGATGGGGAACCTGATGGGGGGAACTTGATGGGGGGAACCTGATGGGGGGAACCTGATGGGGGGAACCTGATGCGGGGAACCTGATGCGGGGAACCTGATGGGGGGAACCTGATGGGGGGAACCTGATGGCCATTACCATTACACATCCCCGTTACCATTACACACCCCCGCTACCATTACGCACCACCGCTACCAGTACACACGCACCCACGTTACCATTACGCACCCACGTTACCTTTACGCACCCCCGTTACCATTACGCACCTCCGTTACCATTACGCACCACCGCTACCATTACACACGCACCCACGTTACCATTACGCACCCCCGTTACCTTTACGCACCCCCGTTACCATTACGCACCTCCGTTACCATTACGCACCCCCGCTACCATTACGCACCCCCATTACCATTACGCACCTCCGTTACCATTACGCACCTCCGTAACCATTACGCACCTCTGTTACCATTACGCACCCCCGTTACCATTACGCACCTCCGTTACCATTATGCACCCCCATTACCATTACGCACCCCCGCTACCATTATGCACCTCCGTTACCATTACGCACCCCCGTTACCATTACGCACCCCCGTTACCATTACGCACCCCCGTTACCATTACAAACCTTCGTTACCATTACGCACCCCCGTTACCATTACGCACCTCCGTTACCATTACGCACCTCCGTTACCATTACGCACCCCCGTTACCATTACGCACCCCCGTTACTATTACGCACCCCCGTTACCATTACGCACCCCATTACCATTACGCACCCCCGTTACCATTACGCACCCCCGTTACCATTACGCACCCCCTTTACCATTACACACCCCCGTTACCATTACGCACCCCCGTTACCATTACGCACCTCCGTTACCATTACGCACCCCGGTTGTCAGGACGTTCATTGGAATTGCCATGTCTCGCCCCATGTCCTGACCAGCAGTATGTCCCACACCCTGCTTTACCTTCTCCCATTCTCTCACTCACCAGCTTCGTAAGTTCGTACAGCAGGTTAAAAGGAATCTCTATGTTGCACCCCACGTCCTTCACAGTACATCAATGCATCCAACCATTCACACTTGCACCCTCTCTCGTTATCCCCCTCTCACCAGCTTTGTAAGCTCATTCATGATGTTTAAAGGAATCTGCATGTCGCTCCCCACGTCCTTGAGCACAGCACGCGACCCCATGCGGTTGACATCACACGCTCTCCCTCTCATTACTTCCCGTCACCAGACTCTCACCAGCTTTGTAAGCTCATTCATGATGTTCAAAGGAATCTGCATGTCGCGCCCCACGTCCTTGAGCACAGCACGCGACCCCATGCGGTTGAAGGTTGCAATCTGTGCCACCCTGTGCGCGCCGTACTTCTCTGCAATGTATGCCAGGATCTGACGGGGAGAGGCAGGGAGAGGAAGGACGTGGGAGTGGGAGCAAAAAGGATGCTGTTGCAATGCAATTGAACATGGCGAAATCTGCGCCAACCTGTGGGCACCGGACTTCTCAGTGGTGTATGCCAGGATCTTTTGTGATGAGATTGCATGCAGGGAAGAGGCAACCAACCAAGTGTTTGTCGGCCTTGCAGGTACCAGCAGTAACTATATATTTCTGCCTGATACTGTGCGCGTCTCACATGTAACTTCTCGTGATCTTTCCCACTCACCGCCTTATGGCAGGCACTGCATTCCACCGTGGCACACCCACCTTATCCCGCCCGAGAGGGCAAAAGTCGGAGTCAATGTCGGGAGGAGCCAGCCTTTCTTCGTTCAGAAAGCGCTCAAAGTACAGCCCTGTGGGTGTTTGCAGAATGGGAGTGAAGTGGGGGGGAAGGAAGGGGGGCGAGCACGGAAAGAGAGGGGATGTGTTGAGGAGCCAGCCGTTCTTCGTTCAGAAAGCACTCAAAGTACAACCCTGTGGGAAGGAGCAGTGCATTCGCGGAGTGAGTGATGGAGGGGAAGGAAGGAAGGGGTGCCGCGGAAAGCAGAGAAATGGGGGGTTTGTTAAATTTCCAGCCTTTCCTCGCGGACCAAAAAAAAAAGGAAAAAGAAACAAAAAAAAAAACTGAGGCACAAAATGGGAGCTGGAATGAGGCTAGTATGATCATAGCAACCATATTTTGGCTAATATCTTTTAGGTGCGCGCAAGGACCAAGTCGCGCGCATAGACCAAGGCGTGCGCGTGGACCAAGGCGCACGTGTGGACCAAGGAGCGCGCGTGGACCAGGGTGCGTGCGTGGACCAGGGCGCGTGCGTGGACCAAGGCGCGCGCATGGACCAAGTGTGACCAAGTGTGACCGAGTGTGACCGAGTGTGACCGAGTGTGACCGAGTGTGACCGAGTGTGACCAAGTGTGACCGAGTGTGACCGAGTGTGACCGAGTGTGACCAAGGCGCGCGCGTGGACCAAGTCGCAATTTGAATAATGTCCGTTGAATTGAAAAAAAGAGGAAGAGCATAGGGGCCCACTCACCATGCTCGATGGGATCAATGGATATGATCTCCAACGCGTATGCCACCAAGGATCCCGCTGCTGACCCCCTGGGGAGCGCCCGTTGGAGGGGGGAGGGGGAAGGGGGGAGTGGGGGGGAAGGGAGACTGAAGTGGGGAGACTGAGAAGATTTACACTCTGACGTTATCTGTTGAGACACGATGACCGCTTAGAGCACAAAATAGCAGCACACCCCCAGGGATGCAGCTTCTAAGAGTGAACTTCATTCAAAAGTAGCCTTGAAAAAAAGAGCCCCCAAGCAGTGCCATGCCACTCGTTTCCCTTCTCCTATGCCTGCCTCACCCGCCCTGTCCCATGAGAATGCAGTTCAGTTCAAACCACAAACCAAGCTTCATCCAAACGAGCCTCATACTAGAGAACCTCATCCCAGCAAAATACAAATCTGGCTTACTCAATCAATTCCCAGCCCCGCCTCACCTGCCATCCGCGCCCCGCCTCACCTGCCCGGGCCCACGGGAATGTCGTTCCTGCGAGCGAACTGAATGATGTCCGCCACTATCTACAGGAGAGATGAGGGGCACGAGGGGCGGGGAGTGGCGGAGAAGCGCAGGGAGGGGTGGGAAGACTTTTAATCCAACTCAAACGTCACCTACAGTTGAATGACGCAGACACTATCTATTTGGGGAGGGTAAGGGGCGGGAGGGGCGGGGAGGGGCGCGGGATTGTGCAAGAGGAGAGAGAGAGCTACGACGGGAGGAACAAAAGGGGAGGGACAAGAGGGGACCGATAAGCTGGCAGAGAGCACAAATGTGTTGCTAGCGAGATACGGAGAGCAAGTGATGGCAGAATGAACATACGAGGAAGTAGGCGGAGAGGCCATAGTTGCAAATGACCCTGAGTTCCAAGTCTAGTCGCTCCCTGTACTGCTGGGGTACTGACTCCCACGTCTGTACGCCCATCACTGCCTGCAGCCCCCTCCGTGCCTCACTCTGATGGCACACGAGCAGGAATGTACGCATCCATGCATGCATGCATGCACACATGGAATGGACATGTGTCGGCACGGAGCAGTAAGATCAAGGAATCAGGGGATCAGGCAGACAGAAACTCGAAAGATCAGCAGCAAGAGCCATGACATGACGACTCCCCCTCTTGTCTCCTCTACTCTACGTTCCTCTCCTCTCAATTTGTTTCGCTACCTCACTGCCCCGTCACTTCCTCAAACATCCAGTGCCCCCGTCTCTTCCCCGACCCCACCCCACACCCACCTCAAGCCACGAGGCGTCGGTGTGGCCAGGAGGCACGTCGAAGGTGGGCAGCTTGGGCTTGGAGGAGAAGAGGTCGGCGGAGTAGGAGGTCACCTGGGGGAGGAAGGGCCAGGGGAAAGGGCGAGGGGAAAGGGCCAGGGGAAAGGGCCAGGGGAAAGGGCCAGGGGAAAGGGCCAGGGGAAAGGGCCAGGGGAAAGGGCCAGGGGAAAGGGCCAGGGGAAAGGGCCAGGGGAGGCGAGGGGAGCAGAGGGGGGACGCAGGGCTTAGGACGCAACTTGGGCTTGGATGAAAAGAGTTCAGAAGAGTCGGAGGTGAGTGGGGGGGGAGGGGAGAGGAACGACGAGGGGCGGAGATGGGAGGGGATGGGAGGGGAGGGTCCTCTGCAGACTCTCCAGCGTCTCCTCTGGGGACTTGACATACTCCTGTCCTCTGATGTGGTGTGATGTGGTGTAATGTGGTGTAATGTGGTGTAATGTGGTGTGATGTGGTGTGATGTGGTGTAATGTGGTGTGATGTGGTGTGATGTGGTGTGATGTGGTGTAATGTGGTGTGATGTGGTGTGATGTGCGGATTGGGCGGCCCCACCTTATCAGCAATGCGTAGCGAGTTCTCAAGGGCTGCCACGGCATGCTCCTCGGGAAGAGTCCTCTGCAGACTCTCCAGCATTTCCTCTGGCGACTTGACGTACTCCTGACCCCTGATGTGACGTGATGTGCGCATTGGGATAAGGCAAAGTGTGAAGTACTATTGGAAGAAGCCTTGATGCAAAGTGATTTTCTTTTCTTTTGTAATGTGTACCCCCAAATTCTGAAAATCAAATTACTGGTGGACGTGAATAATGCTGGAAATGTACAAAACGGAGGCAACCAACCAACTCACGTGTACGCTTGGACAAGATTCTTCCCAGCCTGAAACACATCATGCACACACAAGGGCGGATGAGGTGAGCCTGGGCAGCAAAACATCAGTGCAGTGGAAGGCAAGGAGGAGAGGGCGAATGTGAAGTAAAATATCACACAGGCATGAACACGGACATGCAAGAAGAACATAGGGGATCCTTTCAATGCACGAATTCCTATGTTTCGTGCATTGAAAGGCCACGAACTTGGAGTACGTCAAGTTCCCAGAGGAAATGCACAGACCTTGACAGAGACGAGTGTTTGGTGTGCCCTGTGGTCCGCAGCCCGGGTGAAATGAGAATCGTTAGTGGCCACCAGGGGCACGCCCTGTGGGAAGCGGCGGGAGGGGGAGGAGCAGGTGGATGGAGAGAATCGGGGGAGAAAGTGGAGGAATGGGGGACAGTTACTTGAGGGGCTCTAACACATTTGAGCAACGGGTGAGAATATGATATGAGTATCAGGGCACTCCTATCCCATGGTCAAGAGACCATCGCATCGCATCCCCCTCACCGTCTCCTGGGACAGCTGCAGCAGTGCACGGTTGATCTTGGCGTTGACATCGTAGCCGCTACCAAAGTCAATGCGCCCGTGGTCCATCACCTCTAGGTAGTAGTCTGACCCAAACACTGACTGGTACCTGCATGCATGCAAGGCGGAGAGAGGTGATGGGTTGGCCATCGCCTCTGGATAGTATATGTGTCATTCGTGTACTTGCTTGCAAGCATGATGTGATGTGATGCAGCACATGCAAGGGATGGGCTCACCAGTCAACTGTGCTGCGAGGGATGGGCTCACCAGTCAACTGTGCTGCGAGGGATGGGCTCACCAGTCAACTGTGCTGCGAGGGATGGGCTCACCAGTCAACTGTGCTGCGAGGGATGGGCTCACCAGTCAACTGTGCTGCGAGGGATGGGCTCACCAGTCAACTGTGCTGCGAGGGATGGGCTCACCAGTCAACTGTGCTGCGAGGGATGGGCTCACCAGTCAACTGTGCTGCGAGGGATGGGCTCACCAGTCAACTGTGCTGCGAGGGATGGGCTCACCAGTCAACTGTGCTGCGAGGGATGGGCTCACCAGTCAACTGTGCTGCGAGGGATGGGCTCACCAGTCAACTGTGCTGCGAGGGATGGGCTCACCAGTCAACTGTGCTGCGAGGGATGGGCTCACCAGTCAACTGTGCTGCGAGGGATGGGCTCACCAGTCAACTGTGCTGCGAGGGATGGGCTCACCAGTCAACTGTGCTGCGAGGGATGGGCTCACCAGTCAACTGTGCTGCGAGGGATGGGCTCACCAGTCAACTGTGCTGCGAGGGATGGGCTCACCAGTCAACTGTGCTGCGAGGGATGGGCTCACCAGTCAACTGTGCTGCGAGGGATGGGCTCACCAGTCAACTGTGCTGCGAGGGATGGGCTCACCAGTCAACTGTGCTGCGAGGGATGGGCTCACCAGTCAACTGTGCTGCGAGGGATGGGCTCACCAGTCAACTGTGCTGCGAGGGATGGGCTCACCAGTCAACTGTGCTGCGAGGGATGGGCTCACCAGTCAACTGTGCTGCGAGGGATGGGCTCACCAGTCAACTGTGCTGCGAGGGATGGGCTCACCAGTCAACTGTGCTGCGAGGGATGGGCTCACCAGTCAACTGTGCTGCGAGGGATGGGCTCACCAGTCAACTGTGCTGCGAGGGATGGGCTCACCAGTCAACTGTGCTGCGAGGGATGGGCTCACCAGTCAACTGTGCTGCGAGGGATGGGCTCACCAGTCAACTGTGCTGCGAGGGATGGGCTCACCAGTCAACTGTGCTGCGAGGGATGGGCTCACCAGTCAACTGTGCTGCGAGGGATGGGCTCACCAGTCAACTGTGCTGCGAGGGATGGGCTCACCAGTCAACTGTGCTGCGAGGGATGGGCTCACCAGTCAACTGTGCTGCGAGGGATGGGCTCACCAGTCAACTGTGCTGCGAGGGATGGGCTCACCAGTCAACTGTGCTGCGAGGGATGGGCTCACCAGTCAACTGTGCTGCGAGGGATGGGCTCACCAGTCAACTGTGCTGCGAGGGATGGGCTCACCAGTCAACTGTGCTGCGAGGGATGGGCTCACCAGTCAACTGTGCTGCGAGGGATGGGCTCACCAGTCAACTGTGCTGCGAGGGATGGGCTCACCAGTCAACTGTGCTGCGAGGGATGGGCTCACCAGTCAACTGTGCTGCGAGGGATGGGCTCACCAGTCAACTGTGCTGCGAGGGATGGGCTCACCAGTCAACTGTGCTGCGAGGGATGGGCTCACCAGTCAACTGTGCTGCGAGGGATGGGCTCACCAGTCAACTGTGCTGCGAGGGATGGGCTCACCAGTCAACTGTGCTGCGAGGGATGGGCTCACCAGTCAACTGTGCTGCGAGGGATGGGCTCACCAGTCAACTGTGCTGCGAGGGATGGGCTCACCAGTCAACTGTGCTGCGAGGGATGGGCTCACCAGTCAACTGTGCTGCGAGGGATGGGCTCACCAGTCAACTGTGCTGCGAGGGATGGGCTCACCAGTCAACTGTGCTGCGAGGGATGGGCTCACCAGTCAACTGTGCTGCGAGGGATGGGCTCACCAGTCAACTGTGCTGCGAGGGATGGGCTCACCAGTCAACTGTGCTGCGAGGGATGGGCTCACCAGTCAACTGTGCTGCGAGGGATGGGCTCACCAGTCAACTGTGCTGCGAGGGATGGGCTCACCAGTCAACTGTGCTGCGAGGGATGGGCTCACCAGTCAACTGTGCTGCGAGGGATGGGCTCACCAGTCAACTGTGCTGCGAGGGATGGGCTCACCAGTCAACTGTGCTGCGAGGGATGGGCTCACCAGTCAACTGTGCTGCGAGGGATGGGCTCACCAGTCAACTGTGCTGCGAGGGATGGGCTCACCAGTCAACTGTGCTGCGAGGGATGGGCTCACCAGTCAACTGTGCTGCGAGGGATGGGCTCACCAGTCAACTGTGCTGCGAGGGATGGGCTCACCAGTCAACTGTGCTGCGAGGGATGGGCTCACCAGTCAACTGTGCTGCGAGGGATGGGCTCACCAGTCAACTGTGCTGCGAGGGATGGGCTCACCAGTCAACTGTGCTGCGAGGGATGGGCTCACCAGTCAACTGTGCTGCGAGGGATGGGCTCACCAGTCAACTGTGCTGCGAGGGATGGGCTCACCAGTCAACTGTGCTGCGAGGGATGGGCTCACCAGTCAACTGTGCTGCGAGGGATGGGCTCACCAGTCAACTGTGCTGCGAGGGATGGGCTCACCAGTCAACTGTGCTGCGAGGGATGGGCTCACCAGTCAACTGTGCTGCGAGGGATGGGCTCACCAGTCAACTGTGCTGCGAGGGATGGGCTCACCAGTCAACTGTGCTGCGAGGGATGGGCTCACCAGTCAACTGTGCTGCGAGGGATGGGCTCACCAGTCAACTGTGCTGCGAGGGATGGGCTCACCAGTCAACTGTGCTGCGAGGGATGGGCTCACCAGTCAACTGTGCTGCGAGGGATGGGCTCACCAGTCAACTGTGCTGCGAGGGATGGGCTCACCAGTCAACTGTGCTGCGAGGGATGGGCTCACCAGTCAACTGTGCTGCGAGGGATGGGCTCACCAGTCAACTGTGCTGCGAGGGATGGGCTCACCAGTCAACTGTGCTGCGAGGGATGGGCTCACCAGTCAACTGTGCTGCGAGGGATGGGCTCACCAGTCAACTGTGCTGCGAGGGATGGGCTCACCAGTCAACTGTGCTGCGAGGGATGGGCTCACCAGTCAACTGTGCTGCGAGGGATGGGCTCACCAGTCAACTGTGCTGCGAGGGATGGGCTCACCAGTCAACTGTGCTGCGAGGGATGGGCTCACCAGTCAACTGTGCTGCGAGGGATGGGCTCACCAGTCAACTGTGCTGCGAGGGATGGGCTCACCAGTCAACTGTGCTGCGAGGGATGGGCTCACCAGTCAACTGTGCTGCGAGGGATGGGCTCACCAGTCAACTGTGCTGCGAGGGATGGGCTCACCAGTCAACTGTGCTGCGAGGGATGGGCTCACCAGTCAACTGTGCTGCGAGGGATGGGCTCACCAGTCAACTGTGCTGCGAGGGATGGGCTCACCAGTCAACTGTGCTGCGAGGGATGGGCTCACCAGTCAACTGTGCTGCGAGGGATGGGCTCACCAGTCAACTGTGCTGCGAGGGATGGGCTCACCAGTCAACTGTGCTGCGAGGGATGGGCTCACCAGTCAACTGTGCTGCGAGGGATGGGCTCACCAGTCAACTGTGCTGCGAGGGATGGGCTCACCAGTCAACTGTGCTGCGAGGGATGGGCTCACCAGTCAACTGTGCTGCGAGGGATGGGCTCACCAGTCAACTGTGCTGCGAGGGATGGGCTCACCAGTCAACTGTGCTGCGAGGGATGGGCTCACCAGTCAACTGTGCTGCGAGGGATGGGCTCACCAGTCAACTGTGCTGCGAGGGATGGGCTCACCAGTCAACTGTGCTGCGAGGGATGGGCTCACCAGTCAACTGTGCTGCGATCCGCCATGATGGCACGCGGCACCTGGCGCTCACGCACACGCAGAGGAGAAGGGCGGTGGGGGTATGATGCATGCATCAGATGCGCGGAAAACTCACCAGTCAACTGTGCTCCGAGCCTCGTCCATGCGATCCGCCATGATGGCACGAGGCACCTGCACTCACACACACGCAGAGGAGGAGGGGAGGAGGGAGAGATGACATGAAACGAATGATGAGTGAATTCAATCAGCGTATGGATAACTGGGAAAGTGGAAATAGAAGAGGAGATACAGTATACCGCAAGGCCAATGCATGATGCATGTGACATCTGTGACATGACATCCATGTATGCATGTCTCGAATATGATGTGCAAATAGCAGCATTCGGCTGCTTCAAGCCATCAGCATACCTCCCCTGACATGCATCCACTCAGCACGATGAGCCCCTTCCTGTGATGTGCCAACAGCTCCCTGTAACAGCAACGGAATGGGGGAGGAGGTGGTGCGGGGCAGACAGGAGGCCACTCAGCTAAAGCCCTGCCAAACAGCCCTGCCAGACGCAGGAGGGTACGCAACCTAAACCCTTGCAAAGGTGAACGTGCAAGGTCCTCAACAGTCTGATAATTCATGCCACATGCAATGCATGCGCACCCACCTTGTGATGCACGGACGCCCTCTTGCCCCGTTGCCCTGCCATGACGTGGAACAAACATCATAGGCACAAAAACACCGGATGGAATTTCACACTCAAGCCTCAACTGTCACCACGGCAAGCGATTGTAAGAAAATTCCATGACACCAAACAGGCCACTGCGCACATCTCATCTCACTGTGCATTTCGGTACAACTTGAAACGGCAGAACAGCTGAGAACGGGAGTCAGGCCTAAGGCCTGGGTGCTCCCCACTTCCACTCCATGACTCCTTCTCACAGCAAGCATGCGCTACAGACTCACCACCATGCCATGCAGGTGCGAGATCGATGTGAGCTGCACCAGGTTACGGTACCCCTCCATGTCCTTGGCTAGAACAGTCAGGTGGTATCTGTGGAGTGGGGGGTGGATGTATGGGGGAAGCACTGCGGGCGTATGAGCGACGTGAGCTGCACCAGGTTGCGGTACCCCTCCATGTCCTTGGCTAGAACAGTCAGGTGGTACCTGTGGGTTCGGTGGGGAATACATCAGCATGCACGGGGAAGGCACGGGCATGAATAAGAAGAACTTTCATAAGTCACAAACTTCCCTTTCTCTTCTTTCCTGCCAACCAGTCTGCCTCTCATGCACTCACCTTTTGACTGGGGGTGCTTTGACCGCCTTGCCTGCCCCAACTGCCTCCGCCTCTCCTGCCTGTTCCTCCCCAGCCAGGCCTTCTGCCACCTCCCCCACAGCCACTCGCCCCACTTCCCCCTCTCCATTACCACTCCCCTTAACAGCACCACCAGCCTCCGTTTCTCTTTCCAACACCACCTGTCCTCCACCTCCCACACCCCCCTCCCCCTCCACTGCTCCCATCCCACTTCCCGTCCCGCTCTCCTCCCGCATCACCCCCTGATCCCCCTGCTCCCCCTGCTCCCCCTGTTCCCCCCGTTCTCCCTGCTCCTTCTCCTCCCTGAGTGCCCGCACAGCCTGCAGCAGGGCGGCGGGAGCGCCCTCGTCATGCACGAGGTACATCTCGTTGCCGATCACGGGCTTTAAGCCCTCCGCCTCGCACATGCGCACCAGCTGGAGGGCGCCATACATCACTGGGGTGGGGGGGAAAGAAAAGGAGAGGGGGGGGGGGGGGGGGCGGGGGGGAGAGAGCAGAAGACGGGGAGCGTGTGGGGTACAATGAAGGCGGAGAAGTGTGATGGGCGAGATGGGTGGGTAAGGCGCTTAGCAGACAGCAATCGAGTCGCCTACCATTAAACGTCGGTCAGACGAAAGAAACAGGCATGAAACAAGGAAAGAAGGAAGAATGCAGTGGAGGGAGGAAGAATTGCGAGAGGAAAGAGAGGGATGGGGTGTGTGTAACATACCGTGCCATGGTCTGGGTGAATCAGACTGCCAGAAGGAAATTCTTTCGCAATTTGTGCATGGGATGGGACTCACAGCAGACTTACCACCATGGTCAGTGAGCGCAATGCCAGGCATGTTAAGCTCCTTGGCCCGTGCCACCAATCCCTTCAGCTGCCATGGCATGGAGGGTACGTAAGGACATACGGACGCAACATGAGGATATAATCGAGCGTTATACTTTCTTTAATCGTTGTACTCGTTGTAAAAGCCTCCCACCTGGCTGGCTCCGTCTAGAAGGCTGAAGTCACTATGCGTGTGCAGTGGCACATACTGAAGCTTCTCCGCCTTCTCCTCTCCAGCTCCGCCAACCCCTTCTCTCCCCTCCGCCTCCGCCTCCGCCTCGACCACCTCCGCTACACTCGTCCCCGCATTCCCCACTATACCCTGCGCATGCACCCGCCACGCTTCCCCACCTGGCGCGATCCCCAGCTTCCGCTCATCTCGGCGGGATTTCGACAAGGAAGGCAATCCCGAGGTAAAGAGACTCCGGCCAGACGTGGACAGGCCAGTGAGTGAGGCGGTGGGAGCTCGAAGTATGGATGACGGTGACAAGCCTGAGACTGGGAGCGGAACGGCTACGACGGAGGACGGAAGCGCTGGGAGGAGACGACGGGAATGCCTACGGTTTGAAGGTAGGAGTGAGGTTGGAGTGGCTGACGTGGCAAATGAGCGAGGCTGGGATTGATGTAAGATCGCCACGTCGCATCCTCGTCCGTCGTTACGGTTGGAGACGGCGGCGGGTGTGCTGTGTAGGCTGCGCAACGGCCGGCAAGCGAGCGCGGCGTCGGACGGTATGCTAAATTGAAGCATCGCAAGTCTTCCAAGATAGAGGCTTCCGGTATCGACGCTTTCTAGATTCACTCGCTCGCAGCAGGGGGTTACGGAGGTCGTCGCGAACTCAGAGGATACCTCCTGCGATGGCGATCGATAATAACAGAGGTAACGGGAAAGGAGCTTCCCGGGACGAACGGCTGATGTGGCTCTGGAATGGAGCATCTCAGATCATGGTGAGTGGTAGAAACAGAAATGGCGGAAAATGGCGGTTTCAGTGAAGGGGATGGGAGCTTCACCTACACGCTTCACCTCACCAGAAGAGTTTGGAGATCCCAAGGCGGTGCAGCAGATCCGCGTTTCTGGCCCGAGTCGATTCGAAATTGTACAGACTTATTGTAGTCCAATTCTAGCACAGATACTTGTTTGAATATTGAAAACTGTGAGCACATGAAAGTCTCTGACACTCTGACAGGTTCTGTTTTGCGGCGGCCATTTTCAGGTGCATGCAAATCAGTCAAGGCGCTTTATTCAGGTGCATGCCAGGTTGCGTACACTGTTCTCAGGTTAAACTATGGCTCTTGTAACTTGACACGCTGTTCAAGGCTCGATTAAATTTGGCACAAAATGTCTGAAATAGATCCGATTTCGGGCTACGCAAATCGGGGTCGGAATGGTTGGCTCTCGACTCGATGCTGCATTTTCTGACGTCACTCAGGGCGATGATTGCATTTCTGCCCAATTTCTACGCAAATCTTTGCTTCGCACCAACTCTTTTCGAACGAATTGTAATGGTAAATCGTTTGTACTCTTGGCGCAGGTGGCGGACGCTTCGCGGGTCAAACCAGCAAACCCTAGCGGGACGTGCATTCTTTGGAAAGGGTAATCCGAAACACGAGAAATATGCCCGAGTGTTAGAGGGAGTTACCCCTACGGCTATTAAGGATATATCGTTCGTTACCATCCGATCCCGATTTGCGTAGCCCGAAATTGCATCTATTTCAGACCTTTTGTGCCAAATTTAATCGAATCTTGAACAACGTTTTAATTACAAGTGACATAGTGTAACCTGAGAAAAGTGCACGCAACCTGGCATGCACCTGAATATCGCGCCTTGAATAAGTTGCATGCACCTGAAAATGGCCGGTTTTGCGGCGCTAGGCTGACCCAGACATGTCAGATTCCGTCCATCATTTGCCCAATCCGGATTCGCTGCGTGAAGATTGTTCGAGAATCTAAAGGCACTCCGAAAAGCGAAACACCAACTCTTCAGAATGTGCGCAGCATTCCATGTCAAAACGGCTGCAGCCCGAGTTTAGAAAAGGTGACGCTGTTGCAGACGTGCAGTCAGATCGCTGCCGTCGTGCTCCAAGGAGCTTCTGCGTCGTCTCGATCTTCAGTCCTCATAAGAGATTAGCGCCTTAATCCTCGATGGTCAGTTTAAAACTCCCTCGATCTCGTGAATGTTCGTGAGCTAACTCAGAGTCAATAAGAGATGCCGATTGTCGCCGCTAAAGGAGGGGTTTTAACGGGGAGCGCCGGTTCCGCCAGCAGTGTTCCAAGGCGCGCGAATCCCAAGGGCCGTAGCACGAAACGTAGCATCCTCCCCGTCGCGTTAGGAATATCAGCGTTTCTCGCGGTTACCGTGCTGCTTTCGCCGCCGCTGCGAAAGCATCTGCGAAGCCTCGGGAGTTCAGAATCCGCTAGCGAAACCCGTGACAGCTATGGCCTCTCGACGACACTCCCACGCACAGACTCATCCACATCACACGAAGCGTTACCTGAAAACACTTCCTCCTCTTCTTCCTCCTCTTCCTCCTCTTCCTCCTTCTCCATCCCTCCGTCTCTCGCGGGATCTCCGACCGATCCCACACCAGCGTACCTCCGCCTACTAGCCAAGGACGAGTCTCCCTGCGTCAACCTTACCGGACACAGATGCTCCGACGAGGAGATAAGACAAGGCCCACCGCCCGGAAGCATGGACGAGCCGGTCTTATCCGCCGCTGACGTGGCGTTGTTTGATAGGGTGCGGAGGCTGTACCCCGAGGGACAACCCAAGGGGAGCGGTCAGGGGGAGGAGGACCGCGTCGCGTTCCTATTCCTGACACGTGGACCCATGCCTCTTAGTAGACTATGGGAGAGGTACCTACGGGTGAGCTTCCTTGCTGCTGCAAGTGTGTGAAAGCAGAGTTCTTTTTGCAAATGAGAGGGCCCATGCCTCTAAGTATACTATGGGAGAGGTACCTTCGGGTGAGATCCCATGCTGCTGCATGATCCGAGGTTACCTTCGCACCCCCCATTATGGCCCATTGTCTTACCTTCGGTGCGACCTGCAAACCCTACTGTCACTGCCACCACACACTCTCGCCCCCCCTCTTTTCCACCATCTGCGCCTGCCTCAACATCCCCTACACCTCGGCTGTCGCGCCGCTGCTCCATCTACCCCTTATTTCCCCCCTCAGGGCCACGAGCGGCGGTACTCAATCTACGTGCATGCAGCGCCGGGGTTCCAGTATCCCTTGGACTCGTCGCCTGTGTTCTACGCGCGGGAGATCCCCAGCGAGAAGGTGCAGTGGGGCGACCCCTCCATGGTGGCGGCAGAGCGACGCCTCCTGGCGAACGCATTGCTGGACCCGGCCAACAAGAGATTCCTCATCGTCTCTGAGTCGTACGTGAGGGGATGGGATAGGAGGGATGAAGTGAATGAATGGGTGGGTCGGATGGGATGGGATGGGTTGGGGGTGTGTTGCCTCCTGGCGAACGCCCTGCTGGACCCGGCCAACAAGCGATTCATCATTGTCTCTGAGTCGTGCGTGAGAGGGGAGGGGGGGGAAAGGGGATGGGTGCGTGGGAGCATGGGTGCATGGGTTGGTGAGTGGGTGGGTTGCTGGACCCGGCCAACAAGCAATTCATCATTGTCTCTGAGTCGTGCGTCGTGGGGTTGGATGGGATGCGATGTGGTGGGATGGGATGGCATCACCCCCACCAGGCATCGCCCCCACCAGGCATCACCCCCACCAGGCATCACCCCCACCACGTTTTTTTTCACGAGTTTTTACTGTTGTTCCTTTGCTTAAGCGTCCTCTCTACTACTGCAGCCCTTCGAAACATGAGTCAGGGTTCATCATTGTCTCTGAGTCGTGCGTTGTGGGGTTGGATGGGATTCGATGTGGGCGCGTGGTGGGTGCGTGTGTGGGTGCGTGTGTGGGTGCGTGTGTGGGTGGGTGTGTGGGTGGGTGTGTGGGTGGGTGTGTGGGTGGGTGGGTAGGAAGGCTCATTGTTAATTGCTGTATCTCAGACTGCCGCCTCGTGGTTTGGGTGTCCGTCTCGCCTTATCAGCGAAAACAAATGCATGACCCTACGCTGCGTCCACTTCGCCTACCCATCACCCTCCTTCCCCTCCACACCTCATTCCCCCGACAAGTGCATGCCTCGGCACCCACCCCTCACCCCCCTCTTTACGCCCCATCCCCCCCAACAGATGCATGCCTCTGCACGACTTCCCCTTCACATATCGCTACTTGATGGCGGAAAACCAGAGCCTGCTGCACAGGTGGGTGAAGCAACGCGTTCATGCACTTCAATGCCTGAATGCACAACCATTCTAGGACTTCCCCTTTCCAACCCTTCTTCTTTCGACTAGTCCAACTATTTTAATTACCTCTCCCGTTGTCTCCACCCTCAGTGTCTCCCCTCACCCCACGCCCCTTCCTCGCCCCAATGCAGTGCGTGCAACAACGATTGGAACTGCATGGGGCACTACAGCAGTCGCATGCAGCCGCACGTGCAAAGGAACCAGTGGACCAAGGGCTCTCAGGTATACTCCATTCACTTCAAATAACTCCCATGAGTCAAGTCATATTCAAAGGCGTCTGCGGTCCAAGGGTACTAAGATGACCTTCGATTTCTTCCATCCTTTCATGTAACTCTTCACTGTTGCTCTGCCCGTCCTATCCTGAGCAGTGGTGGGCGCTGACATGGCACCATGCCTTCCTTGCTGCCACGGACACAACCATCTACCCCACCCTCGCCAGATGGTGCAAGGTGAGCACAGGGGAGTCGGGTGGCTTGCTTGTTGATGCGAGGCTATGGAGGTGTTTCATAAGTGAGCAGCCATAGATGCAGTCCTGTCTGTTCAACTATTTATCTCTTGTCACTAACTCGGTGACAATCCCTGGTGTTTGTCTTTCCTGCCTTCTTCTCTCCGTGTGTCCCCACATACCATTTCTTTCTCGATTGCAGGGTGACAACTGGCACCGGCACTGCTATTTGGATGAGCATTATTTTCAAACATTACTCAAGGTACTCGCAGATTCCCTCACCATTCTTTCCCCTCACCACCACTGTCTCCCCACTCCTTCCCTACTCATGATTTACACTATGCCTCTATCCCTTTCCCCACTCATCCCTCCCTCGCTCTCTCTCCTCCCTTCCTTTCCCCCATATCTTCCTCTGTTTTCCCTTCAAGATCCGCGACCCAGAGCACGTGGCGAGAAGAGGACCCACATGGGCGATGTGGTCAGGGGGGCCGCACCCTGTGGAGTACACACGGGAGCAGCTCACCCCGCGCTTCCTCACGTCGGTCAAGTGGGACTCCAAGTGCTCCTGGGGCGGCCACCAGAACTCCTGCTTCCTTGTTCTTAGGAAGATTGCACCCAGCGCGCTGCAGACCCTGCTAAATTACACTCCGGAAGAGCTTGGTTACTGAGTGACTGATGTGGTACCTAATCTATGGAACATATTGTAATGATTTGTGTTCAACAGTGAGGTTGATGTGCAGAAGGGGAACCTTGTGAGCGCCATATGCTAGTCAGAATGGAAGATCTGATGGGAACCAAAGCCAGAGGTACCCAGTCGTGCACGTTGGCTGTGAAGTCTTGGAACAAGCTAATGGGTAGTTGTAGTAGCAGTGATGGGAGAGGAATGGAGGATGACATGGAATGTGGAACAGGATCGTACAAACAAAGGTTGAGGAAAAAAACATGGTGGAACATGTTGGGTCTCCCGGCTTGGGAAAATCATGTCGCGCAAGATTTGTAATGTTGCCTACCGTTTCTTGCCTAGGTTGTCTTGCAAAGCGCGAGTTCTGTTCCCCCACAGTGGTAACGCCGTTCTTGTGCATACCAGGGGGTAAAATAACGCATCCACCTTTGAAGGAGCATCGCATCACCCATTAGGTTGCCAATCGTATGTAAAGTATGTGAAACTTGGGAGCTAAAGCTTTTCTGGAATGCATTCTGTATCGTTCATCTGAATAGGATCGATCAGGTGAAGGTGATTGAGGGATAAATGGTATTACGGGTTGCCATAGTTTCGATACAACCATGCTTCGGCAGATGATGTTTGTGTGTCAGAGCGACACGTCTCATTACAAATAATAGTTGCGCTTGGCCGTTCGATCAATCTGGTGTACCCAGAAACGGGAGAAGCATGAAGATCGACGACAACCATCACATCACACAGATGTTGCCATGGAGCATCACATCATGCCGTTGTGTCACAAGCATGTGCTTCTGACACTCGATTCCCGCTCAAATGGCGGAGCGCGCCGTGGTGCGGAGATTCCGAGGATCTTCTCGCAAACGAAATTGCTATCCCCGTCGTCAGCGCTATCACGAAGGCAGTCCGCTGACCATACGGCGGCTTGCCCCTGGCAGGGGAAATGGTAATGGATACTCAGTTTCTGCGAATCCTTCCTCACCACTCTCGATCCATCTAAATCTCCTTAAGTTCACCTCTGAACCTGGCCCTTTTCACTCGTGATCACCTTTTTTCCTAACTGCATTCTCCAACTTCCCTGAACGTCTTTCTTTCCAAGATTCCTTGAGATAGCTCACTACGCTGAAGTCCATGGCTGTCGCCAGCTTGTTACGAACCATTAATGGCTCTCGATCGTAGTATTAGTCTTCTTAATCTTTATTTTTTCTTATCACGAGGTCGTTAAGCCGGAGATCACTGATCATTGCAAACCCTTTAAGTGTTACGCCTGATCTAGTCGGACAGAGACATTTGAAGCTTAGAAGCTGTAGTCATTCAGAGCAGTTTCATCTCCGTCATCTAGCAATCTCTCTTGACTGCAGTTCTGATTTCTGCTCCAGTTTCCAGAACAACTTGGTAGAAGTATTCTAGACGTCCGTCGAGCGCGGAACATAGTCTTCCGATCTCCATACGCTCCTTCTAGTCACGAGGCGTCGCCGCTCTCCAGCAGCGAGAAAGTTTCGATTTGGTGATGACGGAGGCTGCTGGCGACAGCTGATTCACACGGCGAAGACAGCGCTGAATGATTATACGGGGTTAGCGATGCGTACTTCGGACTTCGACTCGGAGTAGCTAGTCATCGGCATCTAACGGCGGTGAATGAGAAGATGTTTCCTGACGGTGACGAACATCGCGGATTTTTCCAATGGTGATGGTTGAGACGGTCAGCGACGGCTGCTTCTGACGGTGACGATCTAGATTATTGACGGTAACGACCGAACCGACGATTTCTGACGGTGACGATTTTCAATGGTGAAGTGACGTTTTCCGTCGGTGGCAATGAAAGTGACGTTTTCCGTCGGTGACGATTTTCAATGGTGGCGATTGGACCAACGTTCCGACGTTGAAGGATTGCGATTTCCCACGGTGACGATTAAGGCGACTATTTCAAAGTGACTATCGAATCGACGCTTCCCAATTGTTGGCGGCTGAGACGTTTCCTGCGGTGAAGATAAGGATTGATCAGGACTACGAATTCGTACGGCGACGACTGACGCGACGCTTGGCGACGCTGACTATTGGTGATGATTTCTCGCGGTGACGATTTCAACGCTGGCCGACGCTGACTGTCGAGATGGCGAATTCTTACGAAGACGCCTGACGGGACGCTTGCCGACGCTGACTATCGAGATGGTGATTTCGCACGGTGACGATGTGCGCTGGCCGACGCTGACCGTCAAGATTGTGACTTCTTCCGGCGGCGACGGACGCGACGCTTGCCGACGCTGATTGTCGAGATGGTGATGATTTTTCACGGCGGCGATTTAAACGCTGGCCGTAACAGAGGCTAATGCGAGGGCGGTCGAAATCACGCCAAAGTGGGAAGAGTGCATTCTGCTGCTGCACCGCTGTCTCGCTGTTTCTGTCGCCTGCGAGCACCCCGTTACAGCTAAGTTCCCTCTTCCTTCGCTCTTGCCATCCTTGCCGCTTCTGCTTCGTGTATATCATTGCCCACATCTGGTACACGTTTTTCCCTCCAGCATGCTTCGAAAAAAAAGTTGAGTGAGAGATGAGTGGCGATTTGGCGATGGTAGCGCATGGCACTGGGGCGGCTTGCGCTCATACTAGAGTCGTAGGGGGATAGAGTAGAATGCATTCATACACATGCCCGCGTCCGTCGTCCCCGCCTGCTAGCTCGCTGCCCTAGTGCTGTGTGCTACCATCGCCTCCCCTTTCACTACGTCACCGTGCCACATGCTTTCTATCTTATGCTTTTGTTTCCGTTACTCATTCGTTCTTGTTATCTCTGCCTCCTTGCATGCGTTTCTATACTTTCTTGCTTCTACTGACTACTTGGCTTCCTTTCCCCCACTCGCTCCTCTTGCCCTCCTTTGCTCCACCCCTCTCGTCCAGTGCTATGGCAGCGTGGTGCGGAAAGGGAGGGCGGTGGGATGACGCACGGCGGGCAGTCACAGCGGTGTGCTAGCCTCCTGGAAGCCTGACGCCACTGTCCTGCAAGCACCCCCATACGGCTAAGTCCTCTGCCCTAGCCATCCGTGCCGCTTCTGCTTCGTGTTTATTACTGCCCTGATTTGTTCAGCGTCTTTTCCTCACTGCATGTTTGAAAATACGAAATGAGAGACGTGAGACGAGCGTCAAACGTTGAGTGAGAGATGAGCGGCGATTTGGCGATGGTAGCGCATGGCACTGGGGCGGCTTGCGCTCATACTAGAGTCCTAGAGGGATAGAGTAGAATGCATTCATACACATGCCCGCGTCCGTCGTCCCAATTGCCTGCTAGCTCGCTGCCCTAGTGCTGTGTGCTACCATCGCCTCCCCTTTCACTGTGTCACCATGCCACATGCTTTCTATCTTATGCTTTTGTTTCCGTTACTCATTCGTTCTTGTTATCTCTGCCTCCTTGCTTGCGTTTCTATACTTTCTTGCTTCTATTGACTACTTGGCTTCCTTTCCCCCGCTTGCTCCTCTTGCCCTCCTTTGTTCCACCCCTCTCGTCCAGTGCTATGGCAGCGTGGTGCGGAAAGGGAGGGCGGTGGGATGACGCACGGCAGGCAGTCACAGCGGTGTGCGAGCCTCCTGGAAGCCTGATGCCACTGTCCTGCAAGCACCCCCATACCGCTAAGTTCCCTGCCCTAGCCATCCTTAACTCTTCTGCTTCGTGTTTATTACTGCCATGATTTGTTCAGCGTCTTTTCCTCACTGCATGTTTGAAAATACGAAATGAGAGACGTGAGACGAGCGTCAAACGTTGAGTGAGAGATGAGCGGCGATTTGGCGATGGTAGCGCATGGCACTGGGGCGGCTTGCTCTCATACTAGAGTCCTAGAGGGATAGAGTAGAATGCATTCATACACATGCCCGCGTCCGTCGTCCCAATTGCCTGCTAGCTCGCTGCCCTAGTGCTGTGTGCTACCATCGCCTCTCTGTTTTTACTGCATTCTGCAAAATTGTTTTCTCTTCTCTGTATTTTTGTTCTCCAGTTTTCCCTGCCTTGTTCATTTGTCGCTTGCAAATCCTTTTCCACTGCTGCTTTCCGTCCTTGGACTTACTTCGTGCATCCCGTGTCCATGTCCCTATCCCTATCCTCAACTCTATCGCTTGTTCCAGGCCAAGGGAGTGCGAGCAGCAAGGGGCGGCAGAGGCAGCCTCTGGAAAAAAGTACTGCTGAGAGGGGTGTTGCTTCGAGGGTGCTGCTGCAAGTGCATCCTTTGGGTCCAAGACGGGAGGAGCAGCGCCTTGGACCCATCTTCTCCACCCAACTTCTGAGAGGGGTGTTGCTGCGAGGGGTGCTGCTGCAAGTGCACCCATCTTCTCCACGCGCCTGCTGCCCTCCTCCCTCCGCCCCTCGTTCCTCCTCCAGCTGCTTCCCCAGGTGATAGCTTCCCAACCTTACACTTCACGAGCGAAGCTCCACTCGACAGTTTGCTCTCTCGTTTCTCACTCATGCTTTTGTCCAGATAAATCTGCTGTTGGCGAATTTTGCCTTTCATTCTCTAACTCACTCCCTTTCTCTGCCTCTTTCACCTGTCCCTCTGCGCTTCCCGTTCTTTTTTCTCAACAGCAAGAATGCAATGGGTTTAGGAAGGTGCGAGTGCTGCTGGTGATGCTACTGCTGGTGCTGATAGTGCTGGCAGTGCTGCTGATGGTGCTGGTCATGCAACACTGGCTGATGAAGCTCCCTCTGTCTGGCCTTACCTGTCTGGTGAGATCTCCCTCTGTCTGGCCTTTCCTCTCCACTACGGTTTCATCTTTCTTTCTGTTTATCTCCCCATGTGCTTCCTTTTCCTGTCTCTCTTTCACTTATATCCCCCCCGTCCAGTCAGCTTTGTATGAATGCGCCTTCAACCTTCTCTCTTTCCAAATTTTCCTCCTTGTCACTGTTTCAGAACCTGTCTCCCTTCCACTAGGCGAGTACAGCAAGGTGAGACAGCTAAGGGGCGCTGAAGGGAACGCAATTGGAAGACACGATGTGGTGAGCTTAGTTCAGTACTGCTCGTCACTTAAGTCTCCCTTGTCAGAGGGAGCAACAGTCAAGTGGCATTCTCATGTTGCATGCTCAGATCCCCTCGCCTAGCCAGCCCTCTCTCTTTCTTATTTGAACGTCATCGATGCTCCTCTCATGCCGTCCCTCATCTCCTCGAAGCTCTATGCTCCGACCACTTTTGCTTCCTTCCCCTCCGTTTCTTCCTTCCCCTCCGCTTCTTCACACCACTTTCTCTCCTCTCATACCCTCTGACGAACATGCACGGCAATGGTGGCATGGGATGGACTACAGACGAGGTCAAGTCAATCGGGCCGTCTCCTTATGGTATTTCTGCTCACTCAACCCTCTTCTCCTCTGCCTCCAACTTTTCTTTGTCGGCCTCTCTCTTGCATCTCCTCTCCCTTTTTGACCTTCAGATGCCTTATTTCTCGGTTCTTCCTCTCCTCTTTGTTCACATGCCTTTTTCCCTCGTGTGTCCTCTTTCAGGTCTGATCAGTGGGTGGAGCTACATTCTGGCAGCAGCAGTGGAGCACGAGTGTGCACAAGAATAGCACATGCTTTGAGGACTTCACTTATGGTGAGTTTCTGCACCCACCCTTTTTCTTCTGCACCACTCTTGCATGACGCACCAATACCCCTTCCATCCCCACACTTCCTGTCCATGACTCACAGTCCTTTGCATTCATACCATTTTCTCTCTGTGCCCGGCAAAACAATTTCGCTGTGACTGATTGGTTAACAGAATGGAACCACAAGCTTCTCCTTACCCTTCCACATGCTCAATCTTCTCTCTCGCTGCTTCATTAATCATGTGCCCTTCTCTCTCGTGCTGCTTAGTTTCTCATGCTTCTCTCTCTCTCGCTGCTTCTGTTTGGCTGTGTTGCTTTGCTGACATGACAGGATCTTACGAGCGAGGTGGGGATTGCGATTCCTTGCGGGGAGAGGCCAGCTGGTGACGAGCTGATCGGTGTCTGTGAAGGTGAGCATCAAACAACCAAGCACAGACTGAGCTCCAGAAACAGCATGTCGATTCATATTTTATCATGTACCCGAATGAGACAACACCTATCGTTTCATGTCATACCTGATTCTACAATGTCATATCGTTTCATTGTCTCCTCCTCTCGTCTGCTTTCAGTACAGCCGAAGCAGCTCCAATTGGAAGTCAAGACAGATGAAGAAGAAGATGAAGACCACATATGCTAGAGCTGCAGCGGATAGGATAGGAAAGGTTATCTAGATTAGTAACACTCTCAGGTATGGTACCCCCCCCCCCTCTCCCCCTGCGTAGCACCCCCCCCACACCTCTCTTCCCCTGTCCCTTCCCGACCCCCTCCCCCTCTGCCTCAAATTGCCCCTCCGCGTGCCTCCCCCTGCAACCCACCTCCTCGTGCGACCTCCCTCCCCATGGGACCCACCCACCTCAGCAACCACAGGGCCTAGCGACAGGGCTAACCACAGGGCTAACCACAGGGCTAACTACAGGGCTAACTACAGGGCTACCGTAACTACAGGGCTAACTACGGGGCTAACCACAGGGCTAATTACAGGGCTAACTACAGGGCTTACCACAGGGCTGATCACAGGGTTAACCACAAGGCTAATCACAGGGCTGACCACAGGTCTAAGCACAAGGCTAATCATGGGGCCGACCACAGGACTTGTGCCTCGTGGCAGACTAATCACAGAGCCTTTGGGTCGAAGCATTCTAACAGGATACATTGAAACACTACTCACAAAGCTTAGGCACACACAAATCACAGGACTTATGCCCCTGGCACAGAAGTCACAGAGCTTGTGCCTTGGAGCGCACAAATTACAGGCCTGTTCGTGGAAACACACCATTTAGTTACAGTGATTGCGTGCGCACAACCGCTACAAACAGAGCTTGAACAACATGCCACCCTTGTTACGGTGCATGCTATGCTAGTGCATAAAAATCACGTTTCTTGACAACCTTCCAATAACGCCCATCAACTGACACTGGTAATGGCATACAACAGTAGGGCATCATAAAGTTCTAGCTTGTGCAAACTCTGATTGCCTTTCCTTGCGGAGCTAGGAATGCCAGCAGAGCAGGTCACTTTGCATGATTCATAACATGGTACAATGCTTACCACAGTTGCTTCAGCAACGTGTACAAGGTACGGTAGTTCGCAAGAGGAAACTGTGCAGGTGTAGGTGATGGTTAATATCGTACCGTATTAATGTTACAAAATCTAGAACATTGATGCTTTCAAGTCAGCTGTCAAAATATTTCCAACAAACTACTGAAAATGGTACTATGGGCATATATTGTGCCATGTACTGAAATTCCTGAGACAAAAACATTTGATCAATTTATGGTCAATAAGTACCGTAACAAGTGCTGCTAGTTTGCGCACACGCAGGCTGCTTATACAGTTACGGAAGGGAAACCAAAGCATCCTTGGGCCTTCAAACTCACTGTAACCCCTTCACTCCCACTCTACCCCCTTCTCATTCTCGGATCCCTTCTCTCTGCCACACTCCCCTTCTCACTCCTCCCTCCTGCTCTCCTCTCCCCTTCCACCCCTCCCCTTCCCTCCGCCTCTCCATCCATAACCCTCTTTCTCACTCCTATCCCCCTCTCACCATCACCTCCCACTCCTCCGCTGCTTTGGCCTGAGCCAAAGCTCCGACGCTGGTCATTTGGACCTGCTCTAGCCGAACCTCGCCCCGAACCTCCGCCCGAGGTTGCACCTCGGCCACCAGAAGCACCTGCGTTCCTAGCAATCCTCGGATCATTGCTCTTAATGTTACCACCCACAGGGTTACCACCAGAATTCATGGCTCGCTGTCCTTCTCCCACACCCGCTTTTCCTCTGGTTCCCCCACTTGTCCCTTCTAGCTCTCCCACCCCTCGCCCTCCTCCTCCTCTTCCGCCTCCTCCTCCTGTTCCGGTTCCCTCTCTTCCTCTCGACACCTGTGTCCCTACTTGACCCCCACTCCTCTTCCCTCCTTTCTCCTCCTTTTCCTCTTCGCTCTCCTCATCATCCTCATCAGAATCATCATCTTCATCATCAGAATCATCCTCATCATCGTCGTCATCATCTGAATCCTCCTCTTCCTCCTCCTCTTCTTTCTTCTGGCTCGCTCGTTTGTTCCCTGCCTGACGTGTGCCTGTATTTCCCCCATTACCCCCATTACCCCCACTTCCTCCCCCACCGCCACCATCACCCATATGCATGCCCATGCCATACCCATTTGAACCCATACCAACAGCCCCACCACCCATATTCATGCCCATACCCATACCGCCCATACCCCCCATTCCACCCATACCCCCCATATCCCCCATCCCCATTCCTCCCATTCCCATGCCCATGTGCATGCCCATTCCGCCCATCCCACCCATCCCTCCGCCCATCCCTCCGCCCATCCCTCCGCCCATCCCTGCCCCCATCCCTCCGCCCATCCCTCCGCCCATGCCCCCCCGCCCCTGCGCCTGAGCTTGCTGCTCCATCAGTCTCTTCTTCTCTGCTTCCCGTGCCGTGGCCTGGAGGGGGGGGGGAGAAGAGGGCGAATGGTGGAGAAGGGGAGAGAGAGGGCGTCAACACAACAAGAGGCATACCAGCAAGGCACTGCCTGAGCTTGCTGCTCCATCAGCCTCTTCTTCTCTGCTTCCCGTGCCGTGGCCTGGAGGGGGGGGGGAGAAGAGGGCGAATGGTGGAGAAGGGGAGAGAGAGGGCGTCAACACAACAAGAGGCATACCAGCAAGGCACTGCCTGAGCTTGCTGCTCCATCAGCCTCTTCTTCTCTGCTTCCCGTGCCGTGGCCTGGGGTGGGGGGGGGGAGAGAAGTGGGGGAGCGAGGGGAGGGCGAAAAAAGAGTAACTTTGAGGGGTGAGAGGGCGGGTGAGAGGCAGAGGACGGCTGAGAGGAGGGGTAAAAAAAGAGGCAGAAGAAAGGGGACAGAGAGCGCCCAGCAGCATACCAGCAAAGGAGCGTCTGGCTCGCGGTACAGCAGTGCAGTCAGCTGCTCGCCTGCTGATGGCTCCACCTCCTGGCAGTCCCGGCTGATCTTCACGGGCTGGTTGTCGTTGTACTGGTTGCGCAGGTGGCGTGTCTTGTTGAACGAGAGCTCGCAGAGCTGGTACGTGGAGGGGAAAGTGGGGGAAATGACGCAGAGAGCAGAGGAGTAACAGGGGATGGAGAAACAGCCCTATCAAGATTTGATCGTCGCTGCACTGTTTGCGCAGATGGCGTGTGGCCTCCTTTGTGCTTACTCAGTGCACCCCAATTTCCCCTCTCTCTCCCTCCTCACCCCATCGAATGCGGAAGTTCTACCCATAGTTGCCTCCGCTGAGCATACTCAGTGTAACCCCCATTACACTCTCCCCTCTTCAATCTCCTCCCCTCCCCTCTCCCCTCCCCCCCTCACCTTAAGCCATCGGATACGAAAGTTTTGACCATAGCTGCCCATCCTCTGAGCATACTTCCACGGCCCTCCCCCCACCACGGCCCCTATGCGTGACATCATTAGAGCACAGCCCTGCACGCATGGAAGAAAGAGTGTGGGGAGGGGAGGGAGAGTGAGGAGTGTGGAAAGGGGAGTGAGAATAGGCCCTAGGCGAGACGACATACTCGATCTTCAACGGTCCTCCCCCCACCACCGCTCATATGCGCGACATCATCAATACACAGCCCTGCACGTGTGGAAAAGAGGGTGTGGGTAGGGGAGTGAGAGAGTGAGGGTGAGGAGTGTGGAGGGGGGTGAGAGTGAGGGTGAGGAGTGTGGAGGGGGGTGAGAGTGAGCACTAGAAGGCCAAGAAAACGTTGTCACACTACTCGTCGTACTCCGCATTCAGCTTTAACCAGCTCTGCACCCCCTAGCCCTCCCCACCTGCAAGTGCCACCTGTGCTGTGCTTTGTCCTCTCACCTGGAAGTGCCTCGTCTCATTCACGGAGAAGATCAGAATAACGCTGTCACACGACTCGTACGCCTCGTTCAGCTTCCCCTCGTTGTTGCGGTGCGTCGCCCACATACCCCTCTGTGCTGACAGCTCCAGATTTTCCAGATTATTGCTCTTCACTATGAAGTACCTGCAGGGGTAGGGGTGGGAAGGAGGGTGGAGAGGGAGGGAGGGGAAGGGGGAGGTTGTTGGAGGGGCTACTGGTTCAGTCGCCCACATGCCCCTCTGCGCCGACAGCTCTAGATTCTCCACATTGTTGCTCTTCACTATGAAGTACCTGAAAGGGGGGAAATTGCAAAACATGTCTAAGAACCACCAAGGCAGAAAGCATCACCGAGACAAAGAAAGCACCCCCAAGGTGGGCGTTCCCTCCCTCTCTCCCCTCCCACACACACACCTGGTTGTGAGACATATCAAAACCAATATTTTTATCACAACACCCCCAAGTGGGTGCACTGCTCCCACACACACACCTGGTTGTGAGACATATCAAAACCAATATTTTTATCACAACACCCCCAAGTGGGTGCACTGCTCCCACACACACACCTGGTTGTGAGACATATCAAAACCAATATTTTTATCACAACACCCCCAAGTGGGTGCACTGCTCCCACACACACACCTGGTTGTGAGACATATCAAAACCAGTATTTTTATCACAACACCCCCAAGTGGGTGCACTGCTCCCACACACACACCTGGTTGTGAGACATATCAAAACCAATATTTTTATCACAACACCCCCAAGTGGGTGCACTGCTCCCACACACACACCTGGTTGTGAGACATATCAAAACCAATATTTTTATCACAACACCCCCAAGTGGGTGCACTGCTCCCACACACACACCTGGTTGTGAGACATATCAAAACCAATATTTTTATCACAACACCCCCAAGTGGGTGCACTGCTCCCACACACACACCTGGTTGTGAGACATATCAAAACCAATATTTTTATCACAACACCCCCAAGTGGGTGCACTGCTCCCACACACACACCTGGTTGTGAGACATATCAAAACCAATATTTTTATCACAACACCCCCAAGTGGGTGCACTGCTCCCACACACACACCTGGTTGTGAGACATATCAAAACCAATATTTTTATCACAACACCCCCAAGTGGGTGCACTGCTCCCACACACACACCTGGTTCTGCCCCCGGTGGCGGGAAAATGGCGAGGCCCATGGGCGGAGAGGGCGCCATCGATGCAACGCCTGCTGCTGAGTAGCTGACATATTTGTCACTTAACACACACACAACACAACCACACACCAGCACACGCATGCAACGACACACGCACCTGGTTGTGCCGGGTGGTGGCGGGATGGCGAGACTCATGGGCGGAGATGGCGCCATTGCTGCTCCCATGCCTGCTGCTGACGCATCCCCCATCATCATCCCCCCTTCCCCGTGCATCCCTCCTGCTCCCCCGCCCATCCCCACTCCCCCCATCCCTCCCCCCATCCCTCCCCCTCCCCCCATCCCTCCTCCTGATTGACCCCCCATCCCTTGCTGTTGCTGCATATGCCCCTGATTTGGAGCATTTGCCTGATTTGGAACGTTTGCCTGATTTAGCATGTGCGCCGGCCCGCCTCCGCCCCCAAATCCTCCTCCACCACCATCACCACCACCACCCCCACCAGTAGCAGCAGCAGCACCACCTTCAGCAGTCCCCATACCGCCCATCCCACCCCCTGATTCTGCCCCGTCCCTTCCGTTCCCCACCCCATTGGCAACATCTCCCCCTCCCCCTCCCCCTCCCCCTCCGCCTCCGCCTCCGCCTCCCCCTCCCGCTGTGGGTGCGCCCTCTGCTCCCCCTTCGCCCGTGGTTCTACTCACCCCTTGCATCCCTCCTCCCCCTTGCTGCTGCTGTCCCCCCTGCTGCGCCTGCCCCCCCTGCCCCCCTTGCTGCCCCTGCTGCTGCCCTGTTTGCTGCGCTTGCTGATTCACAACTGAACCCCCTGCCCCTCCGCCCGCCCCCATTCCCCCTCCGCTTTGCCCCATTCCCCCTCCGCTTTGCCCCATTCCCCCTCCGCCTGGCCCCATCCCCCCTCCGCCTGCGCCCATCCCCCCAGCAGGCCCTGCTCCCCCGCCTGCTTGCCCCATGTGCCCCCCTTGCCCCATCTCCCCTCCTCCCCCCATTCCCCCTCCCCCGCCTCCGCCCATACCCCCACCTGCTCCTCCCCCAGACCCCATATTCCCCCCTGGTCCCATTCCCCCTTGCCCCATGCCTTGCCCCATGCCTCCCCCCATGCCTCCCGCTACCCCCATCCCCCCTCCGCCATGTGCGCCCATCCCCCCGCCCCCCTGCTGCTCCACCCCCCCAGGTCCAGAAAAGAACCGCACAGGCTTGTTGCCTCCGCCCATTGACCCCCCATTCCCCATCCCCATTCCCCCCATGCCTCCTCCCATGCCTCCCCCCATGCCTCCGCCCATGCCTCCCCCCATGCCCCCTCCCCCGCCCCCCATCCCCCCCGCGAAGTGGAAGGGCGGGCGCTGCTGCAGCTGCAGCTGAAACTTTTCAGCTAGGGCCTCCACAGGAGGGGGCGGGCCGGGCAGCTTTAAATGTCTGTAGCGGCAATCCGGGCCGTTCGGGCAGAATCCAAGCTTGTACCTGGGGCGGGGGACGGGTAAGGGGAAGGGGAGGGGGGAGCGCGGGAGGGGGTGGACTATGGGTGACAGGGATGAATGGTAAAGGATATTGTTAACAGCACAGAACACTGGATCACAATTTCGGTCAAATGAGCATATAACAAGAAGCAATTGAGGGCGCATGCAAGATGAGGCTATGAGCAGGGTAGAACAGGCAGGGCCTGTAAGGGGAAGCCAACTTGCTTGCAATGGAAACCGCAAGCAGAATTAGGATATGCACGAGAGGAAATGCAGGAATATTAACGATTCAATGCACGCAATCATTTGCACTGAATAGCCATGTGTGCGCCAAAGGCACGGGCAGAACAGTCTGAAAAGATTCTGGCTGAAACGGACAGGAGGTGCAAAAGGAATGATTTTATTATTACCAGGAAGGAATATTGACAACAAATAATAGATGCATACGTTACAAAGAATCAATCGCAACAATCCCAACTCCTGCCTCGTCTGAACAGAAGCAGAGAGCACACACATATGGCCTAAATCCCGCGGATACCCTAAGCTGGTGCGCACCACAACATATATACAGAGATCTGAAAAGGCAAGACAACAGTCACAACCGTCGAAATCATCACGGATACTGCTGAGTTTACTGAAGCACCTTCACAACAGGCGCAATTGATCGTCATTTAACAAGTAAACCGTAACGTACATGTTACACTCCTTGACGTCTTCGTTGGTGTGTTTGTACACGCAGTCAAGCTCCCTGCACTCGCCCCACCGCGCAAAGTACCGGCAAACCGGCATGCGGCTCTTGTCGTACTGATGCAGAAACCCGCAGTCGTTGCCCTTCATGCACAGCCCGCGCAGCCAGTGCCGGCAAACGGTCTGCCGGTAATTCCGCCGGAAACCGGCAGGCGGCGGGCCTCCCCCGTGCCCCCCTCCCATGTCGTGTGCCTGCTGCTGATGTGGCGGCTGCTGCTGCTGCTGCTGTTGTTGCTGCTGATGCTGCTGACTTTGCGGGAATTGATGGTGTTGCTGCTGCTGCTGGTACGGGGGTTGCGGGTGCTGCGACGAACCCCCGCCGAACCCATCGGCCCGCGCGCCGAAATTGCCGCCGCCCGCTCCGCCGGCTGCGCCCGGGCCGGCGCTCGGCTCCGCGGATGCCGCCGCGCCGGGCGCGGAGGCGGGGACAGCGGTGCTGAAGGCGGGCGCGGACGGCGGAAGCGGGCCGGGGCCGAGCGTCTGCTCGAAGTCGAAATCCTCGAGAGCATCGTAGTCGTCCATTGCGACGCGTGGCGGAGATCGATGGTGATTACGAGGCCCAGCGGATTGAGACGATAACGAACACGGGGCTCTGATGATTCAGCGACGGAATCAGCGAGTTATCGGCGCGAATCGGTGTGGTGAAGCGAGGCCCTGAAACGTAACTAAGCGAGACTTCTCAGCCCGAGTCAAGCAACGTCAGCAGAGACACAGCGCTACGCCGTTCGCTCGCGTGCGGCACGGGATGCGGGCGACTGACCGCGCCGCAACAACGCGGGCGATCCCTGTGCTTCGAGCCTTCCTGGTATCAGCGAATCGAAACCCTAAAATCCGATCACTCTCCGCCCGCCACCAGCGATTCCCGCCAAAACGATCCGTTCCATAAGATGTTTCCGCCACTACGTCCCTCGTTACAGGCTGCGCTCAAGGCAATAATACATCTGATCGAGCTGCCTGCTACTAGTCGTCAGAACCACTACAGCTTGCAGATTTCCGACCCGAGTGCAGCAGGGACCGCCATAGCCAGAAGCGTGCAACGGAGTTCCATTCCAAGATGTGCTTCTGAAAATGGCTGACAGGGAAGCGAAGCATTTCTACAACCAGGAAGCAACCAGACGAGGGCATGCTTATACAGCGCCTCGTTTACGTGGACACTCAGCTGAAACTTGACAAATTAGTTCTGCACAGCTGCATATAACAATTAAGGTATTGCATTGCTTCGCACAATTTTGATCAATCGTAGCACAGACCAACATACAACAAATGCTATATATCAAGATCATCATCGGGGTCTTCATCCGAATCTGGGTATTCGTCATCCGAATCGCGCTCATAATGAATCAAACCACCACCTCCACCTTCGCTCCAATCGCCCGCAGTGCCTCCCACTGCAAGTTCCACCATACGAGCCGATACACCACCAACCGAAAACTCTCCATGAGCCTTTGCTGTTTCCTTGACGTGGCTTGGCGCAAGGCTCCTTCTCCCGTCGTATATCTTGATTGGGCCAGTTTCGCCTGAGGAATGGGCAAGGACAGTTAAGGGCGGAAATGACACCAACAGTCTTCAGAGTTATGACGGAATAGAGAAAAGAATAAGGAGAGGCAAGAATACAAGAAGAAACTAGTAACAAGAAACTCGAGCGCCAAAGTGGAGGGGCAGGGTTGGGCAGGGTTGGGCAGGTTTGGGCAGGGTTGGGCAGGTTTGGGCAGGGTTGGGAGAAGTTGCAACCAACCTCGGTGTTCATAAGGCAGCACCACTTTCTCTCTTGCAGCCCGTTCCTCCTCAGACAGCTCTAAGCGGAACGAGACCTGATGATGGGTGGGGGGAGCATGACACATGGTTGCAGAACATTCGTGAGAGTTTGACAAACTTTGCAGCGGAGAAGAAAGAGGAGCGCGGCGAAGGAGTCTCAGAGTTGCTGATGGGGAGGGTAACAGAGGGGGGGCGGGGACAGAGAGAATAAATAAAAATCCTCTGACCATGCAGAGAAATTACAGCATGCAAAGCATTTGGCATTCTCACCTCTGGCGCCCGATCTCCAATCGTCCTGATCGGCTCCACGCCTGCAGCCTCCCCTCTCCCTGTCGCCCCTCTGTGTGCCCCCTCTGCAGGCTGCTGCTCTGGCAGGGATACGTTTGCAGGAGGTACTTTAGAGGTGTCTCTCCTGCTGTCGCTAGCGACTGTGGGTTGAGGCGCGGTCTCAGGAGATTCACTGGGCGCGGTGGGTGGTTGCGGTGTGCGCACAAAACCCTTGGTCTGTGCGCTGATGTGCACTGCTCCTTGCCGGTCGAAATGAAACTCCTCAAGCTGCAGCGGATGTAAATGGAGGGAAGGAGAGAGGAACAGTCACACGTGATTCACAAGGGGAAAGTGGGCTGCTGCTGTGGTGTGCGCACAGAGCCCTTGGTCTGTACATCTATGTGCACTGCTCCTTGCCGGTCGAAATGAAACTCCTCAAGCTGCAGCGGAGGCGAGTGAACAGAGGGAAGGGGAGAGCAGAGAGAGGTTACAGGCCCTTGTGCCAGAGGTGGGCTGCCAAACTGACGGACGGACGGATAGACAGTCAGACACGCTTCGAAGACGCCACTGTTCTGGCTGGGGCAAACCAGACAGCCCACCTACCGCAGACCAGACAGCCAGACAGCGCCAAAGAGACAGACCTACCGCAGTTCGGAATTTCCCCGAAGCCCTCTTCTGCTGCAACACCAGTATCCCTCCCGGTAGCACGTGCCGCTCTCCCATACTTTCCACACCCATGCTGCCACCACTCTCGCTCCTGCCGCTGCTGCCCCTCCCACCGATATTACCAGTGCCAGCTGTGCTGCTGCTAGAGCTACTCATGCCAGAAGTGACAACTGAGTTTCCCGATGGGTGATGAGAAGAGGAGGGATGAGGGAGTGATGGAGAGGAGAGGAGGAGGGAGAGAGGGAGGAGGGAGTGGCCGGGATGTGGATCCAGGGAGAGGAGTGCGTGCGCCATGTGGCGCAAGGAGGAGGTGACAGCTGGCGGGGTGACGTCAGCATGGGAGAGGAGGAGGAGTCCTGAGACTGAGGCTGGAAGGGAGAGAGGGAGGGGAGAAAAGGAGTACAGATAACAGATTGTGCGAGGGAGCAATGGGCGGATTAGTGGATGAAGGAAGAGTACAATCCGTGGCAAGGCAGGGGAGGGAAACAAGCATGATGATGAAGATGCACATCAAAGAACGGACGTTATAACAGCTCCCTAATCGTGACATTATAGCAGCTCCCTGCACGCAACGTGCTCGAGCATGCCTCCCTGATGATCCGTTCCTCCCTCCCACCCCCCCTTACCATGCCACTGCAGTCGTGCGATCATGGCGAGCAGGGCTGCTGGCGTGTTGTGGCGCAGGAAGGGGTCCAGCTGATGGCATGGCAGGCAGAGGGAATGGTGGGATGGCATGGCATGGTATGGAGAGCGAATGGTGGGATGGCATGGCATGGTATGGAGAGAGAATGGTGGGATGGCATGGCATGGTATGGTATGGAGAGAGGGGAAATGCAGGGAGAGCGAGAATACAAGGAGAAGTGGGATTGAGGAAATCCGAGGGAGGGAGGGAAGAGAAACGAGTGAGGAACGCAAGAAAGAGCCGAAACGAGTGAGCAGCATCAGTGACGTACCTACTGAGTCTAGAATGAACTTAAGACGTCTCAAAAGCCGGCAAACGAATGGCATGGATGACGTACCTACCGAGTCTAGCAACACAATGGACGGAGGGCTCCCTTGCGCGCCTGTGTGTGATTCGGCGGCTTGCGGCTTGGCTGCCCTACTGGAGTGCAAGTGATGGACGTAGGGTGTGAGGACATGAGGGTGTGACAACATGTGGCTGTGAGGTCATCATGGTGTGAGGACATGGGGGCGCGTGAGGTCATCGGGGTGTGAGTATATGGGGGACGATGGAAGGGATGGTGATGGTTAAACAGATACTACATAAGGCCGCTTCGGAGGCATGGGAACTTACAGAATGCGCTGCTCAAGTGACTGCAGGTCCCACACGTTGCAGCAGCTGCTGACAATCGGATCCGCTGTGCTGCTGCCTGCACTGCCACTGCCTTCACTGTCGCCGCTGGGATTGACTGGGTGACTACAGGGCGACTGAAACGGCTGTCCCCATCCCATGGGGTCAGAGCAGCAGTTTATCAGTGTGCCATGGCACGCGCACAGGCCCCCCGCAGCGCCATGGACGGTGGTTATGGCGGTTGTGGCAGCGCGGGGTGAGGCCAAGACCAGCACTGCTCGGCTGGGAGGGGGTTGCGGGCAGAGAGGGGGGGAAGTGGAAGAGGGGGAATGGCGGGAATGGACACAAGATACGCACACAGACCCCACACACACACACTACACACACGCACGCATCACACACATTCTCACATAACACACACGCAAACGTCACGCGTGCAGACATTAACACACACCTTGCCTGTGCGCGATTGCAGTGGATCGCTCGAACCAGGGACTCAGTCATGTGGCGCAAGATCTGCCAGCCACCCAGAACGTGACACGTGTCGCTTAGCACCACCGTCGGTGCCTCCATGCCATCGATCCGTCCCTCCCGCAACAGACGCACCGCTGCGGCCGCCATGAGCTTGTGATCGACAATACAACTTCGCAATGACTGTAACAAGCTTATCGAAATGCTCCCGCTCCTTTGTGCCACCGATCCCGTGAACTACAGTAATTCGCGATTCTTGCAGCAATCCTCTAAGCTTGATAGCTAGTGTGTGTGTCCACCAGCCGTAAATCTGCTGTATCTCTCGTCCTAATCCTCAGTTCTTCGAGACGGAGCGATCCCCTAGGCTCCTGAAGTTAGAAGTCGCTAGTGCTGAAGCAGCAGCTTGAAACTAGATTCGACACGAGGAGCCATTTCTACGTTCACTCGGGGTCAGTCGTGAACGTCTCACCGTCCAGGGGTCATTTCTGCTCCTGACACCGAACGGGTGTTCCATCCTGCCCGAATTCATGGGGTCATTGCACGCTTCGCGACATTCCGCGACAGCCGTAACACCGAGTCGCAGATGGACCTGGGTTTCCTGGCTGACCCCACAAAAATGTTCGCGAGCATGTGCGACGAATTCACAAAACGACCTCTTCGCAAATCTTGTGTCAGGACCAGAATCTGAGCCAATCATGTTCAACCCTAGCCTCAAGCTCATATGGTCCCAAACCTGCCGTAGTTTGGGAAAGCGTGAGCCATGCATACAGCCCACGGCATCACGCCTCAGCCACGCATACAAACAGTCACATGCAAACCCAGGCACCAACCACTTTCTCGTCGCCTGGTCGCAACAGAAAGTAACCCTCGTACTGTTTTCGCTCCTGGCCACACCCCAGTCAACTCCTTCGCCTGCACTAATCGACAAGGCATCGCCAATAGGGTTTCCCTAGCTGCGAACAACCTCCACCTTGGGATCATCATCACCAGGTGACCAGCAAGAGACCACCATGAATCGCCTTGTCCTTGGCCAACCTCATCTTTTTTACCTCGTCCGTTTCCCCTCCCTCCTTGTCCTTCCACTTGACACTTCCCTCTCCTCGTACACCATCCTGTTCAGCACATCCTATTTTTTCCCAGTCTGGTAGGCCTAGGAGGAACTACTGTACTAGGGTCTCAGAAGTCCGTTTCAGATTTAGCAGGTTGCTCTTATCGTGCTAGAAGTTTTTGTGCAGTTAGCTCATCCAGTCCATGGATGACCTAAAGTTTAGCTGAACGTAGGTTCGTAGCTATCAGCGGGAACGAGGAGGACGACCTGACCCTAGTTCAGGGCCCTGCTCTGTGGGCCCTGGACGTAGAATTAGTTTAGGACTTGCGCCTAGCAACCAGAAAGTGGACAGGCGATAGAGTTCGTTTCATACGACCGTAGCTTAGGTTTGAACGACCCTTGCAAGCTTCGGGCATGGAGCCCAGAATTGCGAACAAGTATAGGTTAGGGAGAAAAATCGGTAGCGGATCTTTCGGCGAGATCTACCTCGGTGAGCTTCTGTTCAGCCGTCAGCTGTCCTCATCACGTCGCCATTTTCCTCGTTCAAGCCTCGTGTCGTTCTCGGTCTTAAGTTTTCCATCCCTCCTCTGCCGTCACCTCGTCCCTACTTCTGTGGTCAACAGGAACGAACGTTCAGACCAATGAAGAAGTCGGCATAAAGCTGGTAACCACTTAGCAATCCATAGTTTCCGACTTCACTTCGTAGTATTTGTTTTCTCTGTCGCGCTGACGGCTGGATTCCGTGGCTATTTTTCGTGAAGGAATCGACCAAGACGAAGCATCCCCAGCTACTCTACGAGTCGAAGCTGTACAGGATTCTTCAAGGAGGAAGTGCGTGTTCCCCAAACCCATAATTTCCGGCCTCTCGTATATTTTCCATGTCTCTCTTTTCGGCGACGCTATGCGGATACTGCTTAAATTTATAGACCGGCGCCTGTATTTCATTGTTGACGTGTGGATAGCACGTTTCGTGCATTTGTCTCTCCTTCTTTTCGCGTTCGCTCGATGCTGCTATCGCAGCCGGCATCCCGAACATCCGGTGGTTCGGCGTGGAGGGGGACTACAATGTCATGGTCATCGACCTGCTCGGGCCCAGTCTCGAGGACCTCTTTAATTTCTGCGCCAGGAAGTTCTCGCTCAAGACCGTGCTCATGCTCGCGGATCAGCTGGTGGGTGTTTAGGTGACCTGAGTCAACCCGAGCAGTCGCCAGAAGTATTTGCTTGGACCATTCTCATTCTCGCGAATCAATTGCCGGGTGTTTTTCACGTCGTCGAGTATATCAATGATAGTCGGAGTGACTCTCGACGGGTAGTTGGGATAGTGGCCAGAATTCCTGAAACTGACCTTTGTACCTACAATAGCGAGCAGCTGACCGCTCGTCTGGTAGCGGTCCAGTAATCACGGACAGCCGGGTACGGGTAGTTGGAGAGTGACGCGGCGGAGTGGAAGCATGCCTGGTGGTTCGCGGAGAATCCCAAGATTGCGCGAACGAACGGAGTACGACAGGGCGCATATCGTCATCGTTTGTCGAACTTTGGCACTCTCTCGATGTTTCGCGATGCTCGAAGCGGGCGGAGTGGAGACGAGGGGAGGGGATAGGACAGGATGGGTTGAAAGTGGGTGAGATCAATGTTACTGCAGAAGAGACTGGAGTATGTGCACTCGTAGGGCTTCCTGCACCGCGACATGAAGGCGGATAGTTGTAACAGCTCGAATTCCGTCTGAGTTGAACAGTTTGACCCCCGCTGGTTCTCTATTCCTTCAGATCAATCGAGTGGAGTACGTGCACTCGAAGAGCTTCCTGCATCGCGACATCAAGCCGGACAATTTCCTCATGGGGCTGGGCAGGCGCGCCAACCAGGTGTACATCATTGACTTCGGGCTCGCTAAGAAGTACCGCGACCCCACCACGCACCAGCACATCCCCTACAGGTGCGTCCGTGTGTCCGCGAGTCTAGTATGCGTCGTTACGTCCTCACTACATCCTTCCGCGGGATTTTTGCATCCTTTTTGGGAGAGATTCGTTGCGTCCTCTCTGCCTCCACTCTGTCTCGCGCTCGCGCCCCAATCCCCTTACACTTTCCCTCCTCCTTCCGAATTCGTCTCCCCTTGCTTGCGGTTCGCCAGATCCTCTTCCCCCACCCATCGCATCCCCCCTCCCACCCCCCACCTTCCCCCCCTCCCGGTGCCCTGCCCCTGCATCTTTTTCTCTATCCACGCTAACCCGCGCTCGTCTCATGTTGGTTTGCTTCGCGTGTGCTCTCCCGCTTCCTCTCCCCGCTTGGTCTCTCCCCTCCTCCCGTTCTTGGCCTCGTTCTCCTCTCCTCCCGCTCTTGGCCGCGTTCGCTTGGTGTGCGTGCGTGGTGTGCCTGGTCTGGTGCCGTGGTGCAGAGAGAACAAGAACCTGACGGGCACGGCTCGTTACGCCAGCATCAACACACACCTTGGCATCGGTATGTGCCTGACGCCCCTCGGCCCTGCTCTACCCTCACCCCCCGTCCGCCCCGCCCCGCCCCCCTCGCCCCTCGCCGTGGTTCTCCTCTCATCCTCGACCCTGGTCTCTTACGCTCGTCACCATGCGAAATAACACACTGTTCTTGCACGCTCATGTCCCCGGGTCTGTGCTCGTATGAACGTTGTGGGCAGAGCAAAGCCGGAGGGACGACCTGGAGTCCTTGGGCTACGTGCTCATGTACTTTCTGCGAGGAAGGTGCGCGTCTGGCTGTTCGATTGCCTGAGAAACCAGGGCCCGTTTTTTACTAGGGTTATGCTTTCCGCTAGTGCCTTCCTTTTGCAAGGATCCTCCTTTCTGCATCATGCTAAGATGCTTCCTTCGGGTATATGGTTCACTGCTGGGTTGTTTTGGAGTGTGTTTGTATGAGGTAGCTCTTTCTGTGGGACGGCTGTTTACTGAGGCACGTGTTTGTTTGTGTGTTGTGTTGTGCAGCTTGCCATGGCAGGGTCTAAAGGCGGGTACCAAGAAGCAGAAGTACGAGAAGATTAGCGAGAAGAAAATGTCTACTCCCATTGAGGTGTGTTGCTGCGTCAATTCCCATATTATGATACGTTGAGTCATGACTACTTCAGTTGACCCGCGTGGCGCATATCCCTCCGTTCCGCCACCATTGTCCCCGTCCCCCAGGTGCTCTGCAAGGGCTACCCCACGGAGCTCGCGTCCTACTTCCACTACTGCCACCCTTCCTTCCTGAAAAGCTGTCGTTTCGCTCCCCCTTGGCTGCCACCTCTCCACCCGCACCCCGCCACCAGGTGCTCTGCAAGGGCTACCCCACGGAGCTCGCGTCCTACTTCCACTACTGCCGCTCATTTTTCCTGAAAACTTGTCGGTCCGCTCCCTCTTGGCTGCCGCCTCTCCACCCACACCCCGCCTCCAGGTGCTCTGCAAGGGCTATCCCACGGAGCTCGCGTCCTACTTCCACTACTGCCGCTCGCTGCGCTTCGACGACAAGCCCGACTATGCGTACCTCAAACGCCTCTTCCGTGACCTCTTCATTCGCGAAGGTGCGTGAGGGGGCTTCTGAGGCGCCTAAGATAAGGGGTGCGAGGGTGGGAGGGGGGGGAAGGGGGGGGGTCGGTGGGGTTGATTTGACAGGCCCGACTATGCATACCTCAAACGCCTCTTCCGCGACCTCTTCATTCGCGAAGTTGCGTGTACGGTGGGGGATTTAGGCGTCAGTTCGCTTGAGGCATTGCCCGTGTCGGACCGTCCATTTGTTACTGCTTGCCAAACCCACCCAGCCCCACCATACCATCACCCCACACCATCCCGCCATGCCATCACACACCGCACCCCACCGTACCATAACCCGCCCTACCCTGCCCTGCCATCCCCCCCCCTCACCGCGCCATCACCCGCCCCACCAGGCTTCCAGTTCGACTACGTGTTTGACTGGACCATTCTCAAGTACCAGCAGTCGCAGGCCTCTGTCGCCCCGACCCGCATGATGGTACGCACTCCTCTTCATCCATCTTTGCTTCCTTTCTCAACTCTAAGCTCTGATATGCTCCAAGCTCTCTCCGGCCAACTTGACTTGTCTCTGGCTGGGTGATTCCAGCCAGCATTTTTGTATGAAGGGAGTGTATGCGCTCTGTCTTACGTGGCTTCCCCACATGCTACAAACATTCATTTCACGTTTTTCTCGGTGTGCTTTTTCCTGTTCGTCTGTTGGGCCTACGTGCGTGTGTTTGGGGCTGTGTGTATGTGTGTGGGAGGAAGGGGGGGGGGGGGGGGGGGGGGGGGGGGTTGTGAGGGGGATGTGTGTGTGCATGCATGCTTGTATGAAAATGCTCGGTTTGGGTGTTCGCTTGTTCGTGTGTGCTCGCCTGTGCAGGGTGCAAATGCGGCAGCAGCAGCGCCATCACCCGCTGCCAATGCACCAGGTCTGATTTAGCTTCAGGTTGGACACCTCCTCTCACTTCTCTTATTTGGTTTACGTCATTTACTTCCCGAACTGCTTTCCCTTGTCCCACCACTCCCTCCCCTCCCGCTGACCCCGTCCTCCCCCCCTTCCCTCCCCCCCCACCCCCCCCCCCCCCCCCCCCCCCCCCCCCCTCCTTTCCTCCCTCTTTCCACCCACATGTCTCTCTTTTGCTTGAATCCCACTGATCCTCCAAATGATCCTCACTACTCGCTTCCATCACACCCTCTCCCGTCCATCTTCCGTCACATCAATCCCACATCTAGATTCACGTACATTCATCAGTCCAGCTCAGAGCATTCACCTTTCATCTTGTTAAAAAACCACTCACTTTCATCTCCACCCCCCCCTCCCCCCCCCTTCCCCCGCCTCCCCCTTTCCACCCTCCCCCGCTCATCCGCCCCACCAGACGCGGACTTGGCTCGTCGCAGGTCCCCCATGGAGAGCCCGCGGCACCGAAGCCCCATGCCGCATGCTGAAGAGGAGGTGAGGGGTTGGGTAGCGGGTTGATAGGCTAAAGTGTGAAGGGTATGGCTTGTACGTAGGTCCCCCATGGAGAGCCCGCGGCACCGAAGCCCCATACCCCTCGCAGACGAAGAGGTGAGGGGGATTGGGTAGCGGGTTGATAGGCTCACGTGAAGCACTGCGTCCATACAGGCGCGGCCGAGCGCCATGCGTTCAGGGCGATTGGAAAAGCACCGGGTAAGGGGGCGGGTCAGGGGGGGAGGGGGGGGGGAGTCGGGGGGCGGGTCGGGGGGCATGCAGAGTCTCACATGAAGAGCCGTATAGGGTACTGCTGTCAATGTGAGTTCTCGCCTGTGTGGACTCACCTCCGCTCTCCCCTTTTCCTGTACCATGCATATGGGCGGCTGGACAGGCAGCAGATCAGCGGCGCGCAGAGCCCTACACGAAGCTGATTTGATGTTCATCGCATGGGCCTTCACCACTCCTGCTCTCTGCCACCTCCCCCCTCCTTCCCCTCCCCCACAGGCCGATGCGGAGCGCCATGCATACGGGCGGACGGGAAGCGGATCAGGGGCGCAGAGCCCCTTGTGCTGTTGATGCTGTCTGTTAACTCACGTACTCCCTCCTGCGATTGCTTCTGCTCCCCCCTTTCCCCCGCCCCCCATAGGCGGAGGCGGAGCGCCATGCATACGGGCGGACGGGCAGCGGGTCAGGGGCGCGCAGAGCACCTGCTGCTGGCGGGATGGCGCCCGCGCAGGCTGCAGCGGGGGCAGGGGGCGTGCGGGGGAGCACACCGGACGCGCTGGATAGCAAGCGAGGGCTCGGACTCACTAATGCGCTGTCAGGGATTCGCTCAGGGTCACGCGTTCGCACTGGTGAGCTGGAATTGGTTGGTGCTTGGTGGTGGTGCTTGATGGTGGTGCTTCGTGATGGGAGTATGTGGTGATTGAGTTTCCATTCCACCCTAACGGTCTTGTGGAAAGTGGCTCCGGGCCACGGATTTGCAGTTTTGAGCGATGTTGCTGGTTTACCTGCCCTCTATGCCAGCTCGCGAGTTTGATGAATTCATAGCAGGAATGTGGCTTCATTAACCTCCCCCCTTCCCATTTTCCCCCACACCCTCTCCCTGCTCTGCCTCCTCTTCCGCCTTTATTCTCTCCCCACCACACCACCCAATGGACAATCCTCTTCCCCCCTCCTGGTGCGGAGCAGGCCAGGGAAGCGGGCATGTGTGGCAGTGGTAGGTAGGATTGCACTTGCCTGCTTATGCAATGCGGAGGGGTGCAGTGCAGGCGATATTGGTGCCTGCATAGGGCGGTGCTTGCTAGTTCCTCCACACCCCAATTTGTGGATAACAAGGCACAATGCTGGAGAGTGCAAGGAGCTGGTGTTGAGAGCAGTGGGTGGAGAGGAGCAGCGGAGACACGCCGCGAGGGTATGGGTGGAGATATGGAGTGCAACATATGGCGGGCATGGTGAATGGAGAGTGTGGAGGGGGGCCGACCAAGGGAGGGAAGGGGGGGGAGGGAAGTTGGCGGGCAGGGGAAGACGATCCGCAAGACTTTGAAGTGCGACAAGTGCTGCTGGCTGCTGGCGTGTGGGTGCAGAGCAGATCACGTGGGACAGGGAGGGAGGAGGGAAGAGCTTGGAGTGGTGGGTCATGGGGGCAGTGGATGCAAGCTGCAAGAACCATGGCGTGTGGAGGAGCGGCTTTCAGAGGGGGTATTGGGGTAAGCTGCTCGCTGTGTGCTCCCGCCTGGTCACATAGGGCTGATGGGGAGGGCTTTCACAAGGGCGAGGAGGAAGAAGGGCTGTGATGAGGGCTAGGAGGAAGGGGTGGAAGGAGGAACGGGGAATGGGGGTGATGTGGAAAGCAGCTGCTTGTCTCTGCTTCTAACTGCATAGGTAACAGTTTCATGATGGAAGGGGCTTGGATGAGGGTGAGGAGGAAGGGAGGTGGAGGGGGGGACAGGGTCAGGCAATCAGAGCATTTGACTATCATGAACAGGGAATGACTAGTCAGCTGAAGGATGATGGGGATGACTTGGCTCGGCTGGCACATACATATTCAGGGTGCATGAGCCGACATGCTTCGGGAGACGAGCTACACCAGTTACTCCGATCATCTAATGCACATTACAGATGCACTAGTTTTCATGTGCTGCTGTCCTCAGATAGCGCTGCAGCTGTTTGGTGTACAAGTGAGGCCTGGTAAGGCAGAGTGGAACGTTGAGAGGAATGTGGTGTGGTGTGGATGAATACACCTGGTGACCTGCATGATCACCTCCTGCTTCCTGTGCTATAATTGCTGTCGGATGAGGGCCTTCGGACAGCCTCGCCTGCTTGTCGGTCATCACCGCACTGCCCCCAAGGGGTACTATTCTTCTGATTGGCCAAGTTCAGGGGCTTATGTACTGTACTCTCTCCGGTGGCCCGTACAGGCTATTTCCTTTTCTTTTTTCTTTTGCTTCATTGCTTGTCACAATTATCCTGCTCATGCTAGGATATGAAGTCGCATGATGAGGAGGATTCTATACAGTGGCCCTGTCAAGGCTTTCTGGTGGTTGAGGATAGCATTTGTGACATTTGTGGTGACTGGGTGGCCCATCCTATATTTTGTTTTTGTGAAAAGGTTTATACCGGTACCGTAAGGCAATTGTTGTGTACTGACTGACTGAGTGAGCGAGCCTCAGGATTCTTTACATGTGCAGGGACTTCTCAGCCTACCTATCGTCAGGCACACACCAACCACCACCATAGGTAACAGACCTTGGTGGAAGTTGTAGGTGTCATTTCTGGTTCAACTAGACCACCCACTGTAAAGATGATTGTAGGCATCAATGCTGCTGAATGCTACACTTGTCCAAACAGAACCAGACCAGAAAAAAGGAGCAGTACGGTACGTTAAAGCCCGGAGTCAGCATGGTAATTTATCAAGTTATGTGGGTTTGAAATAGTGTTGGCGAAACCTTGAAAACAAGAATTTCGGCAAAGTCAGTGTAGCGAGAAAAATATCGATTGACGAGGGGGAAAGGAGTCTCGCCTGTTGGGCTGAAATGCCCTAGGATCTTTGTAGAGTTAAAGTCTGAGTAGGATTGTAATAGCGGAAGCGTTTGAATGAAAAGTCCTTGAACCACCTTGCGCTAGTATGTGAGGGCAAAGTGAGTTGATTAAAACAAGCAAATACAAGGCTTTATATAAGAGTACAAGGAATACGAATAGATATAATTAAACTGTTTTGCTGTTGCGATTCGATACAGTGCGACTCGGGCAACTGCTCAATGTCGAGTCAGTTGTGTGTCCTTGCTGTCGCGCTGTATTTGTCAAGTCAAAGGTCGCTGACTTTTGACCTTCGCGTAACCTCCAGGCGGTTACCCTAACCTCCGAGGGTTGACTCGCGATGCTTCGATTTGGACTGCTTCGCTTGTGTCCTAAGTTTTGACACGACAGAGGCGCTTTAAGACTTATTGTTCCCAACACTCCCCTTCGCTTCTGGAGTGTCGCTAATGGTGACGTGGCCTTGTCCAGTCAGCAGCATGCAGTACTCGAACTTTTGTTTTCCGATTTTCTTGGTCAAGTAATCGGCTGCCATCTCGGACGTGGAACAGTAGGATAATTCGAGTTTCCCTTTCTCGATCTCGTCTTTCACGAAGAAGTATCGCAGAGCGATATGCTTCGTTCTGTTCGCGAATCCGCTTTTGTTGGCGATGCGAATTGCAGATTGGTTGTCGCAGAATAGGGTGAAGTTGGGTAACTCGGCTAACTTTGCTTCTTCCAGCAGCTCGTGAAGGTAGAGTCCTTCCTTGGTGGCTGAGCAGAGGGCGATATATTCTGCTTCAGCTGAAGAGAGAGCGATTAGTTCCTGCTTGCTCGACTGCCAGGAGATAGGTCCGATAGGCTCGAGACGATAGACGTAGCCAGTGCGAGAGCGGCTATTGTCGGAATCGCCGGCATGATCGGCATCGACGTAGCCGATTAGTTTCGTGGTCGTAGTTTCGTTTTTGTAGTAAGTCAGGCCGATCGTCGGAGTGCTCACGAAGTAGTGTAGTGCGTGATCGAGCTCCGCCAGGTGCTCTGCTTCGGGTTTCTTGAGGTAGGTAGCGAGTTGGCTTGCGGAGTAGGATAGATCCGGGCGGCAGGTGACGGCTGCGAAGAGGAGGCAGCCCAGTTTCCTCTGGTAATCACGTATTCCGGCAGCTTTGAGTGGAGCGGAATTTCCTTTGTTACTTCCTGCCGTGTAGCGGTATGGCGTGGCGATAGCGGTAGGTGTGAGCGAGAAGCGCTTGGCGATAGTGTCGGCGTATTTCTCGGCGCTTAAGTAGATAGCATTTTCTTCTTCGCGGATGTTGAGCCCGAGGTACTGGGTGACGGTAGAAGAAACCGTGAGCGTGAGGTCCTTCTGTAGCTCCCCTTCGAACCAGGTGGTGATGTCGTCGGTGGAGCCGATGTAGAGTAGATCGTCGACGTAGACGATGAGTAGGATGTAATCGGCGTCTTTAGTGAATCGATACATTCATTGGTCGTGCGGCAGTTGGCGGAATCCGATGCGAGTGAGTCGGGTGTGTAGGTGCTGTTGCCACAGCCGCGGGGCTTGATTGATTCCGTAGAGCGATTTCAGTAGCTGGCAGACCTGATTGGGTTTTCCGTGGGTACCGTGTGGGAGTTCGACGAAGATTTCGGCGTCGACGGGTGCGTAGAGAAATGCGTTGGCGACATCGATTTGTCGCAGTTTCTTCTTCTTCAAGGCGGCAACGGCAAGAAGAATTCGAAGAGAGGTATGTCGACTAACTGGGGCGAATGTCTCGGTGAAGTCTCGTCCTTGCTCTTGGTCGAATCCACGCACGACCCAGCGTGCTTTGAACTTCTCGATTGTGCCGTCTGCTTTCGTTTTGATGCGGAAGACCCATTTCCCGGTGAGAATGGTCTTGTTCCTTGCCACGCTTGCGGGAACGACCTTCCAAGTGTTGCGTTCCTCCAGTGCCTTTAACTCTCTGTCCATGGCTTCGCGCCATTTCTCCCTGTGTTCCCCCCCCAGAGCCTGCTGAACCGTCGCATGCTCCTTAGGAAGTGCGTTGCCGTGGACTGCGGTGACGAGGCCGAGGATTTGCAGTCCAGTCTGTAAGTATCGGGGGAGTGTTGGATCCTCGGGATAAGCTGCTTCGTCTCCCGCTTCTGGATCGGGTATGAAATTTGGCCCAATCCGTTATGCTTCGTTTGTGTTGACTGTCGCAGGTGTTACGTAACCGTTGTCGGCGAAGTGATAGAAGACTTCGGCGTTGACACTGTCGCGAGGATTGTCTTCGTCCATGGGCACGTCGACGGAGCAGTACGGGAGAGGTCCGGTTTCTTCCGATGCGTTGTCGACGTTCTGTTCATCCCAGTCTGCTTCGTCCGCTGCTGAGGCAAAGGCTCGGTCACCACGAAAACCACCTGTGGGGTCCTAATTCTCGTGCAAGTTGGCGAGGTACGTTTGAAAGGTGAGTCGCTCGTAGAAGATCACATCACGTGCTGCTACTGTTTCCTTTGAGTGGACATCGAAAATTTTCCACGCGTTGTAATTTTTCTCGATGCCGAGGTGTAGTCCCCACTGTGCCCGTTGTGAAAATCTTCCCGCTCGTGCTTCTGGGGGTCGGTACTGCACCATGCATCCGAAAACTCGTAACATTCTTGTGCTGCCCTGCTTTCCTGTCCACAGCAGATGCGGTGATGCGTTGTTCGGGAGTGACGACGACGACAACAAGTTGTGCAGCATGACAGCATGGTCCATTGCTGCAGGCCACTGGTGGTTGGGTAGCCGCATGCCACGTAGCAGTTTGCGCATGCTGTTCTGCAGAGTCCTGTTCATTCTTTCTGCAACACCTTGCTGCTGATGGGCGTAGGGAAGGGAGAGGAGTTGCTTGATTCCCCTTTCCGCCAGGTACTGCTTGAAGCGCTGAGAGGTGTATTCTCCTCCTCCGTCTGACTGGAAGCTTTTCAGCTCTGTTCCTAACTCCCTCTCTGCTACCGGTAGCCAAGCGGCAAACGCTGCGAGTGCCATGTCGCGGCTGGGTAGGTTTCGATGTCAGACGTATCGAGTGGCGGCGTCGATGAAGGTTATCATGTAATTGTAGGTGACTTGTCCTGGTTCTCGATTGAAGAGGATATCGCTGTATACTTTCTCGAGTGGTGCGTATGCAGGTGCGCTCGGGTTGTGGTGAGAAGAAAACGGTCGATGGGGTAAGTCGGCTTCGGGGCAGATGAGGCAAGTTCTTCGTGCCCGTTGAAGTTCTCTGCCGTCGGGTAGTAGTAGCGAATCTTTGTCGAGGACTCATGCTCGTATTGTGTTATTTAATACTGTGTTGCTTGGATGTCCTGTGCGTGCGTGCCAGATGTCTTCAGGAGCGCGATGTCCGGGTGAGAGTTGATACGCGTCGGAGTTGGAGTAGAAGCTGGCGACGACATTGGCGCTTCTGTGGACTTCTCGTTGAGTCGGGTTCAGTTGCTGGGCGGGTGTTGGTGGTGCTTCGTGGACGATGACTGGTGTCGTTGGTCCTGCTGCTGCCGATGATGTTTCTGCTGCTGTCGATGTTGTCTCTGCTGCTGCCGATGTTGTCTCTGCTGCTGCCGATGTTGTCTCTGCTGCTGTCGATGTTGTCTCTGCTACTGCCGTTTGTTGAATTGTTGCTAACGCTCATGTTCGTTCTGCTTCAGGGATGGTGTGCGAGTACTAGAAACCTCCCGGGCTGAAGTCGGGATTGAGATCCGGGGGATGTGTCCAATCGGCGAAGTTGACGATGGCGTCGCTATCTGCAGTGCCAAGGTCGGGGACGAAATCGAGGACGAAGACGTTGTTCTTCAAAACTGCTCTTCCGATGTAGAGGTCGCCCTTCCCGTGGTACAGTTTAAACTCCTGGGTGGTGCTGTCGGCTTCCAAGTGGATGCCTTTCGCCATCAGCTGGCTGACACTCAGTAAGTTATAACCGAGTCCTTCTGCGATGAGTACCTTTGACATGTGCAGTATGACGTTTGTCTCTCTTGATTGAAGCTGAACTACTCCTTGTCGTCGTGTGCGCAGGTTCTGGTTGTTGGCGACCGTGATGACTACTTCTCGCTGGAGTCGATGTTCGCGTCGAACGAAGCGTCCCGAGGAGCACATATGTTGTCCGCAGCAACTGTCCAAGAACCAGGTGTCTTGCCCGGATGGTTCGCTTTGAGCGATGGCGGCGTACGTCGGATTCGGTTGGAGTGACTCGCGGCGAGGAGTCCTGTTGTCGAGCTCTTCTTCCGGTGAGTAGTGAGGTGGTGATTCGGTTGTGCACGAATCAGTTATCTTCACCATGCAATTGACAATGTTTCTTGCTCCTTGTGCAGATTGTCCTGTTGGAGTCGTTGAAGCTTGGATTGAGGTCGTCAGATTTGCTTGTGTTGAGGCAACTTGGGAGCTTGAAGGCCGGAGTTGTCGCTGTGGTGTTGTCTGACGAGACGGGCAGTGCGTGCGAGGGTGTCCCGAAGTCTTGCAGATGTGGCAAAACGGAGGTACCGTCTTCACTTGTTGCTGTTGTCGATTGTTGTTGTTGTTGTATCGTCGCTGAGTGTGAAACGCAAACTCCGGTGCTAATGTTTTGTTCTTGTGTCTTTCTTCTTGCAGGTCCATGTCCTGCTGCTCGGCATGAATTTCGGCGTAGAGTGCCGCTTCGGAAATCCTCCCGTGTACTCGTAATATGGCGCGAGTGGAGCGCCAGTGGGGGCTGAGACCGCCGATGACCACCGTGACAAAGGCGTCTTCTGAAATCGACCCTCCGCATCGAAGAAGCTTGTCGCGCAGTTCGCGGCAGCAGCTGATATAAGCCATGCCTTTCTCGCCTGGTTTCATTTCAATTGTTGTCAACTGCGCCATTAACCTGCTTTGATTTACGCTGTCTGTTGCTTGATACATGTTCTTCAGGTGGTTGTACGCGAGCTCCGCGGAGTTGCCGTAGCCTCGGTAAGTCCTGATGTTCTGCTGCTGGGTCGGGGTGATGTTTCTTAGCAGTATCGTGTACGCCATCATTGATTGATAGGTGTACTGCTGCTTCTCATATTGTGTCCCGTTTGTTGGATATGGCAGGGACCCGTCGAAGAAGCCGAGAATCTGTGCTCCTTCCATCATCAGTTCAAACTCGAACGACCAGGTGAAGAAGTCTTTTCCGTCGAAAGGCTTTGTCGTTTGCAGCTTGAGAACATGCGCGAATTGCGATTGAACTTGTAATGCGTCCAATGCCCTTTCTTGTCACGGTGCAGATTGCGGTTTTGGCATGAGGCTGACGGAGCCACGCTGGGGCTCGTACGGCGCAAAGGTAGGCTGCTGTTGTTGTTGTTGAATTCCGCGTGCGTAGGATGAGCCGTCGAGACTCATAGGAGTTACGTTGTTGTTGTTGCTGTTGTTTGACTGCGCAGGTACTCCTTGCTGGTGCTGCTCGTAGAAGGACATGAAGGAGAAGAATTTCTCCATCATGCTTGGATCGAAGCCAGCGGGCGTTTCCGTAGACCCACCTGCTGGTCTCGTGGTAGTCCCTTCTTCCGTCTGTAGACTAGAGACAGGAGGTGGAGTAGGGGTAGTGCCTGGAGAACCGTTGGAGGAGCTCCTCTCCTTCCTAGTAGACATGTCTTCCTTGTATAAAGTATTAAGAGAAAAAGTAACTTTGAACTCTATCTGCTCTGATACCATGTTGGGCTGAAATGCCCTAGGATCTTTGTAGAGTTAAAGTCTGAGTAGGATTGTAATAGCGGAAGCGTTTGAATGAAAAGTCCTTGAACCACCTTGCGCTAGTATGTGAGGGCAAAGTGAGTTGATTAAAACAAGCAAATACAAGGCTTTATATAAGAGTACAAGGAATACGAATAGATATAATTAGAATGTTTTGCTGTTGCGATTCGATACAGTGCGACTCGGGCAACTGCTCAATGTCGAGTCAGTTGTGTGTCCTTGCTGTCGCGATGTATTTGTCAAGTCAAAGGTCACTGACTTTTGACCTTCGCGTAACCTCCAGGCGGTTACCCTAACCTCCGAGGGTTGACTCGCGATGCTTCGATTTGGACTGCTTCGCTTGTGTCCTAAGTTTCGACACGACAGAGGCGCTTTAAGACTTATTGTTCCCAACATCTCCAAACGTGTGTTAGAAACAATCGGTCCTAAGCGCCTCTGCCGTGTCGAAACACTAAGGCACAAGCGAAGCAAAGCATATCGAGGCACCAACGAGTCAACCCTCGGAGGTTGAAGTAACTGCTGGAGGTTACGCGAAAGTCAAAGGTCAGCGACCTTTGACCTGACAAGTACAGCGCGACAGCAAGGACACACAACTGACTCGCTACAGAGCAGCTGCCCGAATCGTCACTGTATCGAACCGCAACAGCAACAAGTAAAACAGTTACAACCGTATCTCTTCGTATTCCTTGTACTCTTATATAATCTTGTATCTCTTTGTTTTAATCAACTTACTTTGCCCTCACATACTAGCGCAAGGTGGTTCACAACTCCTTATTAACGCTTCCGCTACTACACCAACTCTACCCAGAGTTCACCCCTGCAAAGATCCTAAGGGCTTTTTCAGCCCAACATGGTATGAGAGCTATCAGTGGGAATTCAACTTCTATACCAACAGTATCAATCAGCATGGCTACACAAAAAGAAAGGAGCAACTCCAACGGCTCACAGGGAACTACTCCTACTCCACCTCCTGCCTCTGGTCTACAGACAGAGGAGGGCACGGCAACAAGACCCAGAGCAACATCTACCGAGACTCCCACGAATCAACCTGCATGTCAGAATGTTCTTATCTAGCCTGTAGTGGGGTGCTCTATAGCGAGTACAACCCTGTTAGGGTTTGCTATATGTATCCCAACTGCTGCTAGTCAAACACTCTTCTTTCTTCTAATTTTGTCACTGCAGACTTCGACCAGAGCATGATGGAGAAGTTTTTCTCCTTCATGTCCTTCTACGAGCAACACCAGCAATCGGCGCCTGCGCAGTCACACAACAGCAACAACAACGGAGCAACACCCATGAGTCTCGACGGCTCATCATATGCACGAGGAAATCAACAACAGCAGCCTACCTTTGCTCCGTACGAGCGCGGGTCCATCAGCTTGATGCCACACCCACAGCCCTCACCTGGACAAGAAAAACCACTGGACGCATTGCAAGTTCAGTCGAAGTTCGCTCACGTTCTGAAGATGCAGACGTCAAGACCCTTCGATGGAAAGGACTTCTTCACTTGGTCGTTCGAGTTCGAGCTGATGATGGAAGGCGCGCAGATACTCGGGTTCTTCGACGGGTCTCTGCCATACACAACAAACGGCACACAGTACGAGAAGCAGCAGTACACCTATCAGTCAATGATGGCGTATACGATCCTACTGAGGAACATCACCCCGACTCAACAGCAGAACATAAGGACTTACCGAGGTTACGGCAAGTCCGCGGAGCTCGCGTACAACCACCTGAAGAGCCTGTATCAAGCAACAGACAGCGTAAGTCAAAGTCGGTTAATGGCGCAACTGACAACGGTTGAAATGAAACCAGGGGAGAAAGGAATGGCGTATATCAGTCGATGTCGCGAGTTGCGCGACAAGCTTCTTCGATGCGGAGGGTCGATTTCTGAAGACGCCTTCGTGACAGTCATCATCGGCGGCCTCGGTCCTCAATGGCGCGCCACAAAGGCCATCCTCGGAGCTCACGGAAGAATCTCCGAAGTAGCGCTCTGCGTCAAAATCCACGCCGAGCAGCAAGACATGGACCTGCAAGAAGAACGATACAGAAAGAAGACATCAGCACCGGAATTCGCGTTCCACACCCAGCGACGCTACAACAACAACAACAACCGAAGCCAGTACCTCCGTTCTGCCACATCTGCAAAACTTCAGGACACCCGCGTACACACTGCCCGAATCGTCAACAGTCAACAACCCCACAACGGCAACTTCGACCTTCAAGCAACCAAATCGCCTCAACGCAAGTAAATCCCACGACTCAGATTCAAGCTTCAACGATCTCAACAGGACAACCTGCACAAGGAGCAAGAAACATCGTCAACTGCATGGCAAAGCTGACAGACTCCTGCATCACCGAGTCACCACCACACTACTCACCGGAAGAACATCTCGATGAAACCACACCCCGCCGCGAGTCATTCAACCGAACCCGACATACGCCGCCATCGCCCAAAGCGAACCATCCGGAAGGGACACAAGGTTCTTGGACAGTTGCTGCGGACAGCACATGTGCTCCTCGGGACGCTTCGTTCAACGAGAACACCAAATTCAATGCGAAGTTGTCATCAGAGTCGCCAACAATCAGAACCTGCGAACACGACGACAAGGCGTAGTTCAACTTCAGTCAAGGGAAACAAGCGTTATACTGCAGATGTCAAAAGTACTAATCGCGGAGGGACTCGGCTACAACTTACTGAGTGTCAGTCAGCTAATGGCGAAGGGGATTCACCTCGAAGCAGACAGCACCACCCAAGAATTCAAGCTGTATCACGGGAGAGGAGGACTCTACATCGGCAAGGCGGTCCTCAAGAACAACGTCTTCGTTCTTGATTTCGTTCCTGACCTTGGCACCGCCGACAGCGACGCCATCGTCAACTTCACCAACTGGACACACCCTCTAGACCTTGATCCAGACTTCAGTCCAGAAGGCTTCTGGTATTCACACACCATCCCTGAAGCAGAAAGAACAAGGGCGTTAGCAACAATTCAGACAACATCGGCAGCAGCAGAGACAACATCGGCAGCAGCAGAGACAACATCAGCAGCAGCAGAGACAACATCGGCAGCAGCAGAACCATCAACGGCAGCAGCAGGAACGTCAACACCAATCGCTGGTCCTTCAACGACACCGCTCCTCATCGACGACACACCACCAACACCCGCGCAACAACTACACCCAGCACCACGAGAAGTTCATCGTAGCGCCAACTTCACCGCCAACTTCTACTCCAACTCCGACATGTACCGACGATCACCCGGACATCGCGCCAACGAAAGCACCTGGCATGCAAGGATGGGACATCCAAGCAACACAGTATTAAACAATACAATAAGAGCAGGAGTACTCGACAAGGACTCACTCCTACTGACCGACGGACGAGAACTTCAACGAGTACGCGGAACGTGCTTCACCTGCCCTGAAGGTGACTTACCACATCGACCGTTCGCGCCTCATCACAACCCGAGCGCTCTTGCGTACGCACCACTCGAGAAGGTGTATAGCGACATCCTGTTCAATCGGGAACCAGGACAAGTAACATACAACTACACGATCACCTTCATCGACGCCGCCACCCGTTACGTCTGGCACCTAAACCTCCCTAGCCGCGACATGGCATTCGCAGCCTTCGTTGCCTGGCTACCAGTAGCAGAGAGAGAATCTGGCATGCAACTGAAAAGCTTCCAGTCAGATGTTTGAGGAGAATACACCTCTCAGCGATTCAAGCAGTACCTGGCGGAAAGGGGAATCGAGCAGCTCATCTCCCTTCCCTACGCCCATCAGCAGCAAGGTGTAGCAGAAAGAATGAACAAGACCCTGCAGAACAGCATGCGCAAACTGTTACGTGGCATGCCGCTACCCAACCACCAGTGGCCTGCAGCAATGGACCACGCTGTCATGCTACACAACTTGCTGTCGTCATCATCGCTTCCAAACAACGCATCACCGCATCTGCTATGGACAGGGAAACAGGGCAGCACAAAAATGTTACGAATTTTCGGATGCATGGTACAGTACCGACCCCCAACAGCACGAGCGGGCCAATTTTCTCAACGAGCACAGTGGGGACTACACCTGGGAATCGAAAAGAACTACAACGCGTGGAAAATCTTCGACGTCCACTCCAAGGAAACAGTAGCAGCACGTGACGTAATTTTCTACGAACGACTCACGCTCCAGACATACCTTGCCAACCTGCAAGAAGACGAAGATCCCACAGGTGGTTTTCGTGGTGACCGAGCCTTCGCCTCAGCAGCGGACGAAGCTGACTAGGAGGAGCAGAATGTGGACAACGCATCAGAAGAAGCCGGACCTCTCCCGTTCTGCTCCGTCGACGTTCCCATGGACGAAGACAACCCTCGCGAAAGTGCCAACGCCGAAACCTTCTACCATTTTGCCGACAACGGTTACGTAACACCTGCGACAGTCAACACCAACGAAGCAGAACGAATAGGACCGAACTTCATACCTGATCCAGAAGCGGGAGATGAAGCAGCTTATCCCGAGGACGTAAATCTTCCCCGCGACTCACAGAGTGGACTGCAGATTCTCGGGCTCATCACCGCAGTCCACGGCTCAGCCACTCCTAGAGAGCCTACGATGGTTCAGCAGGCTCTGGTGGGGGAACATAAGGAAAAATGGCGCGAAGCCATGGACAAGGAACTAAAGGCACTGGAGGAACGCAACACGTGGAAAGTGGTTCCTATCGGCGTGGCACGGAACAAGACAGTGCTCACCGGGAAGTGGGTCTTTCGTGTGAAGACAAAGGCTGACGGCACCATCGACAAATTTAAGGCACGCTGGGTCGTACGCGGCTTCGACTAAGAGCACGGACGCAATTTCACCGAAACATTCGCTCCGGTCAGCCGACACACCTCTCTACGCATTCTCCTCGCAATCGCCGCCATGAAGAAGAAGAAGCTACGACAAATCGACGCCGCGAACGCGTTTCTCTACGCACCTGTTGATGCATAAATCTTCGTCGAGCTATCGCACGGCTCCCACACAGAACCCAACCAAGTTTGCCAGCTACTCAAGTCACTCTACGGCATCAAGCAGGCTCCGCGACTGTGGCAATAGCACCTGCACGCTCGCCTCATCCGCATCGGCTTCAAGCAACTACCGCACGATCAAGGCATGTACCGGCTCACTAAAAACGACGACTACATCCTACTAATCGTCTACGTGGACGATCTCCTTTACATCGGCTCAACTGACGGCATCACCACCTGGTTCGAAGGGGAGCTGCAACGGGATCTCACGCTCACAATTTCATCTACCGTCACTCAGTACCTCGGCCTCAACATCCGGGAAGAGGAGGACGCGATCTACCTCAGCGCCGAGAAATATGCCGACACTATCGCCAAACACTTCACGTTCACACCGACAGCCATCTCCACGCCATATCGATACACGGCAGGGAACGACAAAGGAAACTCCGCTCTACTTAAGCCCACCGGCATACGAGACTACCAGAAGAAGCTGGGATGTCTTCTCTTCGCAGCCGTCACCTGTCGCCCCGACCTCTCATACTCCGCAAGCCAGCTCGCCACCTACCTCAAGAAGCCTGAAGTAGAACACCTGGCGGAGCTCGACCGTGCTCTACACTACTTCGTCAGCACCCCAACGATCGGCCTAACTTACTACAAGAACGCAACCACACCGACTAAGTTAATCGGCTACGTCGACGCTGATCACGCTGGCGACTCCGACAATAGGCGCTCCCGCACCGGCTACATCTACCGTCTCGAACCTATCGGACCTATCTCCTGGCAATCGAGCAAGAAGGAACTAATTGCTCTCTCGTCAGCTGAAGCAGAATATATTGCACTCTGCTCAGTCACCAAGGAAGGACTCTATCTTTGCGAGCTGCTGGAAGAAGCGAAGTTAGCCGAGTTACCCAACTTTACCCTGTTCTGCGACAACCAGTCGGCAATTCGCATCGCCAACAAGAACGGCTTCGCAAACAGGACGAAACACATCGCCCTGCGATATTTCTTCGTGAAGGACGAGATCGAGAAGGGAAGGCTCGAGCTGTCATACTGTCCCACGTCCGAGATGGCAGCTGACTACCTGACCAAGAAGCTCGGAAAGCAGAAGTTCGAATACTGCATGCTGTTGACTGGACAGAGCCACGTCAACGACACTCCATAAGCAAAGGGGAGTGTTGGAAACAATCGGTCCCTAAGCGCCTCTATCGTGTCGAAACACTAAGGCACAAGCGAAGCAAAGCATATCGAGGCACCAGCGAGTCAACCCTCGGAGGTTGAAGTAACTGCTGGAGGTTACGCGAAAGTCAAAGGTCAGCGACCTTTGACCTGACAAGTACAGCGCGACAGCAAGGACACACAACTGACTCGCTACAGAGCAGTTGCCCGAGTCGTCACTGTATCGAACCGCAACAGCAACAAGTAAAACAGTTACAACCGTATCTCTTCGTATTCCTTGTACTCTTATATAATCTTGTATCTCTTTGTCTTAATCAACTTACTTTGCCCTCACATACTAGCGCAAGGTGTTGAAATGAATGAACAGGAATGATTGAACTAACAGTGAAATCAGTACAAGTACCTAACCCTAGAATTGTGTACCCCCTATAGGCTAACCCACTGTAGCCTAAACAAGCACAACATATATAATGTTTGACACACCCCCCATAGGCGAAGTGGGGGAGAACTAGGGGTCACAAGACCAGTCAAGTAAAGCAAAGCAAAGCAAGCTCAGGGTGGATCACAAAGTAACCACACATTCTGAGCACAAGTTCAAGGCCACAAGGCCAGTTCACATGCATGAGTACATATATATATAAGGCTAGACAAGCAAGAGCAGGTATATATATATGTAACAGTACAAGCAAGGTCAAGAGGTGAGCAAGTGAGGCAAGACAGGTACAACACCCAGCTGGGTGCAGAAGCGCTGATGATCACAAGGCGCAAGTGCCTTGGTGAAGACATCAGCAGTATTGGCCTCAGAGGCCACGTACGCAAGCCGCAACTGACCACGCTGCTGTAGCTCACGAGCAAGGAAGTAGCGAAGAGCAATGTGCTTTGTTCTGTGCTCCAGTCTCTGCTCTCGACACAAGGCCAGCATGGCCTTGTTGTCTACGTACAAGACTGGAGGAGAACGAGGTGGCTCTCCAAGGCCGGTCAGTAGGTAGGTGAGCCAGCGAAGCTCCTGAGCAGCCATGGCCCCTGCGTAGATCTCAGCCTCACAATTGGAGCCGAGAACAGAAGACGAGCGAGTAGCCCGCCACGAAACAGAGCCGGAAACCAAGGCTGAAGGTGTAACCCTGTGACGACCGCTGCGTAGCCTGATCGTCAGCCCAAGAAGCGTATGCGTGACCAGTGAGGACCACTGGACTCCGCCCTCCAAGCACTAGCCCCATGCCCAACGTACTGCACAAGTAGCGCAACACCCTCTTCGCTGCAGCCATGTGCTCTGGTCGGTGTCTCCCAGGAGCAACATAGCGTGCGAGAATGCTAAGAGGGTATGCAAGGTCAGGTCGTGTGTAGGTCATCAGGTACATGAGGCAGCCAACAAGCTCTGGGTACGGGCCACTCGACTCTATGGACTCATCCGAAGGCAGAGCTGAGAGCGAGTGGCGAGTAGGCAGAGGAGTGGCCTGAGGCGAGGAGTACGTGAAGCCAAAGCGCTGAAGGACCTGCTGCACCATGTGTGACTGAGTCAGGTTAATGGTGCGGCGTGCTCTGTCCCGGGTGATCTGCAAGCCAAGATAGCTGCGCAGTTCACCCAGGTCTGTGCACGTGTGTCTCTTCTGCAGCTCGGACATTCACGTAGGCGAGTCCAGCAGTGTCAGATGTGGCAAAGACCAAGTCGTCGACGTACACGAGGATGTAGAACGGCGGCAGAGAAGTGTCGGTGCGTAGAAACAGCGACGGGTCGGCAGTAGAGGGAGCAAACCCAAGAGCCGCAAGCGTAGTCCTCAGTGTGTCGTGCCACTCACGCGGTGCCTGGCGGAGACCGTAGACTGGCCGCCGGAGACTCCACTGGGTGCCAGGAGGAAAAGACCCAGTGAAGCCAGGTGGGCGACGCAGCCAGATCTCCTCGTGCAGGCTGCCCTGCAAGAAAGCAGTGCTGAAGTCAAGAGAGTGTAGCTCGTAGTCACGGTGAGCAGCTATGTGCAGCAGTACCCGAAGAGTGGTCATCTTCGGGGTGGGAGAGAAGGTCTGAAAGTAGTCAACTCCCTGCCGCTGACTGAAGCCACGAGCCACGTAACGCGCCTTGAAGACAGGCGGAGAACCCGGCGGCCGCTCCACCCTGAAAATCCACATGCCACTGACGATGTTCGCCCCAGGAGGGGGGACAGCGTCAACATAGGTGCCTGTGGACTTCCAGGAAGCCATCTCTGCATCCATAGCTACCTGCCACTGAGAAGAGTAGGGACCCTCTATCGCCTCCGCGTAAGAGCGCGGAGTCGGGATGTCAAGTGCATCCGGGTCTCCCTCAGGGGTAAGCAGTACGGACACGAGATGAGGTGAAGCAGCGGCCAAGCACTGGAACTCCTCCTGCATGTCCTCAAGGACGTGCGTGCCAAGGGCACACTCACCCCCGACGGACGGAGGACAGACTGACTCAGACTCAGCGACAAGACTAGCAGCGTAGTCTAGACGACAGCGAGCAGCAAAGTCGACGAGCTCAGCAACTAGGGCAGACGCAGCAGTGGACTCAAAAGAAGGGTCAGTGACGACAGTAGGAAGGAGACGCGTGACAGTAGGACTGGTAGCACAAAGAGAGTCCAACTCCGGGTCGGGAAGAGCAGGAATAGAGGACTCAGGAGGAGAAGGCAAAGGGGCACGCAGAGGAGCAGTGGACGGACGCAGAGACATCCGGTGCGTGCCAGGGACAGGAGGAGGACGCTGACGCGAAACGCAACCACTAGTGCGCGAAGTACGGACAGGTGACGCAGGGCGAGACGTAGGCTCACGACGCTCAGCAAGACCTCCAGTAGGACCAGTGTAGGGAGAAGGAGCAGGCAGTGGGGAGGCGGGCTGTAACTGTAACCGTGACTGGACAGGCTGTGGACACTCTAAGGGAGGAGGAGGACCGAGAGAAGGCGGGAGACCAAGAACCTGCTGAAGGAGCGGAACGAAGTACGCCCGCTGCCGTGCAGCGACTCCAGAACCAGCAGAGACACCAGCGCCAGGGTCCTCCGCACCAGCAGCAGCTCCAACGCCCGACTCCACAGCACCAGCAGCAGCACCAGCTCGAGGGTCCTCAGCACCAACAGCAGCTCTAACGCCCGGGTCCTCAGTACCAGCAGCAGCTCCAATGCCCGGGTCCTCAGCACCAGCAGCCAGCACCAGCGCCCGGGTCTGCAGCACCAGCCGTAGCTCCAACGCGCGGGTCCACAGCACCAGAAACAGCTCCAACCTCTAGGGCCGCAGCACCAGCAGAACCAGTAGTGTCTCCAGCACCAGTAGCACCACCAGCAGCAGCGGGGTCCGCGACACCAGGCGCGCCACTCCGAAGAGTGCAGCGCCGCTCGTACCACTCACGGATCCGCTCACGGGAGGGGAGCTCCCGGCTAGGAGGAGAAGCACTAGCACCAGTCCCAGTAGTAAGCCTGGCTCCAGAGGTACCTCTCCTGAGGCTGCAGTACTGGAAGTACCACTCACGCAGCTGCTCCGAGGAGAGGGCTCCGCCAGGTGTAGGACCCTCAGACTCAGGACCTCCAGACTCAGAACCCCCAGACTCCGGACTCTGCGGCTCAGCACCCCCAGGCTCAATACTCCCAGGCTCAGCACCCCCAGGCTCCACACCCCAAGGCTCAGCACCCCCAGGCTCCGCACCCCCAGGCTCCGCACCCCCAGGCTCAGCACCCCCAGGCTCCGCACCCCCAGGCTCAGCACCCCCAGGCTCCGCACCCACAGCAGGACGAGAGTCGACAGCTACCTCAACAGGCTCAACCGGGTCTACCTGAGACACACCTGAGGGAGCGGCACCCTGAGGGGGGAGGGGTCTACGACAGCAGCACCTGGCGCGAGGAAGAGAGGCGGGGGGGGGGAGCGGGGCAGTGCGGTAGGGGAAGAGGCGGTAGTAGGGGACGGACTCGTCAAAAGTGACGTCCTGAGAGGGCAAGACTCGGCGTGAGGTGGCGTGGTAAAACTGCCAACCAGGCGCGTCCGGGACAAAGCCGAGGAAGACGCAGGGAATAGGATGGGAGGAGAGCTTGTCCGCAGACGTATCGCGGACAAAAGCTCGAGATCCCCAGACCCGGAAACCGCGACGCATCGCCAACCTCCCCCGTCCACAGCAGTATGGGCGAGGTCTCTGGAAAGGAGACACGGGGCCAGAGGTTGAACTGATGCGCAGCGTACCGGACCGCAAACGGCCACAGAAAGTGGGGGGCAGCCGCATGGATCAAGGAGGTACGGGCGACCTCCATGACCAGGCCAATGCGGCGCTCCGCAACCCCATTCTGCTGTGGTGAGGCCGGAAGTGTGAACGACTGCTCAATGCCGTGCTCAACACAGTAGGCTGCCAAGAGGTCGGAGGAGAACTCACCACCTTTGTCACAGTGCAAGCGCAGGACAGGAAAGTCCGAGTGGAAACGCTCGCTGAGCTGGAGATGGGCTCTGCGGATCCAACGGAATCAAGACATCAGGGACCTCACCCTTGGTGCGCAAGGGGAAGACCGTGGTGTAGCGCGAGTAGTCGTCAACAACTATCAGGAAGTACCTCTCCTGACCCTGACCACGGACGCGGGCTGGGCCCCACACGTCCATGTGGAGCGTCTGCAAGGGAGCAGTCGTCGGGGGAAACGAGGAGGAGTGAGGAGCGGCGCGCTGCCGCCCCTCGACGCAGGGAAGACATGAAGGAGCAGGCGAGGGTGGGAGGGGAGGGAGGACTCTGGGAAGACCGGAGACAAGGTACCGGGAGTGCATGGCACGAAGGCGCTGCACAGACGGGTGGCCAAGTCGGTGGTGCCAAAGGACAGTCTCGTGCGCCAGAGAGCGACAAGAGTAGGGGGCAGACAGCTGACCTGACGCGGACGCAGACGCAGACACAGCGACCTGAGGGGACTCAGTGCTCAGTGTGTACAGGTCCGACCCGGGCTGCCGAGTGAAGGTAGCCAAGTGGCGGCCCGTACGAGCACACGTGCAGTGTGTCACGCGCTCGTAGGTAGGGGTGAACTGGTGAACACCCCCGTCCTGGAGTGCACTACCTGCCACCAAGTTCGTGGAGAACGAGGGGAGGTGGAGACCTGACAGTGTGCCCGACGGGACCGCAGGACAGGGGAGGACAGTGGAGGAGGTCGCAATGACCGGACCCCCAGAGGGGTCAGCGAGGGAGACAGCAACTGGCCGAGCAAGCGGCTCAAGGGCAGTGCGGTCACGAAAGAAGCAGCGAGAAGCACCTGAGTCCAGTGTGAAGGTGTGCAGTGCTGCAGTCGACTCAGTACCAGGGTGGGCAGACGCACAAGCACCTAGAGCAGCTGCCTCACCAGCACCTGGGGTAGCAGACACGCGAGTACCTGGAGCGGCAGACGCACTAGTCCTAATGCCCGGGTCGGGCGGCACACACAGGTACTCAGCACCCTCTCCACTAGTAGACATCACATACATAGCAGTGAGAATAGCATCAAAGTCTAGAGCATAGATATCAATCCCCTTCTTCAGGAGATCAACCCAGCGGGGCAGCTCAGTGGCCTGAGGGAACTGAACACGCCAAGCGTCGTTGAGACGAGCGAAGCAGCGCTGTGTGGCGTGCGGTCCCCCACACGGCTGACCAGTGCGGTCACCAGTGCGAATGACGTACCTGCAGCTAAAGCCACCCCCCTCCCCCGTGCTGTGAGTACCACTCACAGACCTCCTGGGGCGACGGAGTCTGCTGCTGGTTCTGGCCACCGCCAGCGCCTCCACGACCACCACCACCGCCGCCACCTCCTCGACCACCCCAACCCCTGCCGCCGCCGCGTCCACCGCCACCCCCACCACCGCCTCCGCCCCTGCCACCTCCCTCGCCGCTGCCGCCACCACCCCCACCGCTGCCACTAGCCCCTCCAGTCGCGCCACCACCCCCACCGCCACCACCGCCCCCACCACCGCCTCCCCCGCTGTCACCGCCACCGCCCTTGCCCCCTTTGCCCTTGCCGCTGCGGCGCCCGCTCGAAGCAGACGCAGTCCTGACATTCTCAGCACCAAGGAGGTCGACAGCAGCAGCAGAGGCGACAGAGGGAAGAAGGGGGGAAGGAGAACACCCCTCAAAGAACGGGGTACGGGGGTCGCCACGAGAGGCACCTACAGCGACTATGCTAGCCTCAGCTGCAAGGAGTTCCTTCTCGAGGAGGGCAATGGTGAGCTCAGTGGGGCAGCGAGCTAGGAAGTGGTCCCTGACTGAGCGCAGAGTGTCAGGGAGGCGGGTGACTAGGTGGTAGAGAGTGAGCATGAGTGGGGGTGGGTTCTTGACAAGGAACTCATCAGGCATAGCGGCGCGGAAAGCGAGCCTCACTAGTGCGGAGGTGCGTAATGAGGTCAGCGACTGTGTGGAAAGAGGCTAAGTCGGGGAACAGGTAGGGAAGAGAGAGACGGCCTAGTGCAGCAGAGGCCGGTGAGGAGTAGCGGGCAACGACAGCAGTGTACAGTGCCTGTGCAGTCTTGTGCTGCCCAAAGTGCTCGCGCTCATCTATCGGCAGGGAGTTGCGAATAGCGAAGCGAGCGTGGGCGTCACGAGTCTGCCACTGTGAGGCGGGCAGTGCTGTCAGCAGTAGCAGCAGGAGCAGGAGCATGGCCTAGGGCGTGATCGTACAGTGAGATGTCCTCCTTGGCAGTGAGCTGTAGGACGAGGTGTAGATCATCTAGCCAGGTTTCGAACTTCACTGGGCGGCCCTCAGCATCGAAAGCCAGTACAGGAGGGCTAGCCATAGCAGTAGTAGGAGTAATAGCAGTAGGGGCACCCCAAAAACAGTAGGCAGTGCGACTCAGGTAGGGCGGCTCGGTCCAGTACGGGCGGCGCGGCTCGGTTCAGGTAGGGCGGCGCGGCTCGGGAAGGGCGGCGCGGCTAGGTTCGGGCGGCGCGGCTCGGTTTGGGCTGGCGCTCGGTTCGGGCGGCTCGGTTCGGGCGGCTCGGTTCGGGCTGGGCGGCTCGGTTCGGGCGGTTCGGTTCGGGCAGGGTGGCTCGGTTCGGGCTGCTCGGGTCGGGCGGCTCGTTCTGGGGGGGGGCCGTTCGGGGCCTCTAGGGGCGAGCGCGGGGCCGTAAGGGGCCGCTAAGGGTCGAGCGCGGGGCCGATCGGGGCCTCTAGGGGCGAGCGCGGGGCCGTAAGGGGCCGCTAAGGGCGAGCGCGGGGCCGTTCGGGGCCTCTAGGGGCCGAGCGCGGGGGCCGTAAGGGGGCCGCTAAGAGCAAGCGCGGGGCCGTTCGGGGCCTCTAGGGGCGAAGCGCGGGGGCCGTAAGGGGCCGCTACGGGCGAGCGCAGGGGGCCGATTGGGGCCTCTAGGGGCGAGCGCGGGGCCGTAAGGGGCCGCTAAGGGCGAGCGCGTGGGCCGACGGGGCCTTAAGGGGCGGCGCGCGAGTCGCTAAGGGGCGGGTCGCGGGTCGCGGGGCCTCAGAGGGCCGTGAAAACCGAGGCGCCCTAGGGCGCAGGTAGGTAGGGGTAGGTAGGTAGTGGTGGGCCCTAAAAAATCGGTCCTAGGAAGGACCTGCTCTATACCATGTTGAAATGAATGAACAGGAATGATTGAACTAACAGTGAAATCAGTACAAGTACCTAACCCTAGAATTGTGTACCCCCTATAGGCTAACCCACTGTAGCTTAAACAAGCACAACATATATAATGTTTGACACAAGGTGGTTCACAACTCCTTATTAACGCTTCCGCTACTACACCAACTCTACCCAGAGTTCACCCCTGCAAAGATCCTGAGGGCTTTTTCAGCCCAACAACGTGAAGTGATGGTGAACGACACTGTGCAGCTTTGACGGATTTGCAAGCACTGTGGAGCGACTGGAAGGAGTGTCGCAAGGATTGTTCTTCAGCCAATCAGGTTCAAGTAGCTGGAGAAGGTCCACGCACAATGCGACTACTAGCAAAAACGAAAACGGGAAGCACCAACACGAGTCAGGAGAAAGAACACCACTATCAATCAAGCTAACTACTTCGTGTGAAATAACCGCAGGAGCTAACAACAAGGAAACGTGCAAAACGAAGGTGACATGCCAGAAAACGTACATGCTGAGTCGCAGGAAGGAGCGTTGAGAAGAGCGCGACACAGCGCGATATGGCCTCTGGCACATCGATTGCCTCTGGCACATCGATTGCCTCTGGCAGCACGTAAGTCGACGGTTTCGGGGCATTGCGAACGTATATTGGGCTCGAAAGCGCCTATTACTTAGGGCAATGCCACGCTGGGGGCGTCCACAATACGCATACCCTTAGGGTTACGCAATTATACTCTGTCAGCCACCGGGCGCCCACGGGCGGGTAGCAGCGCGCGAAATACAGAGACGAACATCCCCCTCACCGGTTTACGCGCAGCTCACGCCACTGGTCGTCTAGCAGCGCGTCAACTCACAAACGTCCAGCGCGCGCACTATTCTATTCGAATAGCAGTGTGGAGAGGGCGCTAGAACGAGGCACCACCACGCCAGGACAGGTACACGTGCTCCGCGCCCCTGCACTCTGCGCTCTGCCCCCTCCGCCCCCTGCGTTCTGCCCCCTGCGCTCTGCTCTATGAGCCCTGCGCTCTGCGCCCTATTCTCTGCGCCCTATGCACTGCGCCCTGTGCTCGGCGCCCTATGCACTGCGCCCATGCTCTGCGCCCTATGCTCTGCGCCCAATGCTCTGCGCCCTATGCTCTGCGCCCCATGCTCTGCGCCCCATGCTCTGCGCCCAATGCTCTGCGCCCTATGCTCTGCGCCCCATGCTCTGCGCCCTATGCTCTGCGCCCCATGCTCTGCAGCCCTATGTTCTGCGCCCCATGCTCTGCGCCCTATGCTCTGTTCCCCATGCTCTGCGCCCTATGCTCTGCGCCCCAATGCTCTGCGCCCTATGCTCTACGCCCATGGCCCACCCTTTCTCCCCCTCATCCCTGCTTCACCGTATTTCCCTCCCTGCTTCACCTCATTTCCCTCACTGCTTCACCTTCATTTCCCTCCCTGCTTCACCTCATTTCCCATCACTCCTTCACCTCATTTCCCTCCCTGCTTCACCTCATTTCCTCACTAGCTTCACCTCATTTCCCTCCCTGCTTCACCTCATTTCCTCCCTGCTTCACCTCATTTCCCTCACTGCTTCACCTCATTTCCCTCCCTGCTTCACCTCATTTCCCTCACTGCTTCACCTCACCTCCCTCACTGCTTCACATCATTTCCCTCACTGATTCACCTCATTTCCCTCACTGCTTCACCTCATTTCCCTCCCTGCTTCACCTCATTTCCCTCACTGCTTCACCTCATTTCCCTCCCGCTTCACCTCATTTCCCTCCCTGCTTCACCTCATTCCCTCACTGCTTCACCTCATTTCCCCTCACTGCTTCACCTCATTTCCCCTCACTGCTTCCACCTTATTTCCTCACTGCTTCACCTCATTTCCCTCACTGCTTCACCTCATTTCCCTTACTGCTTCACCTCATTTCCCTCACTGCTTCACCGCATTTCCCTCCCTACTTCACCTCATTTCCCTCACTGCTTCACCTCATTTCCCTCCCTGCTTCACCTCATTTCCCTCCCTGCTTCACCTCATTTCCTCACTGATTCACCCTTTCCCTCAGCTTCACCTCATTTCCCTCCCTGCTTCACCTCATTTCCTCACTGCTCACTTCATTTCCCTCCTGCACCTCATTTCCCTCCCTGCGTCACCTCATTTCCTCCCTGCTTCACCTCATTTCCCTCACTGCTTCACCTCATTTCCCTCCCTGCTTCACCTCATTTCCCTCCTTGCTATCTCTGTTTGTACCCTCCTGCTTCACCTCATTTCCCCCCCAACTTCCCCTCATTTCCTCCCCCCACCCCCCCCGCTTCCCCTCATTTTCCCCATTGCTTTCCCTGGTTTCCCCCCCTGCTTCCCCTCGTTTCCCCCCTTGCTTTCCCTTGTTTCCCCCCCTGCTTCCCTCGTTTCCCCCTTGCTGTCCCTCGTTTCCCCCCCTGCTTCCCCTCGTTTCCCCCTCTTCTTCACCTTGTTTTCATCTTCCTATCTCACACTTTCCCTCTCCCCCTCTTCCTATCTCCCCTCTTCCCTATCCTCCTTTATTTTCATACTTATGTCTTTCCCTCTCAGCCCTGCTTTCCTCTCCCCCCTCTTCCCTATCTCCCCTGTTTGACTTTAGTCTTGTTCCCCCTCCCCATCCCTCGTATTCCCTCCCTCTCCCTGGGTAGTGAAGTGACACCAATGAAGATTTTATGGCACTGAAACTCGCCGAAGCCCATCATCCCATTCCTCATTTTTTTTTTCAAGTCCTTGAGGAGGGTACAATCAAAAGTAGAATCATGCCTCTATCTACCCTTCTGACACTCTTGCCCATGCATCTTGGAAGAATATATTGCACCTGCAGGAACATATTGCGCTTTTGAAATGGATATCTCCAACAGTAATACAGTATCATGCTTGCATACAACACACAAGAAACAGGTGGTGGTACGGCGTAAAGCATGGACTAGCTCTAGCTGCGCCTCAGCTTGCTCCCTCTGCTTGACACTGAAAATTTGGAGAGTGGAGTAGGCAGAAGAATTGTGTGATGGAACATGGGGGAAGTGGTGTGAGGTGCCAAGGGAACAACTGCAGGGGAACACAAGCAGCGCACATGATGAAAGCATGTACCGGTATGGGGAGACAGTGATGGGTGCACATGCATGGTAACTGGAGGGCGGAAGATGAGGGGGAAGGTGAGGGCATGACATTGAAAGGGAAGGCTTTGAGAAGGGATGGAGAAGGAAGGGCAGGGCAGGGAGGGACAGGCAGGGGATGGGGAGGCAGGTGGGACATGGGTGGGTGTGAGGGGAAGGAGGGCTGAGGGTGGTGGTGAGGAGGAGTGCGAGTGCTGAGAGGACGGAGAGAGAGAGGCAAGAGGACTGAGAGTGTGTGAGTGCGGGAGGAAGGAGAATGAGAGTGATGGGAGGCAGCAGGGGGGAAGGAGGGAAGGGGATGGGGGGAAGCAGGGAAGGGGATGGGGGGAAGCAGGGAAGGGGATGGGGTGAAGCAGGGAAGGGGATGGGGGGAAGCAGGGAAGGGGATGGGGGGAAGCACGGGACGGGATGGGGGGAAGCAGGGGAGGGGATGGGGTGAAGCAGGGAAGGGGATGGGAGGAAGCAGGGGAGGGGATGGGGGGAAGAAGGGAGAGGATGGGGGAAACAGGGAGGGGGATGGGGGGAAGCAGGGAAGGGGATGGGGTGAAGCAGGGAAGGGGATGGGGGGAAGCAGGGAAGGGGATGGGGGAAGCACGGGACGGGATGCGGGGAAGCAGGGGAGGGGATGGGGTGAAGCAGGGAAAGGGAAGGGGGGAAGCAGGGAAGGGGATGGGGGGAAGCAGGAGGGGGATGGGGGGAAGCAGGGCAGGGGATGGGGGGAAGCAGGGAAGGGGATGGAGGGAAGCAGGGAAGGGGATGGGGGAAAGCAGGGGAGGGGACGAGGGGAAGCAGGGAAGGGGATGGGGGGAAGCAGGGAAGGGGATGGGGTGAAGCAGGGAAGGGGATGGGAGGAAGCAGGGGAGGGGATGGGGGAAGAAGGGAAGGGGATGGGGGGAAACAGGGAGGGGTATGGGGGGAAGCAGGGGAGGGGGGGGGAAGCAGGGAAGGGGATGGGGTGAAGCAGGGAAGGGGATGGGGGGAAGCAGGGAAGGGGATGGGGGGAAGCAGGGAAGGGGATGGGGTGAAGCAGGGAAGGGGATGGGGGGAAGCAGGGAAGGGGATGGGGGGAAGCAGGGACGGGATGGGGGGAAGCAGGGAGGGGATGGGGTGAAGCAGGGAAAGGGAAGGGGGGGAAGCAGGGAAGGGGTGGGGGGAAGCAGGGAGGGGGATGGGGGGAAGCAGGGAGGGGATGGGGGAAAGCAGGGAAGGGGATGATGGGGAAGCAGGGAAGGGGATGGGGGAAAGCAGGGGAGGGGACGAGGGGAAGCAGGGAAGGGGATGAGGGGAAGCAGGGAAGGGGATGGGGGGAAGTAGGGAAGGGGATGGGGGAAGCAGGGAAGGGGATGGGGGAAGGCAGGGCAGGGGATGGGGGGAAGCAGGGCAGGGGATACGGGGGTAAGAGGGGATAGGATGGGGGGAAGCACGGCAGGGGATACGGGGAAACAGGGAAGAGGATGGGGGTAACGGAGGGCAGATGCCGGGGAGAGAGCTGGGGGGAGGATGGTGGGGAGCAGAGAGGGAATCAAAACGCTGTTCGATTGTGGGGGCGAAGGAAAGGGACCACCTCTCTGTTCTCCCCCCATCTGTTCTCCCATCTGTCCCACCCCTTCGGAAGGAATGAGGGAGGAAAGGATGGGGCTGGAGATGGTGAGATGGGGAGAGGGGGAAGAGCGGAAGGAAACGCGGATGATGGGAGGGAAGCGCGAGTGACTGGGAGGCAAGCCCGACGACGGGACGTGCGGGCGCGACGAGGGGAGGCGGGAGGGCGGCGAGGGTCAGGCACGGCACGGGTGATGAGGGGAAGTGCGAGCGACGAGAGGGAATGTTGTGTGACCAAGGGAGGTGAGGGCGCGAGAGGATCGGTGTGGGTCGACGAGGGGATGAGGGGAGCGCGGGTGACGATCTGAAGCGCGGTATGTTTACTACTAGCAATTGCGACGAGGGGATGTGTGGTTAACGTGGGAGAGCGGGGCAACTACGGGAACATATGCGACCAAGGGTCGGGGGAGGGTAATTAGGGAAAGCTCGAAAGGCGCGGGCGACGAGGAAAGCGGTCTGACGTGGGCAAGAGCGGCGGCGACGAGGAGGAACATGTGCGACTAACGGCTGAGTGAGGTTACGCGACGCCAGTACTGAATACGCATTCGCGTGGGCGACCCGTGCTAAAACGGTCGACGATCGTCCCGCCCCTTGCCGCCTGCAAAGGAGTCGGCGTCCTTCGCCGAGTTCGACGTCGTCGACTGCTTCTCCTTGCGCTGCTTCTGTGCGCTTCCTCCGACGAGGACGACGACTGCCAGACCTCCCGCGGCCTCCCTTGGCGTCGTCGTCGTCGGAGTCACTGCGGTCGGGGCACTCGAAGGAGAGGTGGTCAGGGTCGCCGCACAGCCAGCACTCCCGACGTTGACCTCCTCCTCCTCGACCACTGTCCTTGGTCGACTTCTTCTTGTCGACCCCCTTGGCCGGCTTCCAGTGTGACAAGATCCTGCGTGTGCGACGCGAGCTTGAATGCAAGACTCGAGTAACGCGAATCTCGTTTACTAACTTAAGTGCCGTGGGGTGTACGGGTTGTAACACGAGACCGGTGACGTGAGGGAGAGATTAGAGCGTGCACTGACTACGGTAAGATGGGTGAGGTGGACTTATATTTCCTTCCGCACAAAAAAGAACACTTATCAACGACTCGCTTTTGCCAACTAGCGCTAGCTTTTGCCTTGGAGCCTCCTAGCCTATGAGTACTACTTATGCGAGTGGTGAATAGTATAAATGGTTGGCTATCATCACGTCAGTTCTGGGTTCCGTTGTCGCAGGACGATTGCCTGGGGTCGCGAGAATTTTCTCAAAACAAGTAGGGTAACCCTGTTATTGGAGACTTCAAGTTCAAGAATCTTGAACTTGAAAATTACCATGCTGTACTCGGGCTTTAAGTAGAGTTTAAAATAGTTTGAATGAGCGGCTGACAGACATGACCCAGAGACCCATACTCAAGGACCGATACTAGGAACAATTACCCAATCTCTCTTCAGTCAGCAACAAAGCAGCAGTGCAGCATCCTAGCAGCATCCTAGCAAGGCTGCCTCGCTCCTGATGCCACACTGGCAGCGACTCACTTCAGGAAATTAACCAGGCGCAGCGACACAGCAGAAGGGGACTTGGCAGCAGGCGAGCGGGCAGCTTTATCCACCTTCTTCCGCCCAGAGGCAGTCATCTGCGAGGGGCTCGTGTCTGCAGTAGCCATGAGCATGCGCATGTTGATTGGCCCCGGCTTAGTCCGGGCTTGAGTGCACTGCCTTTGGGGGGGAAGCAGGTGGTGTGCGCACAGCAGGAGGGGGCACCGGACCTCCCTTTGCCATCTCCAGATTGCGGCTTAGAACGAATTTCACCTTTTTCTTCCGCCTGCCTGCAGCGCCACCGGCCTTGCCCGCCGGAGCTGACTGCACGCCGACTGCTTCGGCGTCTGTTCTCCCGTCCTTGGATCGGGTCACCGGACCTCCTGCCTCGCTTCCTGCTGCGGCAGCAGCAGCGGCGGATTCGCCTGCAGCCATGATCCGAGCACCCACGCTCCCAGCACCTGTGGCAAGATCCTGGGGGAAATCAAAGTGCGAGAAGCGTCTATGATGTGTCTTCTCTGGCGTTCGGAACCCGTCTGCTTCCTCTTCGTCTGCCGCTCCGCCGCCGCCCGGTCCTTCTGTCTTGGCGTTTATTGACAGATGCGGGGTGCACCAGCACTGATCGTAGGGTAGCTGTTGCAGCAGTGGGGATAGGGTCTGCAGCTGCTGATGATGACGAGTCTACGGCTGCTTGTCCCTGCACCGTCTGCTGCTCCTTCCTCTCGGCACTCTCTGCTCCCTTTGCCACGGCATCCTTCTTTCCCTTGCGTTCTTGCCCGGACCACTGCCCTGCTGTGGCTGCTGCTGCTGCTGCTGCTGGCTGCCTCTTGCGCTTGGCGGTTGAGTCCTGCTGCTTCTCCCCGTGCTGTTTCTTTCCTGATTGCTCACTAAGTTTCACTTCAGCAGCTTCTGCTTTCTCGTCATCATGCTCCCCACCACAAACTTCCTCCTTCACGCCATTCTGCTGCTCCGCATTAGCTTCCCCGTCCTCCTCTTCCCCATCCTCCTCTTCCCCATCCTCCGCTTCCGCGTCCTCCGCTTCCGCGTCCTCCTCTTCCGCGTCCTCCTCTTCCCCATCCTCCTCTTCTCCGTCCTCCTCTTCCCCGCCCTCCGCTTCCCCGTCCTCCTCTTCCCCGTCCTCCTCTTCCCCATCCTCCTCGTCCCCTGAACCCTCCCCTGAACCCTGTCCCCCTGCTTCTCCCTCCTCCTCTTCCCCTTCTTCCATCTCTTCTCCCTCACCATCACCAGGGTCGTCCTTTCCGCCAGCAGCGCCGTCTTCTTCTAAACCTGCATATCATCTCCATCTTCCTCTTCCCTTCCCCATTTTCCCCTTCTTCAGCAGGATCACTCCCAGACAACAATTCGTTTATCAGCGCCGTGAAAATCGCCTGTCCTTTCCGAAGCATGCTTTTCTTTTTCCTTTCGCCGTGCCGTGCGCTGCTTTGATATCAGCGGACATCTCGGCCGCCGCCTCTTGAAGCGCAGCGACGTACGAAGCTTCGCTCGCGTTTGCCTTCGCTTCGTTGCGTAGATATTCCGCCAGCCCCGAAAACACGGAAACTCAGTGCCCGCTTGTGCAATCGTCCGTCCTCCTTCGTTTGAATCACACCCACCACTGGCTTCGAAAATTGCAGAACAGCCTTCACCACTCTGACGTCACCCCCTCCAGACTTTTTAAAGAGCTCGTTGAAAATATCCAGTAAATGCAGTTCGAGACCGATAGCCCGATACTTGTCCTTAGCAAGAAGCCCTGTTGCATGACGCACGCAGCAAGATCCGAAACCACCTCTTCCTCCCACTCCCGTTTCTCCAGATACTCGAGAATGTTTCGCATGACCAGGCGGACGAGCATATAGAATTTATCCAGGCGATGGTAGTCGATTCCTCCCCATTCCCGTCGCATCGTCTTCCAGAAGGTTCGCAGAAAATAGCAGCGCGAGGTCAGGGTCGAGCGAGATTAGAATACCGGACATTCTTTCCGCGAGGTTCGCCTGAACTGGCGGTTTGTCCGAATGCCACATGCAATAGAACAAGCCCTTCCAGATTTTCAGAAAATCGTCTTCGGCGATCTCCTTGCGAGCGACAAGCCATCGTGACAAGACCTCGAAAGCCTGGTCCCTCGTCGCCTCGTCGCTCGCCGCTAGCCGTCGCATGAACTTGGACTTAACGGAAACCTCATCCTTAGCTGATTTCGAAACCATGGCTTTGTCCAGAGCTAAGCCGGGCATTCCAGGATTTACCGCCAGTCACACCACCCTACAGCCTGTCCCAAAAAATAAGGGGCCTGATCCGTGATTTATCTTCCTGATTCTCCTGACAACAGAAGTGGAAGAACTTCGAGTCTTCCCTTTGAAAAGCGATTCAAGGTTTCTCTGAAGGACAACTCCAAGGTTTCTCCAGATTTGTGGTTTTCGAATCACAGATGTCTTTCTGAAGAAGGATCAAGACTGCCCTGCCCAGGATTATTTTCTAACTTAAGACGCTTTTCAAGTTTGTTAGATGGAACAAGGATACATCTTTTCTGATGTGGAAGGGAGATTTACTGGTTGAGGGGACGAGAACCTTACTTGGAAAAAATGGTTGGAGTTGGGCAAATCCATCTGGAAAAGGTTGTGGTCCTGACGAAACATTTGATTACGTGGTGAGAAATTTCTGGAATTTCACTGACCTACCTGGACGCGGGAAGGAACTCCTTTGGCTCAGAACCGATCCACGGTTCCGGAATTCGAGGAATCAGTGAGCACTGATCAGCTACCATGTCCACACTTGGTTTTCCAATCACCTTGCTAGAACTTTGACTTGTTCTAAGGAAAAATCCTTTTCCTTACTTCGCATCCCTGCTCAACGCGTACATCACTATAGCACCACAGTCAGCACCGTTACCACTCGCAACCCTCGCATCGACAATCCGCCCGCCACCTTCGCACATCGCACCCCGACCTCACGGCTCAGCGGGTAACCGCGCTCCGGGCCGCTCCGCTTCCGCTTGACACTTTTCCCAACCTCAGTCCACCCAGGCCCGTCGCGCGCAACCTACAGTCCATTACCGTTACCAGTATAGTTTCGCTATATATTCTTCGCTCATGCCTTCGCTCATTGTACTCTTGCTTCGATAGTGCAATTCTCGTTAGTTCACTCAATTGCACTCGTA